>JZKD02S0811487.1:229822-255713 GCA_000966675.3 Picea glauca | reverse complement strand
GGCAACTAGCCTTGGTGTAAGTGTACCTGGCTTTGCAAGTTACAGCTGTATAATCTACATGTGGAGCTAAGTGGAGAGGTGGGTGACACAAGTTCTGAGGAACCCCTATGCCCGCATTAATGGGGTGACTCAAAACAAATCAAATCAAAACCTTGGTATATGGAAGCCTGCAGGGACATTGCCACATGTGGCTTGTTTTTTAAATAAAAGGTGAAAGTTACCGGGATTTGACATATTTTTCTCATTCTGCATTGACATTCATGGACATTTATAAATGTTATGAAGAGTGGGAAGCTTCTTTCTATAACATATTTAAAAGCAAGGTGGGTTTATAATTCCTTTTCCTTTATATCAAGTGATACAGTTGGAAAGTATTTCACTCACCTATCTATCAAGGATAAATGTCATTTATTGTTATTTTTACATTGGCATATTATGGGATGCATTTGATTTAAATGATAATTGGAATTTATAATGGTGAGTCATCAATTTCCTTGAGCATGAATCTCTAGCAAGTTGGAAGGGAAAAATTGACATTGTAATGAGAAGGCATCTTGTTTTATTCATCATTGATCAAATTCATGGATTTATACAAGGAGATGAATTTATTGGAAGTCATGTACTAATACAGGGAATTGAACACACTACATGCGGAGTAGTTGATGAACACACTACATGCGGAGTAGTTGATCTCTGAGTTATGACAGCTTTCAAACATGATCAATAGGAGGGAAATTGTTGGATCCTCTATTATACTCATGAAATTGCAAGCAAGAAGGGGTGCTTCTAGCATGATCTACAAAAATATGACCAATCATGTCACTACAACCTAATTGGTCCAATGTCAAAGCTATAAAATCCAACATAAATGAAATATTGATGGCATAAGTCAAAGAGTGATCCAAGCTATAAAATCCAACATAAATGAAATATTGATGGCATAAGTCAAAGAGTGATCCAAGCTATAAAATCCAACATAAATGAAATATTGATGGCATAAGTCAAAGAGTGATCCAGGAGGATCTAAGAACACTCATAGAGGTCCAGGAGAATTCGAAACCTTCACGGGGAGCCACGAAGGGTAAAAAATGCTCAAAATTCAACTATCTCAAAAGTGTGAGAAATTAGCATCAATGCTAAATGAAATATTGATGACATAAGTCAAAGAGTGATCCAGGAGGATCTAAGAACACTCACAGAGGTCCAGGAGAATTCAAAATGCTCACGGGGTCGAAATGCTCACGGGGAGCCACGAAGGGTAAAAAATGCTCAAAATTCAACTATCTCAAAAGTGTGAGAAATTAGCAAAATGCTCAAAATTCAACTATCTCAAAAGTGTGAGAAATTAGCATCAATGCGAAGAGAGCATTGTCGTTTTTCCAATGATGAAAACGATGAAAACGACACGTCAAACGAATTTCGTATGAAAAATTTATGGACAGTCAAAGTTCAAGCCAACCCTAAAGAGACATGTGGTAGGCTCTGAGAGAGACATGTGGCAGACTCACGGGTTGAAAAATGGCAACTTCAGATATTGACAAGTGACACCATATAGGTGACATGGAACATGATTGAACTGATGTAGTAGGTAGTACCTCCAAGAGGCCCAATTACATGATGACAAGTGGTAGATATAATTCAATCACAATTAAACATGTGACTCATAAGACCAACCGAGTCTTGACATGTGGCTATCCTTCATTGACTTATGACAAGTGGTAGATATAATTCAATCACAATTAAACATGTGACTCATAAGACCAACCGAGTCTTGACATGTGGCTATCCTTCATTGACTTATATTGGATTAGTTATATATATATAACCATAATATATTAACCCACTTGCCATTTTAAAATCCACGTGGAGTAGTTATAACAACATATATGTAACAAACTTACTATATATATCCATTCAAAATTCGTGTGGGTTTGATTTATAATATATAGAGTATATTTTAACCACAATAATAAAACAATATGCCATGAAAATAGGAGTTCGTGGGTTTTTGAACCATCGATCTCTCACCATGCCAACAACTTTAGCAACCTCCACTAGCCAAAATGTCATGGATAAGGTTTGTTTAAACAAACCATAACTAAAATATTTATTATGATACCAATATTCCATATTTAGTGGTATTCCTCCTAAAATTAGTAATAAGTTATCACTAATATTGGGATTTTATTAAGAGGGGTGGCTTATTTAATGGCACACACCCCAACTCATTTTACACACAATTGTTTTGTGTTTTACACAATATATTTATATTTTTGAACACAACATTTTCATGTACTAAAGCTCTGTTCATTTCTTTTTGAAGTCAAGATTGTAGTCTTTTGAGAGTTGTAGGGTATTTATAGTCATCAAAATAATTTTTCCGAGATGGAGTTGATGGTGACAATCTTATTACTCATTTGTAAGCCAAAATTCTACAAATTTGAGATTTTGAATTGTAAGAGAGCCTTTGGGCATTTTGTAAAGAAGTATATAGTGTTTATATTCATTGGGTTCGGTTTTTCGAGACAATGTCGAATTTGACATTTGTAATTGAGTTTGAGTAACATGCAAGAAGGTCATTGTGAAACACAATTATTGCTTTCATGTGATTATGTATATGTTCATGTATGAATGATTATGCAAGTTATGTTAAAGTTTTTGGTTAAGTAAGATAAGACACTTCAATGCTATAAGCACTGTTAATAAAATAATCTTGGAATAAGAAAGCGGTGTCATACTTAATACTATTTGAGGATCAAGATATTGGAGACACTCGGTTCAGATCAAGTGGTGTATGATTTTTAATCCATTTTCGGATCAAGTGGTATAAGAGTTGGTTTGACAGGTGAATGCTTACAAGAGATAAACACAAGCTTGGTGAATGAAAACTTGAGAGTTATTCAAGGAGTTTCATTCAAAGAGAAGAGATGGCTTCTCCAAGGAAAATAGGTCCTTATGAATATGAAGATGATTTCTTCAATGCCTTTAATCAGATGAAGGCAATGGTGAACAAGTTTTACAGTGAGAGAGGATTACGAAAAGGAGAAAGTTCTAGACAAGTTAAGAAAGAAGATGATCTTCCTCCTTCTCCACCTCCTTCAAGACCTCCTTCTTCCCCTCCTTCCACACCTTCATCTCCTTCCACTTCTCCACCCTCATCTTCATGTAGGAAAATTTCTTCAAAAAATCCATTGTTAAAGTTGGATGTCAATTTTAACTTTCCCATGTATAATGGTGAGCCTAATGCAAAGAAGCTAGAGAATTGGATTCGACAAATGGAAGTTTACTGTCGTGTTCAATAGATTGATGAGGATGAGGTAAAGTTTCAATTGGCCTCTATTTTCCTTGAAGGCACAACATTAATTTGGTGGGAAGGTAAACTTCAGGAAGGTGTAGATTTTAACCTTGTACAATATTTACTGCAAACAGATTTCCAGTAAAAGAACAAAAAAGATACAATGGAAAATACAAATATTACACAGATATTTTTCCCCTGGAAACCCAAATCGGGAAAACCAACATATTCTATATTCATTCATAGTGATACATTGTATACAATACAATATACATATAGGAGCCAATGACATCCAAAACCCTAACCCAATGACTTGGATTAGTCAACAACCCTAATTCCTTAATTGAAAATAGAAAACTATCGACAAAGAAACCATGTGCTGAAAAACCACCTACATATGTGACATGTTTCCCGAGGTAGGAATTTTTTTCTTAGGGGCGCTGCTCTTGAACCCCCGCAAACAACTCATGCAAAGAATATAACACATACCCAACAGAAGGTATCCAAAAGAGAGGTAAGATTCTCTCTTCTTGGTGAGAATTCAAAGCTGCATTAAGGGAACAATTTTATCCTATGGCATATCGACAAAAAAAAATTATGGAATGGAAATATCTGAGGCAAGGAAAATGACATAGTGTGCAGGATTTTATTGAATATTTTACGAATAAAGAATCGGTTTTAAATATTTCATTACATTCTACAGAAAACCTTCTGAAATACATTGGTGATTTTCATAGTTACATTCCTCATACTCTTCTTTTGTTAAATCCCGTTGATTTTGATGAAGTATGTTTTCAAGCTGTACATCTTGAGTTCAGGGTGAAGGATGCGAAATATGGTTCCTCCAAGGAGTTTTCTCAACAAAAGGGAAGTAAGAACAAGGGAAAATAGAAATAGGTAGCTACAATAAAGAAGGAAGAAGCAAATATCACATGTACTCATTACAAGAAAAGCGGGCATGATGAAGATCACCGTTGGAAGTTGCATCCTGAATTAAGGCCTAAAAAGTATGGAAGAAAAGAAAAGCAAAAGGTTGTTCTCACAGTCCAACAAGATTTGGGATCTGAATCAAGTGATGAGACACGAATCACAACTGCAGGTGTTGTGAATGCAAACAAGAATGTGTCTATGATGTCTGCAAAAGCAAGTGAAAGATATGATAATGGAATAGTCAATTTATCTCCTAGTCATGAAATGTTTCAAAATTCTCCAAAGTTGCCACATGAAGGTTTGTTACATGCAGGTGACAGGGATTTTGTCAGGGAGCATAGGAATGTTGTTAATTAATTGTCAGTAGCATCTATATGTTCACTACTACTGTTGATATGTTTTGCATGGACAATAGTGGAAAATGTGAATGCGGATAGATGTGGAAGTCCGAGAATGATTTATTATGTTAGCAACATTATTTCAGCTTTCATCCTTTTTATTCAACTAATTATAATGAGCAAAGTGGTCCAGACATGGGGAAGAGATACAAGACAAGTGGGGAGGCATCTCCCTCATTTAATGTAAACCTTTTGGAGGTCTAAAAGCCTCCCAATGAGGAGAAATGATCCAGGAGGTCCAAGAATGCTCATAGGAGTCCAAGAGGATCCAAAATGCTCACAGGGATCCATGAAGGGTAAAAAATGCTCAAAATTCAACCATCTCAATTTTTTTATAAAAATGATGTCAATGTGAAGAGCTCATCATCATCTTTCCAATGGTGAAAACGATTGTTACACATCAAAATTACTCATTATGATGATGGCCTAGTGTCGTCATTACCAAATGTCGCAAGTGTCGCATTTCACCCACAAGTGTCGCAAATATCATACTGTCATCTTGCCTATGTCGTGTCTCAGATGAAATTATCAAGAACACTTGAAAGACACCTCAAAAGACTGGTTTTGAAGAGGAGAAATCATTTGACAAAGAGTACAAGTCTTTCGCCATGGAAAAAGCCACTCAAAAATCAATTCTGGAAGGTATCGCTCCCCTATTCTCTGTCAGGGAGTGCCAATGCTCTGTACCCTTCTCTGGGGGAGTGTTGCAACGCTCTGTGCCCCCTTTTGAGGGAGCGCTGGCCTTTTTAAGTGAATTTTGGAATGTTGAGAGAAATCAAGGAAGGATCCCCTTAATCTATGAGGTTGGTTGGATTTGAATCTGAGGTCAAGGCTTGATCTTAGGGAAGATCCACAACTAAAGGAGAAGAATCCTCAACCTATCCCAAGTATCTCTTAAGTGGTTAGGCCTCTCCAAGCCTATATAAGGAGGCCTCCTCATGG
This sequence comes from Picea glauca, assembly GCA_000966675.3. Taxonomy (NCBI): domain Eukaryota; kingdom Viridiplantae; phylum Streptophyta; class Pinopsida; order Pinales; family Pinaceae; genus Picea; species Picea glauca. Next base: position 250,148 of record JZKD02S0811487.1, on the reverse strand, counting down.
TGAAAGGGGAGACATTGTAAGGCATCAAACTTATGATCTCATAAAGGAGGTATCATTGAAGCATCATCATTCTGTGTGTGGATTATTTGAGCAAGGGTCTGGACAAAGAGAGCTTGGTGAAGCTGCTGCACCTACACCTATGGCTGTAAGCATTTCACTTTGTTTTCATTAATATAAATCTATGCTTGGCCTGCTTCATTTAATTTTGTGTACGTTTCATGAACTTGTTTCTTTTTATAGATATATTATGAATTTAATCATGGTAGAGTAGGAAGTATGTCTCGTTGTTGTTTCTCATTGTATTGTAGGACCTTCTGAAGAACTTGGAGATCAAGATCAACCTAGATCGAGCAAGGATAAACGTCGGTAAATGTATTTACCCTTCTTTCTTCTTCTTCTTTGAATAGTTTCGCTTCATTAAAAGGAATATCAGTGTCCACAATAACACTTTCCTTTCTTGGTCATAGGGGTCTAGTATCCAAGAGGAAATCCACTTGTCCACAGGGGGATTCTCCTGTAACAGAAATTGACGACTCCACTGGGGAGGGAATTTGATTTTTGATTCCTTTCCTAGGTCTTGTTTTAGCCTTTGCTCATCTTTGACCTTATTCATACTATGTCTATGATTCTTTGAGATGTGTTGATTGGCTCTTTACCTCATCTCATACACTTTGAATTTATGAGTTTTCTTGAATTTTTGGATTTCTGGGCATTTTTCTGATTTTTAGTGGCCATCACCCCCCTGCCTCTTCTAGCAGAGCATTGTCGCTCCCTTCCAAGCTTACACAGAGTGTTGCAATACTTTGGTGCCCTTGACACCAGAGCACTGCCCCTTTTCTATTAAAATATTGTAGGAGTTTGATCTCTGAATTCATTTTCTTTTTGTTTGCACTTACTCAGAGTCCTTCCAACCTCAATATATCTTTGTTTTGGCTTTCAACACTTTGCTTTATGAGAATTGATCACCTTTTGTTTGGAATTTTGATATTTTTTCCTTACCTTGAAGTCACTCTTTGTCTTTGACGATTTAGAGTCAACTTACTGTTTTCGTCTCATTTATGTGACTGAGTGAAAGCTTTTGTAAGGAAATTCAAAGGTATATGCACCTTTCCATTTGATCTTTGAGGTCATCTTGTCCAAGCCTTTTCCCTTCTTCTTGAGTTTTTGGTTTTCTTTTTGTGAGTTTTGTTATCTTTGTCTTTCTTGTTTAATCACGACGAGAGTGTGTTTTTGTTTGTGTGAAGTTTGCTTCTGATTGTCTAAATCGTATTGATCTTAAAGTCTGAATGACATAGGAAGCATTTCATCAGATTGATTATCATTCACACATAAAGAAAAACGATACAATTTTTTTATGATTGTTTTTGGATATTAGAACAAAATTCCATGAAATTTTTAGCATCACAATGGATTTGATTGAGAAACAATTACATGAGGATACTGCATCTTAGTGTTTGACAGTGAAAGAACATTTTTCTCCTTCCCTTAAATAGACATTCATTGAAAGAAAAGACTGCTTATCATTTCTTATGCATTTTTTGGGAATTGAGTCATAATACCATCAATTTCATTTTCATACACCCTTGAGTAAAGAACAACTGCAAAATTAACACTAATTAAAATTTATCTAGAACATTTTGTTTTTAGAATCTTCCACCAACATTAAACTAGGATTAGCTCATTGTATTAGGATGTGAGTACAACTCTCCAAAGTATTCAAAACAAACATTAGCATCTTGCGATAGGGAGAGAAAATCCAATTGTTGTATAGGCTTTCTGGGATCCCCCTCTCACACAGGGGATACGCACGAGGTCGTATTCGGGAGAGTTACAAAGATTATCCCTCCATGGTTCAACCGTTTGTAGTGGTCAGATCATATATTGAGGGTTCTTCATGAGGTTCAACTAGTTTCATTTGGTCTTGGTGCTTCGTGAACTCTGAATCCGTTCGGGGTCCTCTAAATTTCTACTGGTCCACTTGTCCTTAGTTCTCTCGAAGGATTTAGGACTTGTTATCCTACTCATACGTTTAAACTGGACTGTCGACTGTACCCGCCCAGGGGTTGACTGTGAGTTGGTGTCCTTAGTAGCTATAATATTTATGTACTTACACAAGGTGACGGTGAAGGGAAGTGTCACTGTACCTGGAACAAACGTTGGTCAAACTCACTCGGGCTCCTTGGAGGGTGAATCCACAATTACTGCGTGGAAGCTTGCACCAAGGCGCAAGTCCGTTAAGCAAGTCGCCATCGTAACTATTCCACCATATCCTAGCCCCTTCTTGACTTGATCACGCGACGTTGGATTTCATCACCAACTAGTACGATCATCAAGAGAAGGTTTTGTTTGCTTGGTTTGATTCCTCGATTTGATTAGTGTATGCTATTTTTTTTTCGTTAGTTGGCCATAGATTTTTTTCCGTCGAATTTTTGGTTCCGCCAACATCGACTCTCCACACCGTTCGCGTAGGATACAGGGACTTCCCCTAGAAAATATGGAATATTCTACCCCTTTACCCCCTTATTCTATGGAGGGCTCTCCTCAATAGAGTGAGGTCCACAAAATTATAACCTCAGAGGAGGAAGTTTCCACCTCTTTAGAAAATTTTTGAATTGTTTCAGATTCTATGGAGGCTTTCCACATTCCTGTGGGATATGAAAGGAGTTTTATCCAGATGAATTCAGCCGGAGAACTTGTTGTCATTGATCCTTCTGAAATTCCGACTAGGCCTCATTCGGGCCCTCAAGTCGGAGACCCCCTTTGGACTGCTGATATAGTTCGAAGCTCACCTCACACGGTGTGAGACCTTTACGGATTAGGAATAGGTGTTGATATACCTGTCATCTCTCAAATACCCGAAACATCTGTTACCTATACCGTACCTTTAGATCATTTTATTGGTACAACCGTTAGTTCAATCACACCGTCCGTTGGTCCAAACATGCAGTCTGTTGGTCCAAGTTCCACTATTTCTCTCCAAATGGCCCATTCTATGATGGTCCCTCACATTGCGACTATTCCCACCGGTAATGTGGTGGTTAGCCAAGCTCCCATTGGTACACCACTTTCATCTAGGCCTTCTTCATCACTCCCCTTGGGTACAAAGCACTGAATTCTTCCGTTGTCAACACTACCTAGGTTATACCTAGAAGTTTGATACCTACACAACAACCCGAAGGAACTGGTCTTGGTGGCTCTAATACATTAAGCGACATCGGTCAGTCATTTAGGTCTGGTTTCCAAACTCCAGGGACTCAACCTCATGTTGGGGGGAAACCTCCTTTTGGAGGGCAACCTTCGTTTGGAGGCAAACCTCCTGCTAGGGGGAAACCTCCTTACGAAGGACAACCTCTGTTTGGAGGGCAACCTCATGTTGGGGGGAAGCCTCATAATGGAGTCCATCATCAACCTTATGGATAGAATGCATCTACAATGCCCAATCCATGGAACATCCCTTTCCCAGGAAACCCACATTTCTCTGGGGGACATAATCCTCAAGGTATACAACAACCTCATCTTTCTTAGGGGACTAATCTATATCCTCCTTATGGGTAAAATGTTTACCCCCCCATGGGAAAACACCAAATCCAAATTATAATCCTCAAAACCCATCAGGTTATCCTCCGCTCCCACATGTTTCTCAACCCTCCTCGAATCCTGTTTACTCTGGTCAGCAACAACCGTATGTAGGAGGACCCTCTGGTTACAATTATCCACCTAACCCAATTTACGGTCCTACTAGTGTCCCTATGCCACACTAGTATCACCCTCAGGTTAACCGACAACTATTGTTCCTTGCTACTCTGGATCTCCCAGACTTGTCTCAGTTGACCAATGATTCTATACATCATTATCCTTTCTGGCTAGTGATTCCAGCTAAACTACTTGATGATATTTCAAAATTTGATGGTAAACCTGGAGAAGACCCAAATAACCATATGATGACTTTCCATTTGTGGTGTTCATCAAACTCCTTAATGGATGATTCTATACGTTTGTGTCTTTTCCAGTGAACACTTACGGGCTCAGCAACCAAGTGGTATATTGAACTGCCACGTGGTTCTTTTCAAGACTTCAACTCCCTTTCCATGTCCTTTCTTGCACACTTTCAACTACCCATTCAATATGAGACAGGTACCGAACTCTTGACCTCCCTTCGTCAGACCAACTCCATGCACATATCTGATCATATTCATGAGTGGAGGCGACGACGACGATGAAGGTTGATCAAAGCAATCATTCCTGACCAATTATTTGCGGAATGGTTTACTAAATCACTCTTACCCATGATTGCTTGTGATGTCGCCATGGGTGGTGTAGCCATCGAGGAAGAGGCCGTTTCTCGGGCTCAGTACTTAGATTTGGTTTATTCCCAATCTGGTACTTTGTATGAATTAATAGAAAATGCTACCCGTGCAAACACCGATCCATCCAAACCTTCATCCTCATCGCATGCGAATGGCGTTATTGGCTCTGTCAAAACCCAATCTCTGTCCCAGTCGACTGGAACAACTAATCGATCTTCTTCGACACCTACTCCCAGTTCGACCACATTCTCCTCTACCTCCCCCCAAACTCAAATCTCTGAGACTATGCAGTTCAATCTGCCCCTTCACAACAATCTGGAGCTAAGAAGAAGACAAAGAAAAAACCTAAGAAGAATAATAACAATGAACAAACCAAAACTCAAAACCCAGCACCTGCTATTGAAAAGAAACCACAGCGGAAGCCGAAATTCCCATGTCTTATTTGTGGTGACGATCACTACACTTGAGACTGTCCACATCACGATGAAGTGGCCAAAATTTTCGAGGGGAATTCCCAACCCGTTGTGCTTACTCAGCCTTTTCCTCAGCAACAATCTATGGTTTCTCAAACCCCCTCTCCAGGGGGTAGTTCCAACCACCTTTCTCATGATGAATCCTCGATAACTGCCCATATATATCTATTTAACGGGATTGATTTAACCAACCACTCTACGACCTACAACACAATAGTTAGACCTGACAAAGGAAAGGTCACTAACGGTACATTATCGGATCCATCACCATCCTCCATCTGTGAGTCCTCCGTTTGGATCACTTCAGATCGAGAAGCCTACGTTCGACTCTATATTACACCCTCCTAAGAGCACTATCTATAAATCTACCTTTAATCCTAATTCGCGTGCCGCCCAGAACTACAACATTGTTGAATATTTGGCTCAAGCACTATGTTCTATGTCTGCATTAGAAGTTCTACAACACTGCCCCAATCAACGTAGAACGCTCTTGGCCGCTATTGGTGCTTTTGATCCTGAGTCGTCCAACAATATCCTGTTTAACCTAGATAATTTTACATCTCGACTCTCTCACCAACTTGCTTTCCAAGTTGACATTGTTGTTCACAATCAACAAATTCACCGAACTATCTTGGATGAGGGAGCCTCTACTTGTGTCATGTCTTTAGCCTGCTGGAAAAGTTTGAAATCACCTGCACTTAACAAATCCCCAATGATGTTGTGTGCATTCAATGGGTGAGGTTTTCATCCTCATGGACTTCTGTAGTCCCTGTCCATTCAGTTGGGCCACAAAACCATCTCTGTTGACATTGAGGTGGTCGATGCTCCCCTAGATTACAACTTGTTACTTGGAAGAAGTTGTTTCTATGCTATGACCATTGTTGCTTCGTCAGTGTTTCGATGTGTACAATTTTCTCATCAGGGAAAAATTGTCATTGTCGATCAATTAGATTTATGTACACCTGACGCTTACGCTCCCGCTACCAACAATATTCCATTCTTGGGAGATAACAAGATCACGCACAAAAGTGTTGGTGTAGTAATGTTAAAATATTCCACCCTTATGGGTAATTTCCCTGCACCATTTCCTCCTACCACGCATCATATTGCGACAGTCAATATGATTTCGACCACGACTTATCAGTCTTTGGAATCCTCTAATCCCTGGATTGTACCTAGTCTTATGGAGTTCGATGTGCTAGGTGACACCATGCCACTTAGTTTAGCTGAGGCTTCCTACGTTTCTATTCAATCAACATCTCCCTCTTTGGATGACCAACATCTCTTGGAACCCGACACCTACTCGATGCCATCTTGGTTAAATTCCTTGACGTCTGCCTTTGACTACATTTCTCAAATATTTCCTTCCGATGAATCTATCATGGAAATGCTTAGCATTTATGAAATACCTTGGGATGATAACCATCATCGATCGTCTTTTCTTCCACCTCTTAAAAAATATAGGAAGATATACACTCTATCTTCCCCCCTGATGTTGTCGACTTTCCACAATCACCTATACTTACACAAGATACTATTTCTGAAGGGAATTTAGGCAACATTACCTCTATGGTCATTATTGACATTTCGATCAAGGAAGGTGTCGTGGAAAATATTAATCTCGGTGTCCCGAGGAAGTGGTTTACTATACTGCTTTGTTTAAATAATTATGTGATGTCTTCGCTTGGAGCTACGAAGAAATGCCAGGGATCGATCCTTCGATCGTTGTGCATGAGATCAAAACCTACCCAGGTGTAAAACCTGTTCGACAGAAGCTCCGCCCAGTCCATCCTAAGAAAACCGAGGCTATTAAGGCAGAAGTTGAGAAATTATTAAAATATGGCTTCATCTATCCTGTCCCTTTGACATAATGGGTTTCAAACATTGTTTCGATCACTAAGAAGAAAGGGACCATTCGTGTCTGCGTTGATTATAGGGACCTCAATAAGGCTTGTCCGAAAGACAACTACCCTACGCCCTTCATCAACCAGATTATTGATAATTGCGCAGGTAGTGTGATTTTCTCTTTCATGGAGGGTTTCTCAGGGTACAACTAGATTGACATTTTACCCACTGATTAGCATAAAACAACCTTCATCTGCCCGTGGGGAACTTTCTCCTATAAAAAACTACCATTTGGCCTAAACAACGTTGGTTCTACTTTCCAGTGGGCCATGTCATATGATTTCCACGATATCAAACATATTGCGGAACCTTACCTCAACGATTTACTTGCCCATTCATCTAGTCGATCAGACCATTTTGGTCATCTACAATCTATTTTTCTTTGATATCGGTTCTACCACATTCGTTTGAACCCACATAAGTGTATTTTTGTTGTCGGCTCAGGTCGACTCCTCAGCTTCGTTGTTTCCAAGGACAGGATTCGGGTGGATTCCTTAAATATTAAGGCTATCCTTGCTTTACCTCCACCTAATAATTTGACACAACTCCAAAGTTTGCAAGGGAAAGCAAACTTTCTTCATCGTTTCATTTGTAACTACGCTGAGATTACCAAAGGATTTATGCAATTGTTGCAGAAAGACACCCCTTTCATATGGGATGATACTTCTCAACGACCTTTTGCTGCTCTTAATCATGCATTGACCAACGCACTTCTGTTTCATCCTCCGAATTACACGAAGGACTATATCCTTTACTTAGCAGCCTCTACTTCCACTATTGCCATGGTGTTAGTTCAAGAGGACCCTAACGACGAGGAACACGTGATATATTATTTGAGCAAAAGTCTATCTGGTCCAGAGCTTCGATATTCACATGTTGAAAAGCTAGCTCTGGTAGCTGTCATCGTTGTCCAGAGATTTCGTCACTACATTTTTCTATGCACCACAATGGTTATCGCAGACTCTAACCCCATGTATTACATTTTGACACGTCAAGTTTTTGGGGGAAAATATTCTAAATGGATCATCATCCTTCAGGAATTCAATCTCAAATTTACTAAGTCCAAAGATAAAAAATCCTTGGTGTTTGTGAAGCTTATTTGCGACCTTCCCCATGCTGATGAAGATACTGAGCCCAAAGATTCTCTCCCTGACGAAACTATGTTCCTCATTATCACGTACTATCCTTGGTATGGAGATATCCTTCTTTATCTCTAGACCCAACGTTTTCAGCCTGATATCTCTTGTGAAGAGCGTCATCGTATTTGCCATCATTCTTGCCGCTACCTTATCATCGGTGACACTTTGTATCGTCGTGGTATTGATACTATCCTTCGATGATTTTTGACTCATGAAGAGGCTGAATGTGTTCTTAATGACTGTCACCTTAGAGCCTGTGGCGGTCATCTTTCTGGGATGGCTACAACTCAGAAAATCTTACGTGCCGGCTATTTTTGGCCCTCTATTTTCAAAGATTGTATTGAGGCAGTAAAAACATGCCCACCCTGCCAAGTTTTTCACAAAAAGGCACGCACCCACCCTACTCTGTTGCATACCATTATTTCCATCGGCTCCTTTTCCAAATGGGGCATTGATTTCATGCAGTGTAATCCTACCTCAGCCGGGGGGCACGGTTATATAATCGTCACCGTCGATTACTTTACAAAATGGGCTGAGGCTATGCCTACCTTTCTGAATGATGGTCGTACTGCAACTCTTTTCTTTTTCAACCACATCATCACTCGCTTTGGTGTTCCACAAGCCACTATCATTGATCATGGTTCACATTTTCAAAACCATATGATGAGTGAGTTTCATGCCAAGTTGGGTTTTCGCCATGAGAACTCATTCCCGTACTATCCTCAAGCAAATGGACAAGTTGAAGCTATCAACAAGGTCCTTAAAACCATGATTCAATGGATGGTAGGGGAAAGAAAGACATATTGGCATTTACAACTTTTCTCTGCTCTCCGGGCTTATCATACCTCAGTGAAAACTGCTACTGGATTCACTCCCTTCCAGCTAGTATATGGCATAGAAGTTGTTTTACCAATCGAGTGCGAAATTCCCTCGTTGAAACTCAAAGTAGAACTCCTTCCCCACACTTCTGCTGAAGAAGAATGTTTCTTACACTTGAATAGGCTGGATGAAACACATCATGATGTTGCTCTCGTCAATGAGACATATCAAAAATGAATCAAGAATCAATACGACAAATTCATCTACCCTCGTACTTTTGCAGAAGGAGACCTAGTCCTCCTTTACGACCAGGCTCAGGATAAGTTAGGGACAGGGAAGTTAGAACCTCTATGGCATGGTCCTTACATCCTGAAACATGTTCTACATAGAGGCATCTACGAGCTAGTTGACTACGATGAAATCTCCCTAGGTGAGCCTCGGAACGGGCTTTACCTTAAGAAGTACTATGCATAGGACATCTAGCATACGTGATTTGTACACTATTGTATTTTTAGTTTGGTGTGTCTTTTTCTCTTTTGTGCACGAGTTTTTACTTAACCACTTATATTGTGTCTTGTGCTTGCATGTGTAGATGACATCTTCCTTTCCTATATTTGTCAGGTTTGCAGATGGCGCTAGTCGACACACTCAGAACATTGCTTCTGCATCTTGGGTCATTTACCACTCTGACAAGTTGGTGAGTTCAGGAGGTATTTTATTAGGATCGACAACTAATAACATGGCAAAATATCATGTTGTCATCGAACTTTTAACCGAGGCCTCTTCCCTAGGTGTTTCTCATATCATCATTAACCTGGACTCCCAACTCATGGTCTGTCAACTTAATCGAATCTATTCTATTTGCAATCCTATCCTACTACGTCTCCATCTACGAGTTCGTCGTCTTGAACGAATTTTTGATTTTATCGAATACAGACACATACCAAGAGAACTCAACACGACTTCAGATTCGTTAGCTAATTACATCATGGATAGGTATCTCACACATAGATGAGTTTTCATAAAGGAAATAAATCACATCACATATCATCATGTAAATTAAAACGCATCACATAACAAGACATCATTATTTGCAAATCATTTGGCACTGTAAAAACTTGGAAATGTATATATATACGGCGTGACTGAAAATGTTTGATTACATCAAAATGGCACATAGAAGGCAAAATGTGGGTCCTCACACCCATAAACATCGTCATACAGACTATACAATCATCAGGAAGACCCTAATCTTCCTGCATCACATTATGTTCTGAGTAACATATCATTGCGTGGGCTACTCACCTCAGTAAAGAGTTAAGACTCTTAGACACTCCTATAGTGTGTCTCTGTAGAGATGTAGTGGCACTTCCCACCTCCTAAGAGGGGAGATACTCGTCGTGAGGCCTTGAAGTTTTCTTTCAACCTCTTGGAGACCTCCTGCTGCTACCCCTTCATCTACCACTATTTGAGCATCCCCGCGACGCCCCAGTGCTGGATTCTCTGCCGAACGTGTTGCTCCCCTATCTGCACAATAAAACAATACATCTGTTAAAAACTCTTCTATGTACCCCCAAAAAAATAATATAAAGTTTTAAAAATCAAAAAACACTTGACAAGATTGTTTTGGTTTCTTACCTGATGCATCCTAGTCCTTCCCTTCTGGAATAACCAAGTCCATGCTTCCTCGAAAATCCACTCCAGCATATGGAAATTCTTCTATCACGATCAATTGGCGTCACAGCCAAGCAAAAAAATCACCGGTGAATTTGAACTCTGAATCTGAGCCTAACCTCGGAGACAGGCTAGTCCATCACTCCATACGTGGTTCTCCCACTGGCCGTACTGCTAATGCAATCTGAGGTTGCATATGAGGAATGCGTTCTAAAAAGAACAAAACCAATAATGAACCATACCTGAACTTCTTCTGCTGCCTTGCTTCGCATCTCGTAATTTGCTCCTTCACATTCTGAAGGAACCCTGCGCTCCAGTTAAACAGTGTTGGCTCTAGACACTGTAAACCATAGGCCACATGTGATATTGAAACTAAGTGTGAGCTGGTACTTCCTGCTATACTTGTAATGGAAAATAGAATGGACCGAAGAGGTAGATCCCTGATGTCTTTGATTGCGATTCTACCTCCCACTAATCTCGATCCTGGGACACAATGGTTTGTCAAGTACTCATCCACAGGTGTGGGAAGTGCCCTCTGTCTGGATAAAACTATGGGGGACCCTCTTTTCGAGAGGTCGGTTAAGAAGTACACATCTTCCAACTCGATGGTAAGAAGCTATGTTCCAACATGAAAGCCTTGTTCTGCAACATTCTATAGCCCGATCATATGCTCGAGAAGAAGAATCTCTTTCTTCATTTTTTGTATTTTGAAGAACTTGAGGAGATCGCAATTCCTCAATGCGGCCCTTGATCGGGGAATTTTCAAGGTGACCACATCATCGAGCTCATGCTCTCTTTCTTTCCACTCGATCATGACTTTTTTCGAAGTTACCTGCAATCATCAACAACCAAAATTCATTAGTCACGTTTTCCGGCAATTTTTGGGCAATTACAAACTTTAAAAAAACTTGTTTTTTCTTTCTATGAGGCCAGCGCCCCCTTTATATGCACATTATGGCGCCAACTCCCCCTCACAATGGCCACCAGGTCGCTCTAAAAAATTTAAATGCTCCCCTTCACGTTTTGAGAGAGCGCTGGCATTTTTGGGAATGTTTTCTTGTGGTTTTTGGGCAGTGCCCCCTCCACCACTACATCAGAGCATTGGCACACCTTCATCAACTTGTAGGGGTGCTTAAAAAATCATGCATCACTCCCCTCCTAATTCTAGAGGAGTGTCGAGCCCTTTTGGGTGCTTGAGACAACCTAGGGCATCAACTTTTGCACCCAATTATTGCCTAAAAACGAAATTTGAACCATACAAATTTGAGAGAGGAAGAAGAGCACCAACCTAGTCCAAACGACGAGGAAAATAGCTGATCGTAGCTCTGGCACCGAACAATGCAATATTCACCCTCCAAAGCACAAGTTCTCCAATGCTACAAATATTTGCACAAATGAAATGGTAAATGATATTTTTACCCTATTTTACTATTACAAATTTCATTTTTGCCTAAGATATAGTTATTTTTGGGTTTTGAAAAATATTTTGGAGGCCTTATTAATACCTTGGAATGCAGTGTTGACATTATTGGCAGGTTTAAGAGCAGTTTTGTTCATTTTTCATCTTGTCACATTCACGAGCATAGTCTTAGTTCATTCTCACGCTCAAAAAACATAAGAACGCACCAGGTAAACTTTTATCTCTTTTTCAGACCCGCATGGATACACGATAAAATGAACCCCTTGGATCGTCTTTAAGCTCTTTTTAGACTCTATAAACACGAAAATATTTCCGAGTGATCTTGCTTCCTTTCCCACTCATTAAAAGGTTTGAAAGAGCATCTTTCGAGTTATAATTTATTTATTTTTCGGCCTCGCGAGACTAACCATTACGAAAAAGGAAAACACTGGAGTAATCTTTAAGTTATTTTCAGACTCTCTAAATATGAAAAACCATTGATTTTACCTTCTCTGGACTCGTTAAAAAATATAAATTGAAGTGCCCATATGGGACCAAACCCTTACTTCTTCCAGTTTGTTAAACAAAGGAAGAGGGACTTACTGAAGGTGAGTTATATCGAGCATGTGTTATCCTCCTCGATCTCGTTAAATAAAAAAGAGGTACTCGTCTATCTGGATGGGAGAAAAATTGAAGGAAGCAAGCCAAACAATTTTTGAGAATATTACCAGTAACTCTTATAGTCTCCCTTGAACACGACACTTTGTTTTTGCACACATTTTAATCCGTTGAACCTCTGCACTAAACCAATCTTCTAAGTTTCCTTACTCCTTTGGGTCACCTGACAAAAGTCACAGTATCCACTGCATTATCAAGTTTTGGTCCATGTCAAGTTTTTGTTGTCGTGCCTCAGTGTTCAAGGGAAGTATCTGCCTCAAGAGTCAATGATCACAAATTCTTGTTTCAATAGCCATGTCAATCCATGTTCTTTTGATCCACCAATTACATCTCTGTGTCAGTTTCATGTTGTTGATGGGGGATACACCAAGGCCCTCCTTTGACGAGCCTATTCCTGTCAACTTCAACACATTATCTAGGAGCTAGACTTAGAAAATAGTTAGTATCTTGGGACCTGCATGCCTTAATGGCAGGCCCCCTCATGTCCAACAGTGGTTTTACATCATTGACCTCTGATCCGATGATTCCATGGATGTTCAAATTTAGCTCATCCATTCACATTCGTTGGAATGTACTAGAGTACCTTGGGAATCATTGACATCAATGGTGATTTCCCTCGCGCTTGTTAATGGTTTACCTTATTGACCAGTAATCAAGTGGTTTTTGCCATGTTTGACATCAGGACATCTATTCACATGGTTATATTCATACTTCATCAAGATCTGTTAGAAGACCCTGGGTTGAGTCATCACTCTTATATGTACTTTTCCCAGGTTGCGATAGAGTTTCTTTTGAACATTGACACATATACTGTTACATAGATCCACTTTGTATTGGTTGTGGCTATGTCTTGTCATCTTGTATATACACTGTTTATTCTTCATGGCTACGATTAGTTCAGGTCATAGGAGTATAGATCCACATTGTATCTTCAGTGGCTATACCTTATTGTCAGTATAATTATGGATCCGCGATGTATTTTATGGCGGCCATACCTTGAAAGTCTTTATCACTCAAGCATAGGTATGCCTGCCTTGGGTTTGAAACATGTCATAATATTTGTTTGATGGTTGTGTGCAGCTTTTATCAGGTTCTCTGAGTCCATACCCTTGCTTGAAAAATTCTACAAAGTACTTCAGTCATTAGTTCCCGTCTTCTAACTTCGCACTTTGGGGGGCAATCTGTTACACATCAAAATTGTTCATTACGATGATGGCCTAGTGTCGTCATTACCAAATATCGTAAGTGTTGCATTTCTCCCACAAGTGTCGAAAATAGCATACTGCCATCTTGCCTATGTCGTGTCTCGGACGACATTATCAAGAACACTTGAAAGACACCTCAAAAGACTGGTTTTGAAGAGGAGAAATCATTTGACAAAGAGTACAAGTCTTTTTCCATGGAAAAGGCCACTCAAAAATCAATTTTGGAAGGAATTGCTCCCCTATACTCTATCAGGGAGTGCCAGTGCTCTGTACCCTCTTCTGGGGGAGCGTTGCAACATTTTGTGCCCCCTTTTGAGGGAGTGCTGGGTTTTTTGAGCGAATTTTGGACTGTTGAGAGAAATCAGGGAAGGATCCCCTTAATCTCTAAGGTTGGTTGGATTTGAATCTGAGGTCAAGGCTTGATCTTAGGGAAGATCCACAACTGAAGGAGAAGAATCCTAAACCTATCCCAAAAATCTCTTAAGTGGTTAGACCTCTCCAAGCCTATATAAGGAGGCCTCCTCATGGTGAAAGGGGAGACATTATAAGGCATCAAACTTATGATCTCATAAGGGAGGTATCATTGAAGCATCATCATTTTGTGGGTGAATTATTTGAGCAAGGGTTTGGACAAAGAGAGCTTGGTGAAGCCATTGCACCTACATCTATGGTTGTAAGCATTTCACTTTGTTTTCATTAATATAAATCTATGCTTGGCCTGTTTCCTTTAAGTTTGTGTACGTTTCATAAACTTGTTTATTTTTATAGATCTATTATGAAGCTAATCATGGTAGAGTAAGAAGTATTTCTCGTTGTTGTTGCTCATTGTATTGCATGACCTTTTGAAGAAATTGGAGATCAAGATCAGCTTGGATCGAGCAAGGACAAACGTCGGTAAAGGTATTTACCCTTCTTTCTTCTTCTTCTTTGAATAGTTTAGCTTCATGAAAAGGAATATTAGTGTCCACAATAACACTTTTTGTCTTGGTCATAGGGGTCTAGTATCCAAGAGGAAATCCACTTGTCCACAGGGGGAATCTCCTGTAACAACGACGTGTCAAACAAATGTCGTATGCAAAAGTTACAGGCGATCAAAGTTCAAGTCAAACTTGAAGAGACATGTTGCAGGCTCCTAGAGAGACACATGGTAGGATCACAGGTTGACAAGTGGAAACTCCAGACATTGACAAGTGGCACCATATAGATGACATGGCACATGATTGTTGGAAGCTGATGTGGCAGATAGTACCTCCAGGTGACACAGTTACATGATGACAAGTGGCAAATATGATCCAATCACAATTAAACATGATTAAACATGTGGCACATAAGTAGACCAATTGATTCTTGAAATGTGGCGATGCTTCATTGACTTGTATTGGATTGGTTATTATTATGGTATATATGTATATTATATATATTTTATATATTTATTATATATAACCATAATATATTAACCCACTTCCCATTTAGAATCCATGTGGAATAGTTATAACAACATATATGTAACAAACTTACTATATATATTATATATATCCTTTTAAAATTCACATGGGTTTGATTTATAATATATAGAGTATATTATAACCACAATAATAAAACAATATGCCATGAAAACATGAGTCGGTGGGTTTTTGAACCATCGATGTCTCACCATGCCAACAACTATAGCAACCTCCACTAGCCAACATGTCATGGATATGATTTGTTTAAACAAACCATAACTAAATATTTATTATGATACCAATATTCCATATTTAGTGGGATTCCTCCTAAAATTAGTAATAAGTTACCACTAATATTGAGATTTTGTTAAGAAGGGTGGCCTATTTAATGACACACACCCCAACTCATTTTACACACAACATTTTTATGTTTTACACAACATTTTTTGTTTTTTTGAACACAACATTCTCATGTTCTAAAGCTCTGTACATTTTCTTTTGAAGTCAAGTTTGTGGTCTTTTGAGAGTTATAGGGTATCTATAGTCATCAGAATCAGTTTTTTGAGACGAA
This sequence comes from Picea glauca, assembly GCA_000966675.3. Classification (NCBI taxonomy): domain Eukaryota; kingdom Viridiplantae; phylum Streptophyta; class Pinopsida; order Pinales; family Pinaceae; genus Picea; species Picea glauca. Next base: position 234,533 of record JZKD02S0811487.1, on the reverse strand, counting down.
ATCGATAGTGATAATCTTATTACTCATTTGTAATCCAGTATTATGCAAATTTGGGATTTGTGATATGTAAGAGAGCCTTTGGGCATTTTGTAAAGAAGTATATAGTGTTTATATTAATTGGATTCGGTTTTTCGAGACGGTGTCGAAATTGACATTTGTAATTGAGTTTGAGTAACATGTAAGAAGGTCATTGTGAAACACAATTATCGATTTCATGTGATTCTATATATGTTCATGTATGAATGATTATGCAAGTTATGTTAAAGTGTTTGGTTAAGTAAGATAAGACACTTCCATGCTATAAGCATTGTCAATAAAAGAATCTTGGAATAAGAAAGTGGCATCAGACTTAATACTATTTGAGGATCAAGTGATATTAGAGACACTCGGTTTAGATCAAGTGGTGTATGATTTCTAATCACGTTTTAGATCCAAGAGATTGGCATCCAAAATGAAACCTAAATTTTAGAAACCATCGAGATCAATGAGAATTGATGATAATGGAGACAATGCTGTTGCTTGTTAGGAAAACCAAAAGATGTTGCATCGAGGATGAACAATAATAACCATTATAAAAATTTAAATAAAATTTGTGACACTCATTGGAGTCGAAACATTTGCAAAGAAATGTGAGTTAACGTAGCATAAAGAGGCGTGATGAGCTAGATAAAGCGACACCTTCAAAGAATTCTACTCCAATGAAATCTCTCAAATCCTTTCACCCCTCAGAAACATCTCTGCATCTCAGGAGAAGCATATCTTGAAAATAATCAGGAACATATATGCATCTTGGGAAGTGATCTAAGAGCAAAATGTCTAAGAGAAACATCATCAAGAAGACCTAGAAGGGACCAAAGATCCATGGAAATCATTTGATGAAGAGTAGACATTAGAGCCATAGATTGAGGAATTTCTATCATGCATGTGATTCAGATCCAGAGACTGATCAACAATTATCATAATATATGCATGGCATGGCAAGGGAGGACATCCAACCTAGTGCTAATAAACAACAGAACCAAGGGAATAGTGACTACATTGAAGTATGCTTCCAGAGGTCTACTAGTCCTCCGTATTCCTTCATCCTTCAACACTTCTTGGCACCATATCAATTAGAGTAGTTGGTTCCTCATATCTCGACAATCATTGAAGTATATTTTTCATATTTGGATATGAGATTATTTGTGATTTTGCTGCACACTTGGCTTCATTGGAGATACTCCTACACTTGAGGAAAGGGTTCGTTTTTCAAGTAAGGTATGATAGTCAATAGATAAATCAATAAGTGTTGTATATAGTCGATTGGCTCAATTTTAAGTATAGCTTGGCAGCCTAAGTATTAAGAAGGTGTCATCTTCTTCATTGCATATGCTCAGAATTCCTGCAATAGTCATTCTCAGATCTTCCTATTCATGTTCTTTCTCTTATTCTTGTTCCAATAGTATTTCATTTCCATAAATTATGTAGTTGTAACACACCCACTGCCATCAATAAAAAAATTTCATTGTTTTCTCAGTAATGAGACTCCCCGGAGCTTGTAGCAGCAAAATGCCAATCCCCGAATCACAGGTCTTCTATTTACCTACCTGATTCTCTGTATATAACTGTGGTCTTACGTCCCACCTAACGCAGGCGCGCCAACCACGGTTACGTCCGCTCACAGGGTCTTCTTCTTCTCGCCCAAAGAACTCCAAGGTTCTTCTATTTCCCTATCGGGAAATCCGCTCCCACAGTTCTCTCGCGCGATTCCCCCTTCCTTGATTTATCGGGGAATTGGAACTCGTGACTTCGCGAGTTCAAAGGTTGTACACTGGGTCCTCGGATCCTCGAGACCCGATGGTCAGTCAACTCGCTGACTTTTCCCCGAGGGATTTCTCTACTCGCAACCTCGTGATTCCTGTGGCCAAATTCCCGGGCCTTGTCTCGCGAGGCTCCGAGGTATGATCCCACATGCGGATCCAACGGTATTCTCGTGATCCGGATCCAACGATTATTACCTTCTCGCTTCTCGCGTCCTCGTGACTTTGAATACCCAATACTTGGGCTCTCACCCTGCAAACTCTCGAGTTCGCAAGATCTTCTCGATCTCTGCCACCTGTCCTCCCCAGATGGACGGTTCACAGCCTTTCGCCACTTCGTTGCTTCACGACCTCGTGTCTCGCGACTTTTAACACCGAATACTTGGGCGTTCACCCTGCGAGCTCCCTAGTCCGCGATATCTTCTCGATCTCTGCCACCTGTCCTCGCCAGATGGACGACTCACAGCCTCTCACCACTTCGCCGCTTCGCGACTTAGAACATCCAAACTTCGGGCTCTTACCTCGCGAACCTCCGAGGTAGTGAGATCCCTAGATCTCCGCCACTTGTTCTCCTCGGATGGACGGCTCAAATTCTCTCATGGATTTTCCACTCGCGACTTAGAGCATCCAACTTTTGGGCCTCTACCCCGCGAGCCTACGAGCTCACGAGATCCCTAGATCCTTGCCACCTGTCCTCCTCGGATGGATGGATCAGATTCTCTCGTGGCTTCGACACTCGCGACTTAGAGTGTCCAACTTTTGGACTTCTACTCCGTGAGCCTCCGAGCTCACGAGATCCCTGGGTCCTTGCCACCTGTCCTCCTCGGATGGACAGCTCAGATCCTCTCGCAGCCTCGCCGCTCGCGACTTGGAGTGTCCAACTTTTGGACTTCTACCCCGTGAGCCTCCGAGCTCACGAGATCCTTGGATCCCTGCCACCTGTCCTCCTCGGATGGATGACTCAAATCCTCTCGCAGCCTCACCGCTCGCGACTTGGAGCGTCCAACTCTTGGGCTCTTACCTCACGAACCTCCGAGGTAGCGAGGTTCTATTCACGAGGGCTTAACCCTCGTTTATCTCCCTATAGATATAACGTCTATCGGGTGTCCTGGCTAAGATCTGACGGTTCAGATCGGTCCCGATGCCGTGCCCTTTCCCACTGCTCTTTGGTCGTGGACAACCAACGGTCCAGATGTTTTCATGGAGTCTAGGGTTCTACAATTCGGATTTCCTCGCTACTCATGAAGATAGAGGAAAAAGGGGTTAAGGCAATTTACGCCCTCATTCATTCCTACGATCTAACGGTCGTGAATGACCACAGATTCCCCGATGGGATCTCATCCATTGATCAATACTTATCCTTACGATGCTACTTCAGGATTTCAAGAGAGTCATTCCTCTTCGCACAGGGTTGTTAAGACTTGCATATTCACACCCTTTTCCCAGGTTCTTGGTAAACCCTTCTAAGGAGGGAATCTCTGTGAAGAGGTCTATTCCGGGGCATTCCTGGATACAGATAAGGGAAACAAATTCCCGAGAACGGACTGGATACCTGAATTAGTTCAACCTGGCATGCTTAGATTCATTTTTATCGACATATGTCGTGCATGGCTTCCTCTATTACAAGCATATATCCATTAATTATTATCAAAACATTCACATACATTCTTACACTAAAATTGTTCACAATCTCACAGTGCTGTGAGTATGTATATATATAAGTGTATGAATTTCAATATGCAATACATAAAATACTTATTAGAAATAACACTAGAAGTGGGTGAAACTACTGAGAGGGGTGCTCGTTTCCACCCAATCGTAGGCTCAGCGACTCCCAACGGATTTACCACTAGCCACCCCCGAGCTGAGACCACGATGCTCTGAGACTTCGTCTCTTTGTCTGCCAGTGACCAGGAGTGAAGGTTGCAATCCCTCCTCTCTTCTATCACTCACTCTGCGTAAAACTTGCCAGGGTTCCCCTCGCATCTGCCCCCCCTTCAATCGTCTCTGCCATACGCCTTATCCTCTCGCGAGGTTGCGTGTGGCACGATTACCCTCGCGCTCATCAGGCCTGATGGCTCTACCGATGGGCGGTTCACCATCCCATCCCTCATCAATCCATCCGCCTACCAGCCTGCGAGGTATTGAATTTCAGGGCCAGTGAGCCGCTTTTGGTTCCCTCGGGCCAGTGGAGTCCAAATACGGTATTTAAATCTCGGTGGAAGTTAATGCCACCTTTTCAGGAGCCTTCCACCGCCATCGTGGTCTCTTTTCTGCACATCCCCTCATCAGCAGTCCTGCAATAAATTCAGAATGTTATTCACATTCATTGACCTCTTTCTGTAGGTCCATCTACATCACATGTTCATACTTATGAATTTGCCATAGTCCTCGGCCAGTCTAGTTATATTTACAAAATGGGGGAAACAGGGTGTTACAATTCCCTCCCCCTTAAAAGGAACATTGTCCTCGATGTTCTTAGCTACTAGCATGAATTACATGTATAGAAGTAAACAAAATCGGATATGCCTGTCTCATGGCATCCTCCATTTCCCATGTAGCCTCATCTGGGCCAAAATGTTTCCATTGCACCTTGACTTGTGCAATGGTTCTGTTCCAGAGCTGGGTTTCCTTTCTGTCCAATATGCATTGGGGTTCTGGTAGAAATCCTCCCTCCGGTTCCACCTGGATCACAGACCAGTCAATTATATGATTAGTGTCATGTACATATTTCTTTAATAATGAAACATGGAAAACATTATGTGCTTTTACTGTGGGAGGGAGTGCTAGCCGATACGCTACAGGTCCCACTCTATCTAGAACCTCAAAGGGTCCACAATACCGGGGTGCCAACTTGGCACAAGCTCCCATTTTCAGGGAACTCCTTCTGGGCTTAATTCTGAGATATACAT
>JZKD02S0811487.1:208007-226264 GCA_000966675.3 Picea glauca | reverse complement strand
GTAAAGGTAAAAAATGTGTTAAAACTGATCTTTTCCACTCTATTTGAAAAAGTATGGAACCAAAAATTTAATTAAGGAGATGAAAAATTGTATTTCCAAAAAAGTATATGGTAAAAAATATTTTTAAGATTAAATGAAGCATGGAAAAATGACTAAAAACACTGTTGAAAAAAAAAAAAAAATAGATGAGAAAACAAGCATTTAAAAAAAAGTGGAAACATTATGTATCAAAAAATTTAAAATATAAAAAACTACCTAAAAAGGGAGGGGGGTTGCTACCGGTAGCACCATTTTTAAAATGAGGTAAAAATGTGACCCCCCAAAAATGAAAACTCTGTAGAGTTCTCGTTAAGTTGGTAACTATGTTAAGGGCCAAATAGTGTCCGAGTTCACCAATACTTTCAATACCTTGCGCACCAAGGTGAGTATCAAAGACTTTGAGTGGCATATGGTCCTAAAATACCATGGGGATATGCATAAGTAAATCCAAACCGTAATGGAGTTTATGGACATCTTGTCATTGGGAGCCGCTTACCGATATGTCGTCAAAATCGAGTAGAAATTCAAGCAACAGAAAAAAGTGGGAGTTAGGGTCTACAAATCTGCAACAACCAAAGTATGGTAAGGGTGGCCCTCACTCCCAAGCCAAAGAACAGATAAATGATGGCCAACCCTAGGATAACCAGCCCAAGCCATGACTAGAAAAGAAGGGTAATGGGAAGTCGAAGGACACTAGAAAATGGTGTGAGTTCCACAAAATCCCTTGGCACAATACTAATTAATGTCACTCCAAACTGTCGTTGTTGGTTGAGATGAAAGAGCTAGGGTCAAATGTTCACTTAGACTTTGATTTAGAACCGGAAAAGGGAAGACTAATCATTGATGCAGAACCCAGTGTCACCATTGCTACCACAAAAGTCTAGCCAAAGGAACTAGAGGAGCTTGAAGAAGGGAAGTGCCTTTTCCACTCACATGTGTGGGTGAAGGGAACCCCACCCTATTTCATTGTTGATAGTGGTAGCCAAAAGAACTTGATCTCAACAGAGGTTGTCAAGAGGTTGAACCTGCAAACAACTTCGCATGATTAGCCATACACCATCAGTTTGCTCAACCAGGGATGAGACATCTACGTCAACCAACAATGTCGCATGCACTACGACATCAAACCCTTCAAAGAGGAGGTATTGTGTGATGTCCCCCCCTTGAAGTTTGTGATGTTTTTCTAGGACAACCATATATGTGGAAGCATCATGTTCTTTATGAATCTAGGCCCCGTAGTGTCATTATTACTTTGGGAGATCAACTCTATAGGGTACCAGAGGCAGTCCCAAATAATGTGATCTCTTTGATCTCCATGAAATACTGCAGAAAGGTGGTCTCTCGGGCCGAGATATTTATCCCCTGTATGGTTTGATCAGAAGGTCACTACAACCGTCAAAACCTCTTCACAGGGTCTCTCTTTCCATGTAATGTCCCCTCCATTATGACATCAAAATAAGTGAGTACAGTAATGGTAAATTTTTTTCTTTTTTTGAAACAACTGTTAGGACAAGTGATATGTGAAAATAACGTACATAAAAATTTACGCATTAAAATATGATCACATCATTACACAACAAGAATCTGAATACAACATCATTATTATTCAAGATTAATCATATCACATCAAGATAGCAACAAATATCTACCCGCCCAGTCTATCCTGCAAGATTAGGATCTCCAAGACACATAATAAACGCTCAAGTCCAAGATTCATCTGATTGATCTTGACCATTTAAGGTCTCATGACCGGTGATTGTTCCGAGGAAAATGAAGGTATCTACGCCCATCACCAGTTCTAGTAAAACATTGAAGTCTAAATTCAATAATAATACTAAGGAAACATTCCATCTATGCATGGGGTGAACAATTTAAGTAGTAAGAATTATTTAACAAAGTTGAATTTAAAAGTGTCTAACTAGCGACATGTACTTATATTACATATAAATCTCATCGCACCTATCTCTATTAATATTTGCTCAATTTGCACCATTTATCTTTCATCCAAGGTGTAGCCATTAATTTGTAACAATTATTTTAATCTAGTTAAGTAATTCCATTCGTTTATCGGTCATTCAAAACCTATTAGAGTCAAGGAATTAATGCATAACTCATTATTATTGTTGATTAATTGGGTTGGTTGTCATTGATGTCAACCCTTAAAGAAAATCCGGTAGCAAATTCTGGTAGCACAAAGATTTGTGTAATGGACCCAAGTTTGTTTGATGGATAATGGTATGAGTTTTGATATATTTGAAGGAAATACTATTCTATATGGATAGTACATGTCATGCAATTTCCGGTGATATGTGGAATGTCACATAACTCCTCACGGTTAGAGAGTTATGGCCATGTGAAGTTGGAGAACCCTCCTGAGTCATCTAGAAGCCCCAAAAGGTCAAAGTAGTCAAAGTGGTTGCAAAGAAAAAATTATTTAAATAATAAAGTGAAGTGATGAGTGTACTATAAGTCAAAGTGGATGCAAAATAAATTATTTAAATAGGAGAACCCTCATGATCCATCTAGAAGCCCCAAAAGGTCAAAGTAGTCAAAGTGGTTGCAAAGAAGAAATTATTTAAATAATAAAGTTAAGTGATGAGTGTACTATAAGTCAAAGTGGATGAAAAAAAATTATTTAAATAACTAGCATACCTCCGAACCAGGGGAAAGGCAACGCCGAAAAAATAATGTAGTTTTTTTTTTAAAGTTTATTTTATAAGTATATTATTTCATGAGTAGCATTGTAATATATTATTTCATGCAGTATATTATTAAACATATATATATGTGTGTGTGTGTGTGTGTGGACCCTGGATTTAAGTAGTAAAAACCTATGATTTTTTATATGCAGTGTTAGCACATAAACTTGTCAAATCCTTAGGGTTTGTGGTTTCTACTTTAAGTCTGCAAATTTTGCCCGTCTCTCCTCCTTTTGTAGACCCGATCGTAAGTTTTCTCTCTCGGCTTGTAATTTTCTTCTGTTTTCCCTCGTCCTTTGGATCGACCCATTTTCCTTGTCGGATTTCCTAAGAGATATAGGCCCTAAGCCTTCCTGTTTTCCCTAAATTCGACCATTTCTCTCTTTGCCCCTATCGCTGATCCTTTGTCTTCCGAGCCCTCAGTCAATTATCCAAATAGTTGATTCATAGGCCATAGTCATGAGCACCAAGCACAACACTTGAAGCGGTTTGATGTGGACTCAAATCAAGCGAGCAGGAAAGATCAGATTTTCGCAGTTTCGCGAGATGGAGTGGTCAAGGAGAAGAGTCATCAGATCTCACGAAATGCGAAATCGTGAAATAATTTGGGTCGTCCATTCTAGAGCGGCACGTGGCATAGGATCCCAACTGTGGAGAAAGTCTTTCGAGAAGGGTGAGGCGAGAAGTGTCGATGGCCCGAAGTCCCGGAATGCTGAAATAATATGGGTCGTTCATTCCAGAGGGACGCGTGTCATCTGATCCAAGGGATCGTGATTTCGTGACTCGTAGTTTTGAGCATGGAGCACATCATGAGTTTGCGAAGCGCGAAATTGCAATGCACCTAAGAGTTGGGCCCACGATCACAGCCCAGGGTCGTATGGAAAGCGAGGCCAAATGAAAAGCAGGCGCCTGTCGAAGAAGTGGGAGGTTGAAGTTGTTTGAGGAGCTGATCCTGGCTGTCGGTTTCGAGGCAAATCCGACCGTTGATCCGAATAGGCCATTTCGCGGGAATGAGCATGGGGCTATTTGAAATCAAGGGGAGTGAGAACTCCCATAATGTGAAATATTGAGATCTCATATGAATAAGCACAAGTTCATGGCTCGAGATCGCGTGGGGTGAGGAAAGGAGCTACGTAAAGATAAAAGCACCCGAGTTGGTCACAGAGAAAGATCTGCGTGACCTCTAGGCACCAAAATTGACTCAAAGGAGTCATGAGCTCGCTTGGAGCATTCATGGATGTTAGGCCTCGCCCTAATCCCGATGAAGTAGTTAATGAAAATGGAGAAGGCGGTTGAAAGCTCGTTTCACCACATAAATGGAAAGCATGGAAAGTCTGGCCGTGGAGGGCAGAATGTTAGCGGAAAGTTCCCCTGTCATGAATTTTCTTGTGAAGCCCATACTGATCTGATCTTGCGTCTAACAGAAGAATGCAAGGGAAGCCTGAAAGAAGAAGATGTAGACTCTAAGCCTTGAATGCAATGACTAGAGTGTGCTTCTGAAGGGAACAAGTTGTTTCGAGTATAAATAATCAATTTTGGTATTTTGTTAGGGTCGATAGTAGAGCAAAGCTCCCGTATTGTGAATTTTTAGTAAAGCCTCTGGCTTCTAGTTATGTATCTGTATTTGAGACTTCTTATTTTATCTAAGTCATCTTTCCTTACTCCGTCTTATTATGCGTATGATACTGAAGGTTCATGATTGAAGGATTCACATGGATTATTGTGACTATGTTGTAATGGATGTTTGATTGCAGTGCTGTCATAATGATTTTAGTTTCCTGAAGCTCTGAATCCAAGAAGATCTTGTTTTTTGAGTTTTTCCTCCTTAGGGTGCTGGAAGACCGGATGTCCATAGCAGACCTGTTCACCCTCCTCATAGTTCTTCCCTATACTCACCACTATACCCAACTCACTGACTGAAGTTAGACCAAGACCTCACCTGCTGGTGCTTTCCGATCTAGTTTTATGAATTAAAACGATATAATATTGAGACTGTGTCCATTAGACCACCCTTAAATTGATTCATTGAGACATACAACTGGTGGGTATTAGGCTTACCTCTTCTGCAATCCAGGGGTGACTTCTGGTGCTAACATTTCTGGTTCCATTGCCGGGGATGAAATTGAAAATTTTCCCTGGGATTGAACGACAAAGCTTACTACTTACGAAGGTGCATCAGAACTTAGTACATTAAAGATTGCAACTGTGCACCTGGCGACTCCACTATGGTGACTCCATTTATGTGAATCCATTGGCGACTCCACTATTTTAGTTGTGGCTTCTAGATGCAGACACACAAGGTCTACTCCACAACTGCCTTTAGCAACACCTGAAGCTGACCCAGAGAAAATTATCAAAAAGGGAAAGGACCTTCGAGAAGGTACTTCTACTGCTGAACCAGGTATTTTTGATGATTTTCATTGTCCTCCTATAGAAACTCCCATATCTGCTTCTCATTTTCCTATCATACCGTCTGTTGGAGTTTCTCAAACTTTAAATTTTGGGAGTGTTCCTGTTGAGTTTTCCCCTCTTGGTCTTGGATTGGAGGGAGAAAGCTTTGTCACTCCTTTTTCCCCTGAGGTTGTACCATGGTTTAGACCCGTGACCTTCAAATATTTTCCTACCCCGGGCTTTACCACCCCTCCTCCTATCATAGTTTCATCTTCTACAGAGAGAGAAAACTCTGCTCCCTCTAACCCTATAACGTTTTCCTCAAATCCTCTGCTATTTCCCTTTCCTCCCAGAAACACACTCCCAGTCTCCCCTGTTCGATCTCCATCCCCTCCTAACTCTCCTCCTCCTCGCATCCCAATTGCAGGTGCTAATCCTCCTAGGAACAGAATGGATGCCATTGTGGCCGCAAGATATGCTCCTCTGGTATTACCTCAACACATGAATGCTCTCCCTGCTGGAGATTACCTTAAGTATATGCCCAAGTTCATGGGAGAAGAAGACATAACTGTTGAAGAACATCTTGCGGCCTTCTACAATTATGAAGACAATCTGAATATTGAAAATGAGGACGTCTGGATGAGAGTATTTGTACAGAGCCTTGATGGCGAGGTTAGAAAGTGGTTTAGGGGGTTGACGCCTGGATCCATTGCTGGGATAGAGGCTTTAGATGACTTTTTTTTGAGACAGTGGGGGGATAAAAAAGACTTCATGTATTATATCATAGATTTCGGATCCGTAAAGAGAAAGGAGGGAGAATCTGTCTTCGATTTCTCCAAAAGGTTCAATAAAATGTACAATAATATCCTTGCTGAGACAAATCCTACGGAATCCTCTGCCAAAATCACTTATGCTAGTGCTTTTGAGCCTAATTTTTGCCTCCTACTCAGAGAAAGAAGAACCACTTCCCTGGCTCATATGCAAGATGAAACCCAGGAAGCAGAATCCAATATATTGGCAGCTAACCAACTCAGGAATAAGGCTAATAGAGACATACCAAGAAAAAGATCTGAAGCCTCCACCTCTGGTTCCTTTGTCCCCCCCCCCTCAAATCGATGAAGTAACCAAGTTACTGAAATAGCTTTCAACTAGGATGGAAAGATTGGAAGTAGAGGGGAAGCCTACATACATAAACCCTCAAAATTTTGATAACAGAGGCAACTTTAGGAGACGAATAATAATGCTCCTCAGATTATTCCAAGGGAACAAAGGAACAGAGATAGGGATGATCAGAAAATCCAAACCGCTCTCCAAAATAACCTTGTTACTGATGAAGAAGGAGAGGAAGAATACCTTGATCCAGAGATACATTGTCTCAGAGAAACCTCCCCATTTCCCCATTTGACTCAATCTGCATATGAGGAGTCCTTCATAGACAGCCAAATAAATGAGCTGAGTAAGGGTGAGAAGGCAAATAGTGGTCCCAAAAAATACACCCTCTGGTGTAAGAAGAAAGAAGGGAAGTCTGACATCCCTGATCCAGCTCCCAGAGTGGAGAAGCCTGCTAAAGATGCAACAAACAACAGAAAATAAAAGAAAGATCAGAACCCGTCACCTATAGCCAAAGATCCTACCCCAGTAGTGAGAGAAATTCTGAAGACCCTTCCTCCTTTAGTTTTGAGCATGAAACTAAAAAAATCATAATCCCTGTACCCCTTTCAGAGCTGGTCAAGCATGAAGATTTTATGAGATCCTTATCCAATTTATTACTGCCTGAGCCCTCAAATCATCCCACGGACTCAATCAACTTGCAAGACAAAAAACCAACAGTCATATTAGGTCCTATGGTAGAAGATAGAGATGATTCATCCCCTCCTTTCTATACATCACTGAACATACATGATAAGGTGTTGCATAACTGTCTGATGGACTCAAGGGCATCCCATAATCTTATGCCCAAAACTTTCATGGAATAACTCGGGTTAGAAATCACAAAGGCTTGTCATGATTTGTATTCTTTTGACTTGAGGAGGATGCAGTGTCTTGGGGTCATCAAAGATCTGGCTGTGACCTTGTTTCAGCTACCCATGAAAAGTGTGGTCATGGACATTGTGGTAGCAGATGTTCCTCCCAAGTTTGGCATGCTCTTGTTAATATCTTGGATAAAAAGACTTGGAGGAACCTTGCAAATGGGCCTCACATACGCTACCATACCTGTGTTTGGGGGGGAACACAGAAGATTGTACAAAGAAGTTCAATTGGCCTACATTATTAGTGATGAAGCTGACCCCACCAACCATCCTATATTTGCGCTTGACACTGAGTTGGGTTCTATTTTATTGCAGCTCACTGATGCCCCTAAACCTTCTCTTGAAATCAGAAAGAAGTCCCTTAATCTCTGTGAAGATTCTCCTTCAATTGCTCTGTGTGGAAAATGTTCTTCGATGGAGCCTCTTCTAGAGAAGGTGCTGGCGTTGGAGTTGTCCTTATTTCCCTAGCTCGGGAAACCATATCTCTGTCATACAAGTTAGAATTTGATGCTACCAATAATGTGGCAGCGTATGAAGCTCTTGTTTTGGGTTTGAGGGATGCAAAGGATATGGGGATTAAAGAGATATCATTGTTTGGGGATGCTGAGTTGATTGTCCAACAGATCAAAAATATTTATCAGGCCAAACACCCTCGGCTTAGAAGTTACAGAAATGAAGTATGGGACCTCATTAACAGTTTTTTCTTGGCTTTCAACAATTCATTTATTCTAAGAGAAGGGAATGTCATGGTTGAGTCTATGGCTATTTCAGCAGGCAATTTCAGGATCCCTCGGCCACCTAAGCTCATGTATGATATAGAAGTAAAATACAAGCCCTATATACCTGACAATGTCAAGCATTGGAAGGTGTTTGAGGATGATCTTGAAGTCAAAATATTCCTGGAAACTGTGGATGAATTTTCTACATTACACATCGATCAAGATCCTGTTTCTGACATAGATCCTCATGCTGGTGTTTTTTCTGAATAAAATTGTTGATCACCATATTGTTCAGCTACCCAACAATCATATCCTAAATGGACTGGTTAATTTGGAGAGATTATTTGATAGAAATGATGTGGCAGTAAAGTTTAAAATCCCAACTGAGGATGCTGATGTAGCTTAGTGCAATATTGGCATAGAGAAGGACCAAAAATTTGTCAAGCTGTCAAGCAACTTATCGAGGGAGCAGAGGGCCGAGTATGTTGAGTTATTAAAGGAATTTGTTGATGTGTTTGCTTGGACCTATGAATACCTCAGAACATATGACACCAATGTCATTTAGCATAAGATCCCACTGAAAGAGGATGCCAAACATTTTAGGAAAAAATTAAGACAAATAAATCATATACTGTTGCCAATTATGGAAAGGGAGGTAAAAAAGTTGTCGGATGCCCAAATTATTGTCCCTTTGAGATATTTCGAATGGGTGGCCAACGTCATCCTGGTGAGAAAAAAGAGCGGAGAGATCAGACTATGTGTCGATTTCAGGAACCTGAACAAAAGCTCCAAGAAAGATAATTACCCTTTGCCAAATATGGAACACATATTGCAGAGGGTGACATGTGCATCCAGTATTTCCATGATTGATGGATTTTCTGGCTACAATCATATCTCTATCCTTCATGAATACAGAGAAAATATAGCATTCACCACTCCTTGGGGCACATTCATGCATGCCAAAATTCCCTTTGGATTGATGAATGGAGGAGATACATTCCAACGAGCCATGGACGTCACATTCACTGGAGAAAGAGATAAATTTGTGGTCATTTATCTAGATAACATAACAGTCTTCTATAAATCTGATAAAGAACATTTTCAACATCTGAGAAAGGTCTTTTCGAAATGCAGAAGGTTTGGTCTATCCACAAATCCCAAGAAGTCTTTATTTGCCATGAAGGAAGGAAAATTACTAGGGCACATAGTATCAATTGAGGGGGTTAGGATTGATCCCGGCAGGGTGGAAGCTATTCTAGCCTTGTCACTTCCTAGATCCAAGAAGGAGGTTCACTCTTTCCTGGGAAAAATTAATATTCTGAGAAGGTTTGTTTCAAATTTTGCTGAATTAGTGAAACATATCACCACTATGCTTAGGAAAGGGAATGAAGTAAAATGGACTGCTGAGCCCAGAGAATCCTTTAATCAAATCAAGCAGGCACTGACTCAAACACTTGTGCTTATCAATCCTGATTACTCCAAGGATTTTTTGATCTTCTTTTTTGCGTCATTTGATAGAGTGGCAGTTGTTTTACTACAAAATAAAGATGCAGGGCTAGAACATCCAATTTCCTTTCTCAACAGGGCATTGAGAGATGCAGAGATCAGATATAACATCATGGAGAAGCAGGCCTATGCCTTGGTGAAGGCTCTCAAAGATTTTAGATTCTATGTTTTGCATTCTAAGATCATTTCATATGTTCCTTCAGCTTATGTGAAGGACATTCTCATTCAACCCGACATAGATGGGAGAAGGAGCAAGTGGATTGCCAAAATCCTTGAGTTTTATCTGGAAATAAAACCCACCAAATTAGTTAAAGGCCAAGGTTTAGCCAAGTTGTTGACTAAATCTAATTATAAATCTCTGGGGGTTAACTTCATCAACACTTTCCTAGAAGATCAGTAGGTTGAGTGGTCTGACATAAGTTCTCGGGACAACCCTCCATTAGCAGAATGCGCCTGGTATAAAAACATTATATATTTTCCGCAAGAGTTAAGGCCCCCCGATGGTATGGGAAAAAGCAAGGAGAGAGATTTAAAGCTCAAGGCAATTAGATATTTCCTTATCGACCAGGTCTTGTATTGGAAAGACCCTTTGGGTGTGCTTCTGAGATGTCTAGACTCACAGGACGCCCATAAGATTATGTTGGATTTTCATAGCGGCTTATGTGGGGGACATCACTTCTGGAAAACCATAGCCTAAAAAATTCTCAGGGCTGGGTTATACTAGCCTAATTTATTCACTGATGTTTGTGCGAAAGTCAGGGCTTGTATCAAATGTCAGAAATGCTCCGAAAAGCAACAACTCAAGTCTCTGCCATTGAAGCTGGTACTAGCTTTAGGACCCTTTCAGCAGTACGGTCTTGAATTCATTGGGGACATTCATCTCGCTTCAAGTAGCCAGCATACATGGATCTTAACTGCAATACATTACTTCACCAAATGGATTGATCCAAAATCGGATCCAGGAGTCTGACAGGGCTGAAAAAGGCTCAAAACTGAAAGTTCTCAGAATTGAATGAAACCAATTCCATTGTGATTGGCTCGTCGCGTTGATTTTGGCCATATATTTACTTTCTCAAATGGGCTTTGCATGCGAGAGTTATCATACTCTGATCGGATTCCCAAACAACTAAAAAAGTCAACAGTCAAAATGGCAAAAAGTCAATGTTGACGTCAACATGACATCACCATGCTGATGTAAGCATATTGACATGTGGCAGCACAACAGTGGGGTGACTGGACAGTGACAGGGACCAATAACCTGTTGACACGTGGCATCGGAGATCAACAAATGGTGGGGTGCCACGTGGCACCCATTGGTTGTGTGCAAAATTTTGGATTTAGCAGGAATCAAACCATGAAGCTCTCCACAGAGTTTCGTGCCTTAACAAATGACCAAATGCCAATACACCATACGTGTTCGTTGTTATATGCATCCATAATATTTTATTTTAAAATGAAATGTATTGTATGGTGGCGGAAAGTGGGGCTGGGGCTAAGCCCCAGCCCATGGTTTTCTTCCTGTGGTTTGCTTGATTCATGTGACCACCGGTCAACGAAAGTGGCACGACACATGGTATAACCGCCATGCATAAAATCACAAAGCGCACGATTTTTGGTAGCCCTTGGATCTCAGGGGGATCCCATAAGACTAGGGGTTTATCCATATAAAGGAGTGGAGGTGTAGCTCTTAACCGAAGGTTCCATGGAATGCGCCCAAAGACCAGGGGCTGGAGCCTATTCAAGGCCAGCGCACAACCCAAAGGGCTGGCGCTCGGCCATTTGAAGCTGCATGTGACCATTTTTAAGGGGAACACACCACCTTTTGGGGGCTTAGCCCATGTATTTGGCTAAAAGTGGGTTTTATTGTATAGTTTGGGATTTTTTTATTGATTTTTAGGCCTGTATTGAAGATTTTGGCCATTATTGGGAGATATTGGACTCTTTTTGAGCCCAGATTTTGGGAGGAAGTTGGGGAATGATAATCAACTTCAGATCTATAAAACCTAGGCCTGTTTGAGGCCATGAAGGAGAGTCAGATCAGAGTTATGTTGAAGCAAAGCCAAGCAAAATCCATTTTTATGTAGGGAAGCTGTTGAGGAACAGACGCTTGCGGGCCATTTCTGGGAGCTACATTCAGTCTTTTTCAGTGCTGTCAGTTGTGTTGGATTTTTGAGTTCGAGCAAAACACAGTGAGACCAATATGAGATCCATTTGATGTAATTTTTTTGTACTTTGATAGCATTTAAGAATTAATAAAGAAGCCTCCCCCACTGCGACAAAGGCTCGAACACATAGACAATTTTGTACCAAACTGTGTTATCACTTCTCTTGTTATTTTTTTCTATTCTTATTGCTTCAGTTCAGATTTGTATTTTGTATTATGGCTGTGATATAATTCTATTATCTTCATCCTCTTTCATTATCTTCTTAAATGGTTAATAAACGCATGCAGAAATAACTCAACCATAGTCATTAAAAGATATTTTATAATCAATTGGTATCAGAGCTACTTGACATTTGGATTTGAGCTTTGCATGTTAGCCAGGGAAAAGATACAACATGGTGAAGGTGAGCTTGTTGCATAGAATCCATTAATTGGATTGAGAAAGAGAGCTTCTCAGAACGAGAAGATGGCATCAGAAGAGAGACTTTCTCTTAATGAAAAATAGTTTCAAAAAAATTTCCTTGCTATGTAGGAGATGGTGAAAGTTTTGTACGAGGATTACTTGGAACGAAATAGACCAATTCTTGGGAAATCTTCAAAGGGAAAAAGTGAAGAGGAAGAGGATCCTCCTCAGATTCCTCCTTCACCTCTATCATCACCTCCTTCTTCTCCTTCTTCTTCAAGTTCAAGTTCTAAATCTAATGCAAAGAAACATGTTCATAAACATAAGAATGAAATGCCATTGTTAAAACTTGATGTTAAATTCAAATTACACATATATGATGGTGAAGTAAATGCAGAGAAACTTGACAATTGGGTCATGCAGATGGAGGTTTACTGCAGTGTGCAATAGAACAAGGACGAGGCCACACAAATCAAGTTGGCATCTTTGAGACTTGTAGGCACAACTCTCATATGGTGGCAAAGCAAGTTGCAAAACGGAATGCAAAAAGTGGGTAATCTATTCCCATCATGGAAAATATTCATTTCTGCACTTAGGAAACAATTCTATCCTTT
Source organism: Picea glauca (assembly GCA_000966675.3). Taxonomy (NCBI): domain Eukaryota; kingdom Viridiplantae; phylum Streptophyta; class Pinopsida; order Pinales; family Pinaceae; genus Picea; species Picea glauca. Next base: position 213,699 of record JZKD02S0811487.1, on the reverse strand, counting down.
GGGTTATAAAGAAAAAGATTTAATAGAATGGAAATCTTTAAAACTAAGAAAAGGACAAACAGTGCAAGAGTATACTGATGGCTTTCGAAAAATGGCATTTATGTTAGATATCCCTTTACATACACAAGAAACCCTTATGAAGTATACAGGAGGTTTACCTGCGCATATTAGAAACACTGYATTCATGTTTGGACCCACTAACCTTGATGAGGTKTATGTTCAAGCAACATATATAGAAGCAGGGAAAGCAGGTGTATCAGRGGAATCGCCTTCAAGGAAAGAGGACAAGAGGAAGTGGCATGGAAAAAAGACAAATGCAGTGGCAAGAAAGGATGAGAAGCCTTCTTGCAAGCATTGCAAGAAAGAGGGACATGATGAGGATAGATGTTGGCAGTTGCATCCTGAGAAGAGGCCAAAGTGGTTCAAGGAAAAGAAGGGAAGGCAAACAGTGGAAGCAACAACAAGATCCACAGACTTGGGATCGGATTTGGGTGATGAATCTATGGTCTCATTGGTTGGTATGACAGGTAAAATTGGTGAAGGCATTGATTGTAGAAGTAACTTGTTTCATATAAGGACCATCATGTGACACACTAATATATATACATTAATCGATAGTGGATCTCAAGCTAATCTAATCTCAGAAGAATTGGTTAAGCAATTGGGGTTAAAAACACAAGTACATCATAAGCCTTACACAATTAAATGGATAAGCAATCATCATCAAATGCACATAACAAAAAAGTGCACAATCAAATTTGCAATTTCATCTAAGTATGTGGACGAGGTAACATGTGATGTAGTGTCATTAAGTGAATGTGGAATGGTCTTAGGTAGTCCATACTTATATGATTGTAAGGCAATCTTCTACAGGACAAAGAATCAATATCAATTAACCAATGTAGGTCAAGATTATGTGGTTCGTGCTCATCATGTTAAGGAAAATAAAACACTTCAAACAATGGAACAATTAAAGAAGGTAGTTCGAGCAAGAAACAAAACAATAATTGTTTCAAATGAAGTAATCAATCTTAAGCAAGAACAGGAAATGATTGTTGAATGAAAAATCAAGCATAGGTTGGTTCAAGATAAGCTCATGTCTTGCAAATATTACAAGTATATCAGCTCATTTGCAGTCGTCTTTTTGATTCTATCATCAGTAATGTTTTCTACATGGATGATAGTGGCTTCAGTAAGATGTGACAGGGTTCAAATGGCTAACAATATGCTGTCAGTTGTCATGATTGTGTTACAGTTGATCTTGATGAGATAGGTGCACAAGACAGAGTTCAAAGACAAAGTATAAGTCAGGTGGCCTATACCGAGCTTGTTGACTGGTCAGTAACCTTTTGGGGACCAAAAGGTCCTTAGTGGGGAGGTGTGATCCAGAATAGGATCCAGGAGCCTGACAGGGCTCAAAAAGGCTCAAAACTGAAAGTTCTTGGAATTGAATGAAACCAATTCCATTGTGACCGACTCGTCGTGCTTATTCCATCCATATATTTACTTTCTCAAATGGGCTCTGTATGCGAGAGTTATCACACTCTGATCAGATTCCCAAACAACTAAAAAACCTCAATAGTCAAACTGGCAAAAAGTCAATGCTAATGTTAGCATGACATCACCATGCTGATGTAAGCATATTGACATGTGGCAGCACATCAGTGGGGTGACTGGACAGTGACAGGTGCCAATATCATGTTGACACGTGGCATCGAAGATCAACAAATGGTGGGGTGCCACGTGGCCCAGACATGGGCTGCCACGTGGCACCCATTGGTTGTGTGAAAATTTTTGGAGTTAGCAGGAATCGAACCCTGAATCTCTCCACAGAGTTATGCTCCTTAACAAATGACCAAATGCCAATGCACCATATGTGTTTCCTGTTATATGCATCCAAAATATTTTATTTTAAAATGCAATGTATTGTATGGTGGTGGAAAGTGGGGCTGGGGCTAAGCCCCAACCCATGGTTTGTTTGATTCGTGTGACCACCAGTCAGTGAAAGGGGCGTGGCACATGGTATAAGCTCCACCCATAAAATCACAAAGCGCGTGATTTTTGGTAGCCCTCGGATCTCGGGGGGATCCTACAAGACCAGGGGCTTATCCATATAAAGGAGCGGAGGTGTATCTCTTAACCGAAGGTTCCATGGAAAATTACTAGGGAAAATAGTATCAACTGAGGGGGTCAGGATTGATCCTGACAGGGTGGAAGCTATTCTAGCCTTGTCACTTCCCAGATCCAAGAAGGAGGTTCACTCTTTCCTGGGAAAAATTAATTTTCTGAGAAGGTTTGTTTCAAATTTTACTGAATTAGTGAAACATATCACCGCTATGCTCAGGAAAGGGAATGAAGTAAAATGGATTGCTAAGCCCAGAGAATCCTTTAATCAAATCAAGCAGGCACTGATTGAAGCACCTGTGCTTATCAGTCTTGATTACTCCAAGGATTTTCTGATTTTCTCTTTTGCGTCATTTGACACTGTGGCAGTTGTTTTACTACACAATAATGATGCAGGGCTAGAACATCCTATTTCCTTTTTCAGCAGGGCATTGAGAGATGCAGAGATCAGATATGACATCATGGAGAAGCAGGCCTATGCCTTGGTGAAAGCTCTCAAAGCTTTCAGATTCTATGTTTTTCATTGTAAGATCATTGCATATGTTTCTTCATCTTCTGTGAAGGACATTCTCATTCAACCTGACATAGACGGGAGAAGGAGCAAGTGGATTACCAAAATCCTTGAGTTTGATCTGGAAATAAAACCCACCAAACTAGTTAAAGGCCAAGGTTTAGCCAAGTTGTTGACTAAATCTAATTATAAAGCTCTGGGGGTTAACTTCATCAACACTTGTTTAGAAGATCAGCAGGCTGAGTGGTCCGACAGAAGTTCTCGGGACAACCCTCCATTAGCAAAATGCGCTTGGTATAAAAACATTATATATTTTCCACAAGAGTTAAGGCCCCTTGATGGTATGGGAAAAAGCAAGGAGATATATTTAAAGCTCAAGGCAATTAGATATTGCCTTATGGACTAGGTATTGTATTGGAAAGACCCTCTGGGTGTGCTTCTGAGATGTCTAGACTCAGAGGAGGCCCATAAGATTATGTTGGATTTCCATAGCGGCTTATGTGGGGGACATCACTTCTGGAAAACCACGGCCTACAAAATTCTCAGGGCTGGGTTATAGTGGCCTAATTTATTCATTGATGTCTGTGCAAAAGTCAGGGCTTGTATCAAATGTCAGAAATGCTCTGAAAAGTAGCAACTCAAGTCTCTGCCATTGAAACCCTTACTAGCTTTAGGACCCTTTCAGTAGTGTGGTCTTGACTTCATTGGGGAAATTCATCCCGCTTCAAGTGGTCAACATAGATGGATATTAACTGCAATACATTACTTCACCAAATGGATTGATCCAGAATCGTATCCAGGAGCCTAACAGGGCTAAAAAAGGCTCAAAATTGAAATTTCTCGGAATTGAATGAAATCAATTCCATTGCGAAGTCACCGTGCAGCCCAAAGGACTGGCACTCAGCCATATGAAGTTGTATGTGACTAGTTTTGAGGGGTGCGCACCACCTTTTGGGGGATTAGCCCATGTATTTGGATAAAAGTGGGTCTTATTGTATAGTTTGGGATTTTTTTATTGAGTTTTAGGCCTGTATTGAAGATTTTGGCCATTATTGGGAGATATTGGACTCTTTTTGAGCCCAGATTTTGGGAAGAAGTTGGGGAATGATAACCAACTTCAGATTTATAAAAACCAGGCATGTTTGAGGCCATGAAGGAGAGTCAAATTAGAGTTATGTTGAAGCAAATCTAAGCCAAAGCCATTTTTATGCAGGGAAGCTGTTGAGGAGCAGATGCTTGTGGACCATTTCTGGGAGCTACACTCAGTGTTTTTCAGTGCCGTCAGTTGTGTTGAATTTCTGAGGTTGAGCAAAACACAGTGAGACCAATATGAGATCCATTTGATGTACTTTTGTTTTACTTTGCAAGCATCGAATAATTAATAAAGAAGCCTCCCCCATTGAGACAAAGGCATGAAGACATAGGCAATTTTGTGTCGAACTCTGTTATCACTTCTCTTGTTATTGTTTGTTGTTCTTATTGCTTCAGCTCAGATTTGTATTTTGTATTATGGCTGTGATATAATTATCTTATCTTCATCCTCTTTCATTAGCGTCTTAAATGGTTAATAAACACATGCAGAAATAGCTCAACCACAGTCATTAAAAGATCTTTTCAGATCAAGTGGTATCAGACCTAGTTGACATTTGGATTTGAGTTTTGCATGTTAACTAGGGAAAAGCTACAGCATGGTGAAGGCGAGCTTGTTGCAGAGAATCCATTAATTGGATTGAGAAAGAGAGCATCTCACAGTGAGAAGATGGCATTGGAAGAGAGACTTTCTCTTAATTAAAAAGAGTTTCAAAAAACTTTCCTTGCTATGTCGGAGATGGTGAACGTTTTGTACGGGGATTACTTGGAACGAAAGAGACTAGTTCTTGGGAAATCTTCAAAGGGCAAAAGTGAAGAGGAAGAGGATCCTCCTCAGATTCCTCTTTCACCTCTATCGTCACCTCCTTCTTCTCCTTCTTCTTCAAGTTCAAGTTCTAAATCTAATGCAAAGAAACATGTTCATAAACATAAGAATGAAATTCCATTGTTAAAACTTGATGTTAAATTCGAATTACCCATATATGATGGTAAAGTAAATGCAGAGAAACTTGACAATTGGGTCATGCAGATGGAGCTTTACTGCAGTGTGAAATAGAACAAGGATGAGGCCACACAAATCAAGTTGGCATTTTGAGACTTGCAGGCACAACTCTCATATGGTGGCAAAACAAGTTGCAAAACGGAACGCAACAAGTGGGTAATGTATTTCCATCATGGAAATGCTTCACTTCTGCACTTAGGAAACAATTCTGTCCTTTGGGTTATAAAGGAAAATCTTTAATAGAATGGAAATATTTAAAACTAAGAAAAGGATAAATAGTGCAAGAGTATATTGATGGCTTTCGAAAAATGGCATTGATATCAGATATCCCTTTACATACACAGGAAACCCTTATGAAGTATATAGGAGGTTTACCTGCGCATATTAGAAACACTGCATTCATGTTTGGACCCACTAACCTTGATGAGGTTTATGTTCAAGCAACATATATAGAAGCATGGAAAGCAGGTGTATCAGGGGAATCGCCTTCAAGGAAAGAGGACAAGAGGAAGTGGCATGGAAAAAAGACAAATGCAGTGGCAAGAAAGGATGAGAATCCCTCTTGCAAGAATTGCAAGAAAGAGGGACATGATGAGGACAGATGTTGGAAGTTGCATCCTGAGAAGAGGCCAAAGTGGTTCAAGGAAAAGAAGGGAAGGAAAATAGTGGCAGTGACAACAAGACCCACAGACTTGGGATCAGATTCGGGTGATGAATCTATGGTCTCATTGGTTGGTATTGTTATCCATCAAAGTTGCACTGAGATGGACTTCCAACGAGCCGCCAAAGTTTGAACATCACTTGTTCAAAATTCAGAGTTCAGAAGTTCAGGTGGTCATAAAGACCACCTTGTTACTATACATTTTCCATAAAAAATTGTAATAAGAGGTGTTTGCATGATGAACTTGTAAAAGGTCTTAGCCACCTTAAGTCCTAAGCGTGAGTTATACTCTGGAGTGTTTTTT
>JZKD02S0811487.1:185419-207208 GCA_000966675.3 Picea glauca | reverse complement strand
TTAAAAAAGTGGTATTTGGGCACCAAATAGGCCATGGGGATGCTCATTTTTGGACCTAGAGCACCCATGTTACCTAAGTACCCACTTATTTGAGTAAAATTAGTGATTTTCATCAGTTAAAATTGATTTTACTCTCAAAAACCCAAAAAGGTCATTTTAATTCAATAAAAATCAGCCAAGGAAAAAATAAAAAGATATGTGGGGACAAGATTGAAGACAAATTAAAGGCACAAATTCAAAGAGATAGTCAAGGGGAACAAGATCCATTTTATTGGCAAGTGATTGAGCTTGGATTTTAGAAGATCTTGGCACATGTGTATTAATAGGTGCGCCCCTCTTGGAGAGGTGGCGCACCCTTGAGGTGGCAGCCCACACTCTCAAAAGGTGGCGCACCCTCCTCTCCCCTTGAGATTGATTTGACATGTGTTGAGTGTGGGAGAGGTGGCAGCCCTCATCCCACACTTGGCAGCCCCACTCTTACCACATGGTGCGCCCTCCTTGGAATCTTCACCCTTGGTTGTATAAGTATGAGAGCTCTCTCCCATTTTAGAGTTAGCTTGGAGCTTTGAGAGAATAGCTTGCTGCAAACTATATCATTGTAATATTTTCTTATGCTAATGGAATAAAGACTTTGGAGGTCAATATCTATGGTGGTGTGGCTCTTGTATTGGTGAATGTGGTTCACATGAGGTGATTTTGTTTCATGCATTCCTTTATAGCTTGTTACTATTGTCCAATTCATAGGAATATTGTTATTCAAATTGGATAGAGTTGATTATAGCTTATACTTCAATTCTATTGGGCATTTACATTTAAGATTTGATATGCATGTGAAGTTTATGYTAAAACTAATATGCCATCTTGAGTCTTTTGTGTAGGTAACACTTTACTTAACAAGTTCATTGCAAAGGGTTTTGTGAATTAGACAGGATCATCTCATCTAGAAGAAGTGAAGGAGCTTGTTTGCATCTTTCATTATTCAAGAAGTTGGACAGCCTTCTCATCCTTGCCTAGCCATCAAAGAGACTCCATTGCTCAAGGGATCCAAGCACTTCAAGTTTTCTCTTTCTCCTTTCTCAAACTCTCTTAAAAATTTCTTTTGTTACTTGGTTACTTTCGTGCAAAGAAGAAATATGTTATTAAAGTCCATAATTTGCTTTGCATAATCACTTGCTTAAATCTACTAAGTGCTTAAGTTCTATATCTCAAAAGGGGTAGATTCGACAAAGTATTCGAAGCAATTTTAGCTAGTTTCAATTTCCATTTCAAAGGGATAAAATTGTTTTTCTTCAAAGGTCTTTAAAAGTTCATATTTGGAAATCTAAGTGCTCTGATATTTCTGTTTTAGAACAGCCATAAAAGACCCTAAGGAAACTAGCTTTCTAGCTTGAGTTCCTTAGTTCCTTTTTTACCGAATTTTGTAGAATTTAACTTCGAATTTTTTTTGGATTTGACTCATAACCCAAGACACTTCCAAAGTGTTTTTGGGAATCTTTTATCACCCTTTGTTCGTTGTTTTATGCAGGTTGACGAACAGATAAGAGGAAACTCTGTCCGTTTTGGGCGGATTAGGAGCATCCGGGACCCCCGGGAGCACCATTTTTACTTCATAACTCTTTGTAAGGCATTGTAAAGGCTTGTGACCCCCCTAATTAATGGTCACAAGTCACTTCCATAAGCATTGTGCAAATATCATAATAAAATCAGTGAGGCTACAAGTTCCCGCTCTTCTTTCCCCCTGGGGGGAGTGGTGTGTTCGACGGTTGTGTCATTTTTTGCAAAATTTTTAGCTTAGATTAAATTTTCCCTTTTGAAAGTAGAACAATAATTGCTAGATTAGTTTCATTTCCACAAATTTCAATTTGGAAAATAAACCATCCCCTCAGCGACCTCGAAAGGGGCCTGGTCAGTGCGGATCTAGTAATTAGTCTCACATTTACTTTCTTGTTGGAAAATAAACCATCCCCTTAGCGACCTCGAAAGGGGACTGGTCAGTGTGGATTTAGTAATTAGTCTCACATTTATTTTTCTGTCATAAAATAACAAATTCCCCTCAGCTCTCAGTGCGATTCCTGACCCTTCCAGTTGCGAGTTCGTCTCGATCTGCTGGGAGTAAGTTCATACACGCTGTGTTGGTCAGTGGTTGATAGTTTAATTAGGACAACCCCCAAAGTAGTTAACTTAATGTGCGGGAAAACGCCTTGAAGTGACCTGAGAAGTAAGGCATGCCCTCTCAGGACCTAGCTTCCCACCCGTTTTGGACATCCAGCACTTTGAGTGAGTTTTACTGGTGAGACCATTGGGTTTCGGTAAAACTCTCCGCAAGTTTCCAAGAAAAGAGTTAACCTCCAAGGAGGCCCAAACCATTTCATTAATTGAACATTAATTTATCCTAATAAAACACTCGAACTACATTGCCCACGATTCTCATTAAGGCACTGGTCTCAATTTTCACACTCAACAAAGCCACGGGCTTCATTTTAAGATTGGTTATCTATTTAATTTGAATAAAAATTGCACCTAACAATTGTTTCTCAGTATCCTTTTGATGCAAGTATATGTTCATTTGATTATATATCGTGGTGAATGATTATTTCATGTTTTATCAGTTTATGGTTGATGGCTTAAAGAATAAATAAACTCCTAGATTTCATTTCTGTACTTAGCTTAAAAGCCTTAGTATATTTGTTAAGGACTACCCCCCTTGGCTTCGTTAGGAGTTGGCCTAGACGGAGGAGTTGAGGATTAGGTGACAGCACCTTAACTCTCACTTGCTCCCAAGGACACACCGAGTGGATTGAAGATTTCTTCCACGTCTCCTAGGTGTGTATAAGGCGGCAACAGGTATGAAAGGTAAAATTGGTGAAGGGATTGATTGTAGAAGTAACTTGTTTCATATAAGGACCATCATGTGACACACTAATATAGACATATTAATCAACAATGGATCTCAAGATAATCTAATCTCAGAAGAATTGGTTAATTAATTGGGTTAAAAACACAAGTACATCATAAGCCTTACACACTTAAATGGATAAGCAATCATCATCAAATGCACATAACAAAACAGTGCACAATCGAATTTGCAATTTCATCTAAGTATGTGGACGAGGTAACATGTGATGTAGTGTCGTTAAGTGAATGTGGAATGGTCTTAGGTAGTCCATACTTATATGATTGTAAGGCAATCTTTTACAGGACAAAGAATCAATATCAATTAACCAAAGCAGGTCAAGATTATGTGGTTCGTGCTCATCATGTTAAGGAAAATAAAACACTTCAAACAATGGAACAATTAAACAAGGTAGTTCGAGCAAGAAACAAACCAATAATTGTTTCAAATGAAGTAATCGATCCTAAGCAAGAACAGGAAATGATTGTTGAATGGAAAATTAATCATAGGTTGCTTCAAGATAAGCTCATGTCGTGCGAATATTACAAGTATATCAGCTCATTTGCAGTCTTCCTTTTAATTCTATCATTAGTAATGTTTTCTACATGGATGATAGTGGCTTCAGTAAGATGTGACAGGGTTCAAATGGCTAACAATATGTTGTCAGTTGTCATGATTGTGTTACAGTTGATCTTGATGAGACAGGTGCACAGGACAGAGTTCAGAGACAAAGGACAATTTGGGTGGCCTATCTCGAGCTTGTAGACTGGTCAGTAACCTTTTGGGGACCAAAAGTTCCTTAGTGGGGAGGTGTGATCCAGAATCAGATCCAGGAGCCCGACAGGGCTTAAAAAGGCTCAAAAATGAAAGTTCTCGGAGATCAACAAATGGTGGGGTGCCACGTGGCCCAGACATGGGTTGCCACGTGACACTCATTGGTTGTGTGCAAAATTTTGGAGTTAGCATGAATCAAACCCTGAACCTCTCCACAGAGTTTTGTGCCTTAATAAATGACCAAATGCCAATGCACCATATGTGTTCGTTGTTATATGCATCCACAATATTTTATTTTAAAATGCAATGTATTGTATGGTGGCGAAAATTTAGCCCCAACCCATAGTTTTCTACCCGTGGTTTGTTTGATTCATCTGACCACTGGTCAGGGAAAGGGGTGTGGCACATGGTATAACCACCACCCATAAAATCGCAAAGCGCGTGATTTTTGGTAGCCCTCGGATCTCCGGGGGATCCTACAAGATCAGGGGGTTATCCATATAAAGGAGCGGAGGTGTAGCTCTTAACCGAAGGTTCCATGGAGAATTACTACGGCACATAGTATCAACTGAGGGGGTCAGTTTTGATCCCGACAGGGTGGAAGATATTCTAGTCTTGTCACTTCCCATATCCAAGAAGGAGGTTCTCTCTTTCCTGGGAAAAATTAATTTTCTGAGAAGGTTTGTTTCAAATTTTGCTGAATTAGTGAAACATATCACCGCTATGCTCAAGAAAGGGAATGAAGTAAAATGGAATGCTGAGCCCAGAGAATCCTTTAATCCCGATGAAGTAGTTAATAAAAATGGAGAAGGTGGTTGAAACCTCGTTTCACCACATAAATGGAAAGCATGGAAAAGTCTGGTCGTGGAGGGCAGACTATCAGTCGAAAGTTTCTATGTTATGAATTTTCTTGCGAAGCCCATACTGAACTGCTCTTGCGTATGACAGAAGAATGAAAGTGCAGCCTGACAGAAGAAGATGTAGATGCCAAGCGTTGAATGCAATGAATAGAGTTTTCTTCTGAAGGGAACAAGTTGTTTCGAGTATAAATACATAATTTTGATATTTTGTTAGGGTCGATGGTAGAGAAAAGCTCCCGTATTGTAAAGTTTTAGTAAAGTCTCTAGCTTCTGGTTATGTATCTGTATTTGAGAATTCTTGTTTAATCTAAGTCAGCTTTCCTTACTCCGTCTTATTATGTGTCTGATACTGAAGGTTCATGATTGAAGGATTCACATGGATTATTGTGACTGTGTTGTAATGGATGTTTGATTGCAGTGCTGTCATAATACTTTTAGTTTCCTGAAGCTCTGAATCCAAGAAGATCTTGTTTTCTGATTTTTTCCTCAATAGGATGTTGGAATACCGGATGTCCATAGCAGACCTGTTCACCCTCCTCGAATTTCTTCCCCCTACTCACTGCTATACCCAACTCACTGACTGAAGTTAGACCGAGACCTCACCTGCTTGTGCTTTTCGATCTAGTTTTCTGAGTTAAAACGATATAATCTTGAGACTGCGTCCATTAGACCACCCTTAAATTGATTCATTGAGACATACAATTGATGGGTATCAGGCTTACCTCTGCTGCAATCCAGGGGTGACTTCTAGTGCTAACATTTTTGGCGTCATTGCCAGGGATGAAATTGAAAATTTTCCCTGGGATTGAATGACAAAGCTTACTAGTTCTGAAGGTGCATCAGAACTTAGTACATTAAAGTTTGCAACTGTGCACTTGGTGACTCCACTGTGGTGACTCCATTGATGTGAATCCACTGGTGACTGCATTGTTTCAGCTGTGGCTTCTAGAGTCATATACACGAGGTCTACTCCACAACTTCCTTTAGAAACACCTAAAGTTGACCCAGAAAAAATTATTAGAAAGGGAAATGCCCTTCGAGAAGGTACTTCTACTATTGAACTAGGTATTTCTGATGATTTTCATTGTCCTCCTATAGAAACTCCCATATCTACTTCTCATTTTCCTATCATACTGTCTGTTGGAGTTTTTCAAACTTTAAATTTTGGGAGTGTTCCTGTTGAGTTTTCTCCTCTTGGTCTTGGATTGGAGGGAGAAAGATTTGTCACTCCTTTTTCAACTGAGGTTGTACCATGGTTTAGACCTAGGACCTCCGAATATTTTCCTACCCCGGGCTTTACCAACCCTCCTCCTATCATAGTTGTTGCTTCTACAGAGAGATAAAACTCTGCTTCGTCCAGCTCTGTAACTTTTTCCTCAAATCCTCTGTTGTTTCCCTTTCCTCCCAGAAACACACTCCCAGTCTCCCCTGTTCGAGCTCCATCCCCTCCTAACTCTCCTCCTCCTCACATCCCAATGGAAAGTGCTAATCCTCCTAGGAACATAATGGATGTCATTTTGGCTGCAAGATATGCTCCTCTGGTCTTACCTCAGCCCATGAATGCTCTCCCTGATGGGGATTACCTTAAGTATATGCCCAAGTTCATGGGAGAAGAAAACATAATTGTTGAAGAACATCTTGCGGCTTTCTACAGTTATGTAGACAATCTGAATATTGAAAATGAGGACGTCTGGATGAGAGTCTTTGTACAGAGCCTTGATGGGGAGGTTAGAAAGTGGTTTAGGGGGTTGACCCCTGGATCCATTGCTGGGATAGAGGCTTTAGAAGACAATTTTTTGAGACAGTGGGGGGATAAAAAATACTTCATTTATTATATCGCAAAGTTCAGATCCCTAAAGATAAAGGAAGGAGAATCTCTCTCTAATTTCTCCAAAAGGTTCAATTAAATGTACAATAAGATCGCTTATGAGATAAAGCCTACAGAAGCCTCTGCCAAAATCACTTATGCTAGTGCTTTTGATCCTGAATTTTGTCTCCTTCTCAAAGAAAGAAGAGCCACTTCCCTGGCTCATATGAAAGATGCAGCCCAGGAAGTATAATCCAATATATTTGCAGCTAACCGAATCAGGAGTAAGGCTGATAGAGACATACCAAGAAAAATATTTGAAGCCTCCCCCTTCGGTTCCTCTGTTTCCCCCCCTCAAATCGATGAAGTAACTAAGTTACTAAAATCGCTTTCAACTAGGATTGAAAGATTGGAAGTAGAGGGGAAGCCTACATACAGAAACCTTCAAAATGTTGATAACAGAGGCAATTTCAGGAGACCGAATAATAATTCTCCTCAAATTATGCCAAGGGAACAAAGGAACAGAGATAGGGATGATTAGAAAATCCAAACTCCTCTCCAAAATAACCTTGTTACTGATGAAGGAGGAGAGGAAGAAGACCTTGGTCCATAGATCCATTGTCTCGGAGACACCTCCCCATTTCCCCATTTGACTCAATCTGCATATGAGGAGTCCCTCATAGACATCCAAATAAATGAGTTGAGTAAGGGTGAGAAGGTAAATAGTGGTCCCAACAAATACAACCTTTGGTCTAAGAAGAAAGAAGGGAAGTCTAACATCCCTGATCCAACTCCTAGAGCAGAGAAGCCTACTAAAGATGCAAAAAACAAAAACAAATAAAAGAAAGCTCAGACCCCTCACCTATAGACAATAATCCTACCCCAGAGGTGAGAGAAATTTTGAAGCCCCCTTCCTCCTTTAGTTTTGGGCATGAAATTCAAAAAATCAGAATCCCCATACCCCTTTCAGAGTTGGTCAAGCATGAAGATTTTATGAGATCCCTATCCAAGCTGTTACTGCCTGAGCCCTCGAATCATCCCACAGACTCAATCAACTTGCAAGACGAAAATCTAGTAGTCATCTTAGGTCCTATGGTAGAAGATAGAGACGATTCATATCATCCTTTCTATACATCACTGAACATACATGATAAGGTGCTGCATAATTGTCTGATGGACTCAGGGGCATCCCATAATATTATGCCCAAAAATTTCATGGAAGAACTTGGGTTAGAAATCACAAAGGCTTATCATGATTTGTATTCTTTTGACTCGAGGAGGGTGCAGTGTCTTGGGGTCATCAAAGATCTAGTTGTGACCTTGTTTTAGCTGCCCATGAAAAGTGTGGTCATGGACATTGTGGTAGCAGACGTTCCTCCCAAGTTTGGCATGCTCTTGTCAAGATATTGGATAAAAAGACTCGGAGGAACCTTGCAAACGGACCTCACATACACTACCATCCCTGTGTTTGGGGGGGAACACAGAAGATTGTACAGAGAAGATTAGTTTACCTACATTATTAGTGATGAAGATGACCCCACCAACCATCCTATATTTGTGCTTGACACTGAGATGGGGTCTAGTTTATTATAGCTCACTGATGCCCGTGAACATCCTCTTGAAATCAAGAAGCAGTCCATTAATCCCTGTTAAGATTCTCCTTCAATTGCCTCTGTGTGGAAAACGCTCTTCGATGGAGCCTCTTCTAGAGAAGGTGATAGCTATTGATTTGTCCTTGTTTCCCTTGCTTAGGAAACCATCTCTATCATACAAGTTAGAATTCGAAGCTACCAATAATGTGGCAGAGTATGAAGCTCTTGTTTTGGGTTTGAGGGCTGCAAAGGATATGGGGATTAAAGGGATATCACTGTTTGGGGATGCTGAGTTGATTTTTCAGCAGATCAAAAATATTTAGCCAAACACCCTCGGCTCAGAAGTTACAGAAATGAAGTATGGGACCTCATTGACAGTTTTTTCTCGGCTTTCAACATTTCATTTATTCCAAGAGAAGAGAATGTCGTGGCTGACTCTTTGGCTATTTCAACAAGCAATTTCAGGATCCCTTGGCCACCTAAGCTCAGGTATGATATAGAAGTAAAATACAGGCCCTCTATACCTAACAATGTCAATCATTGGAAGGTGTTTGAGGATGATCTTGAAGTCAGAATATTCCTAGAAACTGTGGATGAATTTTTTGCATTACACATCGATCAATATCCTGTTTTTGACATAGATCCTCATGCTGGTGTTTTTCTGAATAAAATTGTTGATCACCATATTGTTCAGCTACCCAACAATCATATCCCAAAGGGACTGGTTCCTTTGGAGAGATTATCTGATAGAAATGAAGTGGCATTAAAGTTTAAAATCCCAACTAAGGATGTTGATGTAGCTGAGTGCAATCTTGGCATAGAGAAGGACACAAAATTTGTCAAGCTGTCAAGCAGCCTGTCAAGGGACCAGAGGGCCGAGTATGATGAGTTAGTAAATGAATTCCTGGGTGTGTTTGCTTGGACCTATGAAGCCCTTAGAACATCTGATACCAGAGTCATTGAGCATAATATCCCACTAAAAGAGGATGCCAAACCTTTTAGGAAAAAATTAAGACAAATAAATCCCATACTGTTGCCTATTATGGAAAGGGAGGTAAAAAAGTTGCTGGATGCCCAAATTATTGTCCGTTTGAGATATTCCGAATGGGTGGCCAACCTGGCCCCGGTGAGAAAAAAGAGTGGAGAGATCAGACTCTGTGTCGATTTTAGGAACCTGAACATAAGCTCCAAGAAAGACAATTACCGTTTGCCAAAGATGGAACACATATTGCAGAGGGTGACAGGTGCATCCAGGATTTCCATGATTGATGGATTTTCTGGCTACGATCAAATCTCTGTCTTGCCTGAAGACAGAGAAAAGAACATGTTCACCACTCCTTAGGGAACATTCATGTATTCCAAATTTCCCTTTGGATTAATGAATGGAGGAGATACATTCCAGCAAGCCATGGACGTCACATTCATTGGAGAAAGAGATAAATTTGTCATCATATATCTAGATGACATAACACTCTTCTACAAATATGATAAAGAACATTGTCAACATCTAAGAAAGGTCTTCTTGAAATGAAGAAGGTTTGGTTTATCCATAAATCCCAAGAAGTCTTTATTTGCCATGAAGGAAGGAAAATTACTAGGGCACATAGTATCAACTAAGGGGGTCAGGATTGATCCCGACAGGGTGGAACCTATTCTAGCCTTGTCACTTCCCAGGTCCAAGAAGGAGGTTCACTCTTTCCTGGGAAAAATTAATTTTTTGAGAAGGTTTGTTTCAAATTTTGCTGAATTAGTGAAACATATCACCGCTATGCTCAGGAAAGGGAATGAAGTAAAATGGACTGTTGAGCCTAGAGAATCCTTTAATCAAATCAAGCAGGCACTGAATGAAGCACCTGATTACTCCAAGGATTTTCTAATTTTCTCTTTTGCGTCATTTGAAAGAGTGGCAGCTTTTTTACTACAAAAGAATGATGCAGGGCTAGAATATCCAATTTCCTTTTTCAGCAGGGCATTGCGAGATGTAGAGATCAGATATGACATCATGGAAAAGCAAACCTATGCCTTGGTGAAAGCTCTCAAAGCTTTCAGAGTCTATGTTTTGCATTCGAAGATCATTTCATATGTTCCTTTAGCTTATGTGAAGGACATTCGCATTCAACCTGACATAGACGAGAGAAGGAGCAAGTGGATTGCCAAAATCCTTAAGTTTGATCTGGAAATAAAACCCACCAAACTAGTTAAAGGACACGGTTTAGCCAAGTTTTTGACTGAATCTAATTATAAAGCTTCAGGGGTTAACTTCATCAACACTTGCTCAGAAGATCAACATGCTGAGTGGTCTGACAGAATTTCTTGGGACAACCCTCCATTAGCAGAATGTGCCTCGTATAAAAACATTATATATTTTCTGCAAGAGTCAAGGCCCCCTGATGGTATGTGAAAAAGAAAGGCGAGATATTTAAAGCTCAAGGCCATTAAATATTGCCTTATCGACCAGGTCTTGTATTGGAAAGACCCTTTGGGTGTGCTTCTGATGTGTCTAGACTCAGAGGAGGCCCATAAGATTATGTTGGATCTCCATAGTGGCTTATGTGGGGGACATCACTTTTGGAAAACCAGAGCCTACAAAATTCTCAGGGCTGGGTTCTACTGGCCTACTTTATTCACTGATGTCTGTGCGAAAGTTAGGTCTTGTATCAAATGTCAGAAATTATCTGGAAAGAAACAACTCAAGTCTCTTCCATTGAATCTGGTACTAGCTTCAAGACCCTTTCAGTAGTGGGGTCTTGACTTCATTAGGGAAATTCATCCTGCTTCAAGTGGTCAACACAAATGGATCTTAACTACAACAGATTACCTCACCAAATGGATAGAATATATCCACATAAGGAGTGATTCTCACAAAGTAATCATTGGTTTTCTTGAAGACATCATAGCAAGGTTTGGTTTCCCGCACAAAATCGTCACTGATAACGCGACATCTTTCAAGGCTGAACCACTAGCCAAGTTTTTTGAGAAGTTCGGAATCACATTGATCCACTCTACCCCCCATTATCCCCAAGGAAATGGATTAGAAGAATCCTCTAACAAAATCTTGATCAAGATCATCAAAATATTGTTAGAGGACAACAAGAAAGCATGGGATTCAAAACTCAAATTTTCTCTGTGGGCTGATAGAGTGACAACAAAGAGGTCCCCGGGTATCTCTCCTTTCCAACTTGTATATGGGACTGAAGCAGTTTTTCCTTCTCAGCTCACCTTTTTGGTAGCAAAGTTCTTCCAAGACTGCCAAGAAGAGCCCGATGACATGAGCAGGAGGATACATCAGCTAGTCAAAGTGCAGTAGACTAGAGAGCAGATGGCGAATAGAGCGCATAGTCGTCAACAGAAAATTAAGCAAGCCTTTGAAAGAGAAGCGAATAAAGAGGATTTCCAGCTGGGAGATCTAATACTCTAATGGGATGCGCCTAGATAGGACAAGGGAAAGCACGACAAATTTGACGCCCTTTGTATCAGCCCCTTCAAGATTGTTGAGGCATTTCCGAACAATAATTACAGGTTGTAGAATCTGGAGGGTGATGAAGTTCTTGGTGGCCCTATAAATTGGTGCTTCATGAAAAGGTTTTTTGTTTGAGGCCACAGTCGACATCCCACCATTGTAAATGCCATTCTTGTTTTATGATTCATTTTGTTTTTAATAGGAGACTCCATAACCCAAAGCAAAGGCACTGGAGTTGCGCGTTCTTGGAAGCTCACATGGAGCATGCCATCCCCTGTGGAGCCTAATGTTATTACATAAACTTGTCAAAGCATTAGGGTTTGTGGTTTCTACCTTAAGTTTGCAAATGTTTCCTGTCTCTACTCCTTTTGAAGACATGATCATAATTTTTCTCTCTCGGCTTGTAGTTTTATTCTGTTTTCCCTCATCCTTCAGATCAACCCATTTTCCTTGTTGGATTGCCTGAGAAATATCGGCCCTAAGCCTTCTTGTTTTCCCTAAAGTCGACCATTTCTCTCTTTGCCCCTGTTGTTGATCCTTTGTCTTCCGAGCCCTCAATCAGTTATCCAAATAGTTGATTCACAGGCCATAGCCGTGAGCACCAAGCACAACACTTGAAGTGGTTTGATGTGGACTCAAATCAAGCGAGTGGGCAATATCATATTTTTGTGGTTTCACGAGATGGAGCGATCAAAAAGTAGAATTATCAGAACTTGCAAAATGCGAAATCGTGAAATAATCTAGGTCGTCCATTCTAGAGTGGCACGTGGCACAGGATGCCAACTGTGGAGAAAGTCTTTCGAGAAGGCTGAGGTGAGAAGTGTCAATGGCCCAAAGTCCCGAAAAGCAAAAATAATCTAGGTCGTTCATTCCAGAGGGACGTGTGTCATCCGATCCAAGGGATCACAATTTCGCGACTCGTAGTTTTGAGCATGGAGCACATCATGATTTCTCGAAGCGCGAAATTGCGTCGTACCTAAGAGTTGGGCCCACGATCATAGCCTAGGGTCATATGGAGAGTGAGGCCAAATGAAAGGAAGGCACCTGTCGAAGCAATGGGCGAGTGAAGTTGTTCGAGGAGTTGATGTTGGCCGTTGGTTTCAAGGTAAATCCGACCATTGATCCAAATGGGCTATTTCACGGGAACGAACATCAGGATATTTGAAATCAAGGGGAGTGAGAACTCCCGAAATGCGAAATCCAAAGATCTCATATGAAAAAGCACAAGGTCATGGCCCGAGATCGCGTGGGGTGAGGAAAGGAGCTGCACAAAGATAAAAGCGCCCGATTTAGTCACAGAGAAAGATCTGTGTGACCTCGAGGTTCCAAAATTGACTGAAAGGAGTTGTGAGATCACTTGGAGAATTCATGGGTGTCAGGCCTTGCCCTGATCCCGATGAAGTAGTTAATGAAAATGGAGAATGCGGTTGAAAGCACATTCCACTACATAAATGGAAAGCATGGAAAGTTTGGCCGTGGAGGGCATATTGTCAGCCGAAATTTCCCTTGTCATGAATTTTCTTGTGAAGCCCATATTGATTTGATCTTACGTCTGACAGAAGAATGAAAGTGCAGCCTAACAGAAGAATATGTAGATTCCAAGCCTTGAATGCAATGACTAGAGTGTGCTTCTGAAGGGAACAAGTTGTTTCAAGTATAAATAATCAATTTTGATATTTTGTTAGGGTCGATGGTAGAGCGAATCTCCCATATTGTAAAGTTTTAGTAAAGCCACTGGCTTTTGGTTATGTATCTATATTTGAGACTTTTTGTTTAATCTAAGTCAGCTTTCTTTACTCCGTCTTATTATGCATCTGATACTGAAGGTTCATGATTGAAGGATTCACATGGATTATTGTGACTGTGTTGTAATGGATGTTTGATTGCAGTGTTGTCATAATGATTTCATTTTCCTGAAGCTCTGAATCCAAGAAGATCTTGTTTTCTGAGTTTTTCTTCCATAGTCTGTTGGAAGATCGGATGTCCATAGCAGACCTGTTCACCCTCCTCATAGTTCTCCCCCCTACTCACCACTATACCCAACTCACTGATTGAATTTAGACCAAGACCTCACCTGCTTGTGCTTTCTGATCCAGTTTTTTGAGTTAAAACAATATAATCTTGAGACTGCGTCCATTAGACCACCCTTAAATTGATTCATTGAGACATACAACTGATGGGTATCGAGCTTACCTCTGCCATAATCTAGGGGTGACTTCTGGTGCTAACATGAAGTTATTGTGTTAATTATTTAAAAGTAAAAGAACACTAATATAGTTAACTGTTTGAGACGAAAATCATTCTGGAATGCACTGAAGGTTTGTTTGTATATCTAATGTGCACATATTGGGCATTGCATTTGGTTTTTTGTTTTTTTTTGTGAGTGTAGGGATTTATATTACTGAAAATAATATGATACAAAAAGTGGGGCTCCTGGTCTGCCTAGAAGGAAACCAGACCAGGGGTCCCTAGTTGCGCAAGTTGAAAGTAGCGAGGGATGGTTCTAGTATGCCATCAAAGGAAACCAGACCAGACCTTCCATGTTCAGTTGAGGAAAAATATACATAAAAGGAGATACTAAAAACATCCTCCTAAACAAGAGTGTTAAATATATATGAGATAACCTGATAAAGCCTGGAATTACTGTCTATTGACTACCAAATCATTGATCTGGGACTAGGAAGTGTTTATGCACCTGGGGGTGCTCCTTCCCACCATCCTCTTGGCTCTTGTTATCTTCCTTCTGTGAGGTCGTGCCAATCTTCCTGATTTGAGTTGGCGCACTATGTCCATTGACAGACGTGATATCCATGTGATGGACATAGTGTAGGTAGAGGTGGAACTGGGCTTCCAATCGCTCCATAATGCATATTTGGTCCTTCTCTACCTCTACTAATAGTTTGGTAATAGTTTTCGGACTACTGATACGGTGTAGGATCTCATCCAACATTTTATTTTTTTCCTTGTTGTCCTCCTTCTTGGCTTATTCCTTTTCTAAAATCACTTTTTTGATCAACATCTTAGTTAGCCATGCCATCTCCACCATTTTGTGGAAGAGGGTTTCCTTGGGTTGCATGGCCCTCAGATCAGTTACCCAGTCCACTTCATGTACCAATGCATCCCACACTTTACCTTTTCACTTGTTCTTTAACTCCTTTTCCCACTGGGTGATGGTTTCCTTCCCCTTTGGCGCAACCCAAGTCTGGAAGGTGCCCTCCGCATCTTTCACGACCTATGCCATTCTTGTTAGCAATCACGGACTGTTGGGGACTTCCTTCCCAGGGGGGTTCCTTTTCCTGTGCATTTTCTTTAGATGCGTGATCCCACTTTTCTTGTTGCAGCTCCTGTGCGGGTTACTCTGCATGTGCTTCACTTCCTAGGTATACTTCCTTTCCCTCCCCTTGAATCTATGATAATCCCTGTTGTTGTGCTCCTTCTGATTGTGTCTATTCATGATGTCCCTCTTCTTATTGGTCTTTCCCCACTGCGAGCCCATCCTTTCAATCTTGGTTTTCTCGTGGTGATGTGTGCTTCCATCAATTTTCCTGTTAAGGCTTGTATGATCATGATGGTTCATCCTTTGTCCATGTGCGATTACAACCCTTGTTTGCTTGTGATCTGATTGAGCTGCTCTTTGGCCCTGTACTAGGCCTGGTGGATCGGTCCTGGTGATTAGCTACCCCACATGCTTGACCTCTTTCGTTGCATGTGAAGTGTTGCCTATCCTTTCACTCGTGCTTTCCCCACGCCTCTTACTAGCATAATGGCCTTACTTCTAGTCATCCGTCTGCTGCTTATTATGCTCTTGAATAATAATTAGTGGCAGTTTTTTAGGCAATCCTATCCTACCTGGGGCCTGCATCCCTTTCGCGAGGCCTTGCAATGTCCTCCTCGATTTTACCTTACATGCTTAAACTTCCTTCCCGATCTTTGGCCTCAAGGTTGTTACAGTCTATTATGAGTTTCTCATCTAGAATGATGATCCAGGTATCGTCTAGTTCCGAGCCTTCCTTGTCGACCTCCTCATTGGCGAGCCTATATACTAGCGCGTTAGCTGACCTGTGCACCCAACGCAACTCCATTGTATTCAGAGTTCTCAGAAGCTCCTGGATTTTCTGAAGGGAGTGTGCAAGGCGCCAGTGGCACAGAACCTTGCCTACTATGTTTCCATTTTGGATTCTTTTCGTCGTGTTGATAACTAGGGTGGAGTCACCTTCCACGATGGTGTTTGTTATCCTTTCGTGACTTAGGATTTCAAGGCCAAGTTCCAGGGCGCTCTAAATTCTACCTCGTTGTTAGTTGAGCTTCCCATGCTCCCAGCATATAGTCTGATGATGTTGTTGCCACTGTCTCTGATCACTCCACCTACCCCTGCCACTCCTATATTTCCTTTTGTTGCCTCGTCAAAGTTCAGTTTGAGGAACCCTGATGGAGGGGGAGTCCAGTTGTGGGATCCTATTTGGAGTTGTGGGTTGCGCCCTACAGGTAGGTTGTTGTGCTAATATTGTAGTTGAAAAAAGTCCAGGATGTGGAAGTCTTGGTCTGTGAGTTGCTCCTTTTCCATCTTGCAGTTGTGGCTTTGCACCGTTTCTCTTATTTGAGAGACTATTGTCTCCTTTATCCTTTCTTCCAGTATGCTTTCATTCCTGAAGATGCGTCGGTTCCGTTCTTTTCGGATTGCCCAGATGATCATCCTCGACGTTAGATTCCAACAGAGTTTCACCATTTCATTTTCACTGTAACCCTCATTCCAGTTGTTGATGGTTGCGCTGATGTTCCCCCAGATCCTATTGGATTGGCGGAAGATTCCTACCGCCCAATCCTAGATCTCAGTTGTGTAACTGCAATCGTCCAAGAGGTGGTTAGTTGTTTCCTCCTTGTCTAGACAGAGATGGCAATGAGAGGGGCTTATGAAACACCTTTTCATGAGGTTCTCCCAAGTTAGAATTCGGTTATGTAGAACTAACCATTTGAACATTTTGATTTTTGGCCATTGGAAGCTTTTCCAATTTTTTTCCCACTGTTGCTTTAGATTTTCTTGGTCCTGACCCGCGATGTAATACCGTGCTTCTTTTAAGTTGAATTCACCCCTATTTTCCTATCCCACCTCAATTGGTCCTCTTCTTCTGAGACCCCAATTTTCCTTTTTCCCAATTTCTCCTCCACCTCTTTCGTTATTGTTTCGATCCAGGCTCTATTTTGTGGGTTAAGTTTGTCCCTGATACTCCATCTAGCACTGCGATCCCTTTGCTTCCAGTAATGATGGATTTTTGTTTTTCATTGCCCAATCATTTCCCGTTGAAGCTCCTCCCTATCCAGATTTTCCATTCTGGGTTCCTGCTGCCATGCATCCTCCCAAAACCTTGTTGTTCTTCCATTTCTGACTTCCCAGAAGCTGTGTTTATGGATCCAGTTCTTATTTCTCCAGGCTAGATTCCAGATGGCTAAACCCTCCCTTGTACCCGTGAATCAAATTCTCTTCTGGTTGCTTATGTTAGGGGCATACTTGGCCTTCTAGAGGTTTTCCCACGGTACCAATTTATCTTTTACCCATCTCCACCAGAGCTTTGCCCCGTAGGCTTTGTTGGTTACCTGTGGGTCCTATAACCCAGGTCACCTATGATTTTTGGTCTACATACCCTCTTATCCCAATTCACCAAGGCCCATTTCTTTTCTTTTTTTTGCGCCGTGCCATAGGAAGTCTCATTGGATGGCTCTTATTTTTTGGAGAATTCCTTTGGGGGCTGGGAACACTGACATCATATACGTCGGAATTTCTTGGAGAATCGTTTTGGTGAGGATAAGCCTTTCGGCCAAGTTTAGAGCTCTAGAAATCCAGTTTTTTACCCTCTCTTGTAGTTTGTTGATAACTCCTTCCCAAGTATCCTTTTGTGTGGGCTCTGTCCGTCAGGGGGATTCCCAAGTATTTCTTTGGAAGCGTTTGACGTTCAAACCCCAGAATGTTGGCCAAGTTTCGCTGAATTGCTGGATTAGTGTTGAAGAAATATATCATGGATTTGGAGTGGTTGATTTCCAACCCCAAGGCTTCCCCGAAGTCTTTTAAGATTCTTGTAAAATCATTTGCTTCCTTTACCATGGGTGTGCCATGGAGTAGGGTATCATCAACAAACTATTGGTGTGTGGAGGTTGGGCAGTTTTCAAAAGGTTTGATGTCTTTTATTTCATCAGCTGCAGTTGTGGTTTTAATGCTTCTGCTTAGCCCTTCCATTATTAGAATGAACATGAAGGGGGACATAAATTCCCCTTGTATTATACCTCTGGATGGACAGAAAGGTTTGGCTGGGGCCCCATTGATTAGTAGCGAGTAGCTATTCGTCGAGACTAGAGTAACTATCCAATTGATCCAGTGCTGGTTGAACCCAAAATCTTCCAACGTCTTGGCCATGTAGTGCCAGCTTATTTTGTCGTAAGCCTTCCCCAAATCAAGTTGGATTATCAACCCCCCTCTCCTTTGGATTTTCAGCCTGTGAATGATCTCATGGGCTTGGATGATATTGTCTAGGATTTGTCTTCCTTCCACAAAACCCACTTGTTCCTGTGAAATTAGGGTGGGAAGGAGTGGCTTCAGTCTATTGGCTATGACTTTGGAGATTATCTTGTAAACTACATTGCATAAAGCTATAGGCCTGTAGCGGTTCGGGGTCCTAGCTTCATTTTATTTCGAGATTAGAGTTATCATTTTGGCATTTAAGGCTTTTAGGATGGATGTCGATTGCCTAGAGTCCTCCACCACCCCATAAATATCATGCTTAACCACTTCCCAACAGGCTCTAAAGAATTCCACTGTGAAGCCATCCGGGCCTGGGGCCTTTCCGTTGGGAATCTCTTGGACCACTTGGTCAATTTATTCCTTTTCGATGGGTTTTCTTAGGCCAACATTTTTCTCCTCTATGACCAGCTTGGGTATGTCTTGAATTATTATTTGTATGGCCTCAAATATGTATTGATTGGGTTCCTAGGCTATCCCTTGGAAGTGGTTGACTAGTGTTTTGTCAATCTCCTGGTGGGACTCTCTTTTGAACCCGTCTTGATCCATAATCTTCAAGATTTTGTTATGGGATCTTCTTGCAATAGTTGTTTTATGAAAAAACTTGGTGTTCCTCTCCCCTTCCTTTAGCCACCTTATTCTGGACTTTTGGTGCCATAGGGTTTCTTCCTGCTGGCATCTTGCCTCCCATTCCTGGGTCATTTGGATCTCTTCTTTTTTCTGATCCTCTGTGTATCCCTCTACGATGCACTGTTCCTATAGATTCCTCATTTTGTCCTTGAGGATCTTTTTCCCCTAGTTTATATTTCCAAAGACTTCCCTATTCCACTCCTTGAGTTTTTGTTTCATGTACTTGAGTTTTTTGTAAAGTTTGAGCATCCTTGTCCCTTGCTCCGGTAGTTCCTCCCACCACCATTGGTTGATGTTCTCCTTGAAGGTGGGATGGTCGATCCATAATTTATCAAATCTAAATGGTCTATTCTTCGATGTGGTTTGAAAATTAGCTTCCATTTGAATTGGCCAGTGATCTGATCCCCCCCATGGGAGGATGTTGCAGTTCAAAGTTAGTCCCAACAACATGATTGATTATGACACCAAGAATCTCTCTAGCCTTATAGCTTCCTTGTGGTGACCTAGTCTTTCATTGTTCCAGGTGAACTGGCCATTGTTGGTCCTGATGTCCACAAGCTTCATTGTGTCAATGAATGCTAAGAATTAGTCTGCATCTCTGCCCAGTCTCCTAGTGCCCCCTTTTTTCTCAGCGAGTGTAGTGATGATGTTGAAATCCCCTTCCAGGATCCAATGAGGGTTGTGGTTGCGATCCTTTAGATTCTCTAGATCAAGGAGAAATCTCCTTTTTTCCTCTATCACCTAGGGGCCATACAAATTAATGCATATAATTTCCTCTGTGTTCCCTATTATTTGCATTTTAGCAGAAAGTGTGTGTCTCGTGGCTTCTGATGCAAGTAGGTTCATCGTTTGTGGGTTCCACAAGGTGAGGATACCTCCCTCCGTCTGTTGTCTTTCAACAACCAACATCTTGTACCTGTGCCAATGTTTTTTACTATTTTTTTCCATTCTGTCTAAAGTTCATTTTGTCTCTTGAATGAAACATAGGTCGGGTTGTTCCTTACTTAGTCTATTTTTAAGGATTCGTTGCGTTCTTGGGTTGTTTAGGCCTCTTATGTTCCATGTTATAATCTTCATTTAAACATGTGGGGGGGAGTTAGGGAAGATATTTTTAATCTTACCTGAGTTTATCAGTAGGGCTCCTAGTTCATGTAGGGCTACACTATTTAATTTTCTACCTTTCTTCCTTCTTGCCTACTTGGGTGAGTGTTGTGGTTGTCCATCACCTGTTTTGATTCCTAAGTGTCCTATCTCACCATGCATGTGCTTGATCCCTCTGTATTTCTCTTCCTCCCTTAGGAGGAAGAGATATTGAATGCGATCTAGTTTCTCCCCGGGCACATTGTCTACTCCCTGCCTTTTCCATTGCTCCATTATATTCGGTAGATCTATTCCCTCGCTTTCCAAAATATATCTGAGGTCTGGGTCCTCTGTTCCTACATCACTTGGATTCATATCCAAATCTTCATCTGCTTCCTGCAATGGGTTGTTGGTATCTTCATTTCCCCCTTTCCTGGGACTTGTGCTACCTCTCTGTTCTCCTTTGTTGCTTGGAGTTTCTGTGTTCTCCTGCATTGCGTGTTCATTCTCTTCCTTATCTTTCATCTTTTCCTTCCCTCCTCCTTCTCCTTGGTTGTGCCTATCCCTTCCTTCTGTTCTAATTCTGGCTTCTTGGTTGCTTCATGTTGGGGCCTTGCCTTTTCTCTTGTTTCCTCTGCTTTTGTGATTTGGATTCACAAAACCGTTCTCATCCTGCTGTAGCTTGGTGTTTTCCGATTCTTGTTTTTTGGTAAGAGGGCATTCTCTTAGTAGGTTTCCATGTTCATGGCATATTCTGCATCGAAACGAGATATACTTGTATTCTATGCTTTGTATCCATTCCTCATCCATAAAGTCCAGGCTTATGGCTTCCGGGAGTGCCCCCGAAACATACATCTCTATGCAGATCCTTGCGTAGGATGTATATCTGCCTTTTAGAGTAGCTTCCAATGTCTTGAAATATTTTTTGAGCTTGTTCCCTATGGCTTCAAAGGTGTATGGCAACCAATAATCTAGCGATAAGGAGTAAAGCCTTAGCCAGACTGGGACATTTTTAAAGGTTTCTTTCTCTGGGGATAAGTTTTCCTTCCATGGACGAATGTACAGCCCCGTTGAGGCATGTAAATATGGCCCCCCTTCAAAGACTTTATCCCTGTCCTCCAGGTTCATAAAGACTGCTGTGAAGAATCCTTTCTAGACCAGGTGGAGTTCCACTTCTCCATTTGGCTTCCAATGGTATTTTATCTAGTTGCGCAATGTTTTTTTTGTGGGCCATAGGCCCATGAACATGCAAATCAGTGCATGCGTATTCATCTGATCCTAGAAGAGTTGTGTTTGGGGGTCTTCCAATATAACCTTGGGTATCAATGTTGTTTTAGGTTTACACCGGTTGCGCCCATATACCCCACTAGGGTTCGTCGTTGCTTGTGCATCGTTCTGGGATTCTCTGGCTCCTTCCCCCAGGTGGTCACTTTTTTCTTGGTTTTTGTCTTGATTCTTTTCTAATCCTAATACGAAGGTGCCTGTCAGAGGTTCTTTTAAACCGTTGCCTCGTGGGCCTTTCCCTCTGTCCACCCCTTATTGTATGAGGGGGTTGCATTCCCTCCCCCTTTGGTGACCATTCTTGCCACTGCTGAGACCACGACTGTTAAACCCTAGCTTGAATATTTCTCCAGAGTCACTGTCCTGTCTCAATTAAGAAAAGGTCACATTGCATTTGGTTTTAATTGGATATAGTTAAATTAATTCTTGTTGATTACATTTATTCTGCCTTAGTATGCATCAGTAGTGAAATTAGTGTTCATTAAGTACCCCATCACCTCGACATGACCATATAGGAGTTCTTTGATAGCAATGAGTAATTTTGCAAGATTTCTATGCTTAGGAATCATTCTGGAATGCACTGGAGGGTTTTTTGTATATATATATATATGTGCACATAATGGGAATTGCATTTCTTTTTATTTGGTTATAGTTAAATCATTTCTCATTGATTGCATTTATTCTGCCTTAGTATGCATCATTAGTGACATTAGTGTTCCTTTAAGTACCCCATCCCCTCGATATGACCATATAGGAGGTCAGGTACTGTAACATCCCGCTCTGGCACAATTACAAAACTTATTCTTTGAGGACACTTGCTTGCAAGTGATCTGGATTTTTATGATGATAAAAAAAATTGTTTCCTTCATTATGATGCGTTAAATTATATGACATGATGTGTTAC
>JZKD02S0811487.1:133117-170375 GCA_000966675.3 Picea glauca | reverse complement strand
CAAAACCTCATGGTAACCTTAGACCACAAAGGATTCACCACTGAGATTGTGGAAGATCTCAGGAGAACATATCATGATCAATACCAAGAATCCTCTGATATAAGAGACGAGGTTTCTGAAGACCATTGTCAACCCCTTGAAGAGGAGCAAGACCTCTCCCATAATCCAATAGAATGCAACAAAGATATGACTAGAGACGTGAATTATGAGGATGAAGCACCAGAAACCGCTCCTCAGTCTGATGAAGCTCTCCAAGATCCTGTACCTCCTGCACAAGATGATGAGAATAAGGTAAGGCATTTTCCTTTCCAGTCTTTTGATGATACCTTGTTCTATGACTCAAGGAGTGAAGAAGAAATGGAACCCTTAGACAAGCTAGATCCTCTATGTCTCGAGACTGAAGATGTAGAGGCAGATCTTCCACTTGATGAAGCTATCCAAATACTTGAAACTCTTGCACAGGAAGGATTAAGCGAGGTAAATTATTCTCCCTTCCAAGTTTTTAGTGGTTCTTTACGTTGTGACGCAGATAGTACAGAAGTATTGGATGTTTTGACTCCTTCGTTTTATGATATTGATACTGACATAGCTGATTTTGACGAGTTCATACATGTTGGGAGACGTCGGTGGGATGCGGTTAGTTACGATGTGGATCCCATCTATGATATAAAGAGTCATCTACAAGTGTTGCCTTTGCAATCATCACAGCTAGCTCTTGACCAGTGGCAACAAGGAGATGAGATTTTTGTTGGCTCTCCACAAACACCCAAGGTTGACCGAGTATAGTATTTGCCTGATGATTTTCGGTCTTACCTTGAGGCCTTTGATGAGTACTCCTCTGAGCACTTAGATTTACCCTATGAAGATCACTGTCAACCGCCACTATGCTCAGATTTTGATAGGAGTAAAAACATTGTTTGCCTGTAGAAGGATTCTCATGACCTTTATCTCCAGCTACCTGTTATTACTTTGTCGTGCTTTTCCATTAAAGCTGTAGTTGGGAAGTATACTTTTAACGTCGAGTTTCCTCTTAGGAAAACCCTAGAATCCAAGGGGTGGTTGGGTACTGAAAGTTTGAGTCAGTTATCCCAGTTTTCCTTGATAGCTTGCCAGTCATCTGTTAGACATCTGTCGATCCCTTGCTTGACTTCAGAGCATGAGGATGTCCTAGGTAGCCAGTTTGCAGGCCCTTTGAGTCAGTTTTCTGAACCTTGCATTTTTCATGACCCTTTCTTGAAGTGGATTGAATACTTTTCTCAGAAATGGACTTGGCATGATTTTATCCCTCCCACCCGCCTCCATGAGTTAGACTTTGAGATTCCTGATGATATGATACATATTCTAACCCATGACATTTTTGTGCTTGATTTATCACTGTTTTGGTTTATGATAAAGCACAAAGGCAGGTATCGAGGAATGATGTTGGATTGGTTCCACTGGTTGTTTGACTACACCAACATCCAGCCAACAGGTAAATACAGGTAACCATTTCACTCTATATTTACACTTATGATTGCTTTATATACATATATTGTGGGGTGGCAATACCACCCCACCTTTATTACTGATGCCCTTTTCGAGTCTGAGTAGGTCTGCATGTTTATGCCAGATATGTTGAGGTTCTCATGTGCTCTACGGTTAGCACATGTCCCCGAGTTGGAGCCAGATGTTATCCCCAATTTCATGGGATAACTAGGAGATCATGTCTCAAGGCCCACAGGTCCTAAACATGGAGTACCGAGAGCAGGATTGACCTGAGCATGGCCTTGGAGGGCCCATCTTTCTTCTTCTTCATCAGACTTGTCCTGTCAGCAACAGCAGCATCCATCACCTTCGTCTTGGACTTGTATCAGAGAAGACTCTTGCTCCATGAGGCAATTGGTCCAGGTATCATGGTATGTGTCATATTTGATCATTATAACCTTCAGATATATGCATCAAATTCCTTCATTTCTGACGACTGCTTGGATCTTAAATTAACCCACTTGACCATGGTTGGGGGGATTGACAAGGTACCCTAGAAAGCTTGTACCCATAGGTTTTGGTTAGCCACCAGGGGGGATTTTGAAGGGCCATCGTTCGCTCCCATCATATCATCATTCTTACATCTTATCTTCCACTCATCTATCCCATTCCCCTAGTCCGAACATTAGGATGACCTGTTTGTGGGGTTACACCTTATCTTGTGGGAAGAAGGGGCTAAAGGCCCAGGGGGTAAAAGCAGCTAGTAAAAGATAAAATCCATAAAAAATAAAACCTAGAGATGCCTCGCCCAGGGATCCCCGAGAAGGCAATAAAAAGACTCTCGATAAGAAACAAGAGGGACCCGAAGAAAAATAATAAAACAAGACCTAGCCAAGAGGATGGGGGGTCTCATCACGAGCTAGCCCATTATGTTCATAGGTATCTAGCAGTATGACATTGCCATTATCTGGTTACCACGCCAGGGCAGTGACCTTTGGTTGTATGGCCAAGGGAAAGGGGGTCTCATCATGAGCCAGCCTTATCATTTCTGTGAAAGTGCTCGTGGGTAACACTGTCAGCTCTAGTCACCACGCTAAGGAAGTGTCCTCTAGTTAGACATTGAAATGAATAAAAGAAGAAATAAAGGTAATAAAGGGTTTGGAATGAATTGCATCCATGACAGGTACAACTCGCCTCCTACAAAGGCACCCACGGATAATATCACCCTTGTCTTCCACTATGTCTAGACATCCTTTGACCACACCACCTCATGTTACATGGCTTGGATGATATCCTTTGGGAACTTTCTTCTTCTTATGGATGCTGGCCCAATAGGGCACTTGGTCTTTTTCTTCGGCTTTGTATAGTAGGTCAGTGTAATGTCTTTGAGCTATTAGATGATATGCTAGGGGTTTTATGCATGCATTTGATAAAATTAATGATGAAATATGATTGACATTGCTATGATCCTGAAGACTAATGAGCCCATGGAAGGCGAAGTTTTTGATGTGCAGGACCATGCCCGACGGAAAGGTACCAAGTGGACCGGTACACATGGGGAGATGATTAGTTTGGACCTCCATGGGGCTGAAGATCCCATCAGATGGTTGTTGGAACCTCATCAGGGGCAGAGACAGGACAGTGATTGGTCGATCCTTTGCACGAGAGAAGAAGAAGGACATTTTCATCCAGGATGCCTTGGCTGAGCCCATCCCTAGGGGGTTGACCCACTATAGGTGGAACGTGTCCCTCTGTTGACCCAGGACGTCCTCCATAGATCCTTGACGTCACCTCCAGCGCATGGCAGCTTTACAGGGCAGTTTGGCACGTGTGGCAAATTTTGGAGGGCCAGAGAGGGCCAACGTTTGTCATCCAGTGCTGTGATTTGCCCTAAAAAGGGCCAACGTCTCCCTCAAATGGGTTGGATGTCTTGCTTATTTCTCATTTAGGGTTTTATTTAGCAGTTTAATGTAAAACAGTATGATTTTTAGTTATCAGCATTGTCAGTTGTTTTAATGAACTAATTTTTAATTAAGGGTCATTGGATGATATAAATTGAGGATGTTTTCCCTCATTTTGACATAACAGAATTCACTCACACTTGTGAGGTCTGATTTTTGTGCCCTTCTAGGGTATATTTTCTTTCTAAGTGAGGCGCACTTGTTATTGGAAGGATTTTTTGGCATCTTTTGACATTTTTCTCCAAGGAAGGTTTACAACTAGGGTTTGCACATGCTTTCTTCATGATATGTAAGTGATTTTCTTACAAAACTTCTTAATTGAATGGTTGTAGGTCTAATTTCTTGCATTTTCTTATTAAATTGTTGATTTGAAACCCTAAGTAACAAGCACACAAGTAGGTCATTGTTACATGTCCCCTTAGAGAGAAATTTTTCAGCCATTGAAGAAGAGGGATTGAGCCTAGCCTTTGCTACACTCATCTTGCTTCTTCCCTTAAGCTAGAGTTGAAGTTTATAGGTTGAAAGAGGATGACGTCCTAGGCCTAGGTTATCTACACCTAGGGCCATCATCTTCTAGGGTTTGAAAGCCTTGTCTTTACAACACTTTCTCTCACCTCATCCATTAAACTTATCATTTATGCTAGCCGTTTTGCCAAGTTGACCTAAAGAAGGAGGAAAGAGCACGAGGCCTTGCTTAAGCAACACAGGAGTGAGCCTCTTTCCCCTAGGGTTTTGATTCTAGGGCCTTGCCTTTGCAGCACTTTAGAACCCTTCCCTCTAGTCTTTAAGTCTTCATCCTTTTAAAACCTTGTGCCCTTATCTTGCTTGACTCCATATACCCTAAGGCATTGATCTCTAGCCTCCAACGTTGAAGTCTTAGTGTACAAAACCACTCTCAAAACTAAATTTTGAAACCCTAACTAACAAACTAACCTAATTAAGGCTGACGTCACAATTGGTTATCTCATCTTGACGCAGCAAGTGTTGAATATAGGCAATTGGATGATGATTTAAAGCATTTATTGAGTAAAGTGTTGGTTGGATACATTGTTGGCTTGATCATCTTGATAGTTACTAATGAATTGATGCTTTTTCATAGCTAATTGACAAAACGTTGACTTCATTTGTATCTATTGCTTTACATTGCTTATTAAATGATAGCATATAGTTATTGAAGTACTAACCCTTTGAGTTATAGCCTGAATATATATTGTATTGTTGTTGTCTTGTTCTGGGTAGGTGTTTTCAATTGGGCATACACTTCTTTATTAGCTGATTAGCCGGACTGTCTGACCTAGATGGTAACCTATGAGGAGGAACTTCTACTTTAAGCTGTAAACCTTTGCCTCTTCAAAACCCCAGGTTGTCGGGGACGTCTCCCCTAGGTTAACCTCCCTAGATAGAAAGAACCTCCCCATTGAGGTGACATTGGGTGGGGAAGGTTCCTGTTACGCCAATTTGCCTTCAATCCTTTAGCCTTTAACCTAAGCTACAAACTGCGCGATAACAGTGTCCATATCTCATCCTCAGGTTATACAAGTTCTTTCTCAGAAATAGTTTATTCACTATGGATTTAGATTGATACAACTTCCCGAACTTATGCCATAAATCCTTGCTTGTAGCTTCCTCTGACACATTCAGTAATATTAAATCTAAGAGAGATAGTCATATTCTGCTCTTTGCCTTCCTATACAATTTTTTCCAATCATCTACTAAAGTTCATGTAGGTGCAGTACTTGGATCTACCACGATCCACTGATCTCTGTCCACCAACAGATCTTCCATCTTGAGCTTTCACAACTCAAAACTTTTCCCATTAAACTTCTCGATCTCCATCTTCTAATTTCTTGCCATTTCTTTTCACCTGAAAAATCAATACCACCGATATCCCACTGTAACAAGGCTTATCACAGTCTCGAGCCAAACCCTTGACGACAAAGGTGTCCCCATGAAGCCAACAAAGCTTTGATACCAAATGTAGATTTTAAACTTTTACAATATTTACTACAAACAGATCTTCAGTAAAAGAACAAAAAATATATAATGGAAAATACAAACATTACACAAAGATTTTTCCCCTGGAAACCCAAACCGGGAAAACCATCATATTCTATATTCATTCATCATTATACATTGTTTACAATACAATATATATATAGGAGCCAGCGGCATCCAAAACCCTGACCCAATGACCTGGATTAGTCAATGACCCTAATTCCTTAACCGGAAAAAGAAAACCATCGGCAAAAAACCATGTGCCAAAAAACCACCTAAATATGTGACACGTTTCCCGAGGCATAATTTTTTTTTCGGGGGCACTGCTCCAAACCCCCGCGGAGGGGGTTTCGCCCCCTTGCTCCCCTGTTGGCACAGGTTCAGACCTAGGGTTCAATGTTTCAACAACACACCAAAAAAACCTTAACTAACGGCCCTTTCGACAATACTCGTGAAGTAGGTGAAGTCTCACCCGAGGTCGAAGAAGCGATGGTTATTGGATGCAGGTGTTTGTAACCAAGTTGGGACACATATCTATGATAATAACACTTTGTAGAGTATTCTAGCAACACTTATAAGGGTGCATGCATTAGTTCATTATCTTATTAACATTGCAGAGAAAACCCTAATATGGATCGATGAAGTAACAACAAAGATTAACATTTCTACCTCTTAGTACATAGCATTGAATTAGATCTAACATTCATTCACCTTTAAGTAAAGCACTAAGAAACAAAAAATCTATCTATCATACATAATCATCAAGCACTAAGCAGAATCATATCATAACAACACAACACAAAGCAAACCAAAGACACAAGATATACGTGGTTCACCATAGCGTGGGGCTACGTCCACCAACTGCTTTGTCTTATTTATTATTCTTCAATCTCTTACATTCATTTGCTCCTATGCACTAAGCCACAGAGCCAAGCTTCGCATAGGAAAATAGATCTATGCACTGAGCACCAGATCCTCCTTCAAAAACTAGGTTAAGGCACATAGATGACCTCACTATAGAGCACAGAACCTTACATACACCTTTTGTTGCACAAGTCAACTCATAACTACTTGCACTTAGCCACTTTCCACTATGCACTAATTCCTACTCTTCTACAATAAATTCTTACTTATACTTTTACAATCCCTTACAATAAGGCTTAATCATGGGTAAACCCCATGGGACGACATCCCATAACCCATTACAAAAACCCTAAGGAACCCCTTACTGGGTCCACATAGCCCACAAAATAAGTGAGATCTGTGATCTTAGCTCTGCTTGGGTGCTCCATCTTCGACTAGCCTGTCGAAGTCCAAAAATTAGTCAAACCTAACCAAGGTTTCCTCAAAACTTAGTCAAGGGCCAACAAGTCCCCAACACTCACCTGTGACTCATCCCGAATCACTCAGGTCTGGTTAATGCCGCTTTGAAGGCTTCGAGCTTCAGTCAAGCTGCCTCAACTTGCTTCTTTGCCTAAGCCTCCTTCTCAAGGAGCTCTTGGATCATCTTCTCTATAACAGGCCCTTCCAGGCATTGTTCCACTGCTGCAACAACTTTGTCTAATTGCGAGCCTTGTCCCTCAATTTCTTCGAACACCTTGCAGGCTTCATCCTACACAGGTTGTAGCTTCTGTGCGACTTCCATTAACCTGCCCTGGATGGCAGTGATCTGTTGTTGTACCACAAGTTGTTCTTGGGACCTCTTCATTCTTTCAACTACGGTGAGCAGCTTCATCTGCGTCTGTACGGTTGCGCCTCCTGTAACTGCGCTTCAAAGTTCCTTAGCTCTGGATCTTCTACGAGGCATTCATAAATCTACGCGCTTCTATCACTCAACTGTTTGCATTCTGAGGTGAGGGATATGATCCTTACTACTGATTTCTTAACAGCTTGCTCCCTCTGGTCATGCACCTCCTGCGGGGTGCTCGATACTTCTTGGATCTCCAACTCCGTTATCCTCGCTTGAAGCTGCTGGATGGTCTCAGCGAGCTTTGCCACTTGAACTTTGACCGACTCTTGTTCCTCCTGTGCCAAGCCTGGCACAAAGAAACATGCTTTATTCACTACTTCTTTGACCATTGCTCGTTCTGCAAGAAACCGCTCGTTTTCTTTCTATAGCTTCGCTTTGTCCTCTTGGATCATCGCCTGAAATTCTTCTTTCTCATTTTCATAAGAAGTTACATAGTACCATGCTACTTGTAATTTCTCTAAGACTTCCTCTTTCTCTAGTTTCAAGGATTATGTAGCCTTCTCCTTCTCTTCTTGGACTTTCTAAAGTCGATCCTCTATCACATATGCTAGTCTTCTCAATTGGGTTGGTTCATCCCCCAATTCTGCAATTTGTGACGAGGAAGGCACAATAGGTACTGCGCAAACTAAACTAATATATTGTTGTACGTCATTCAATTCCTTTTCGATCCTGCCATATAGTTCATCCTGCTTCCCTCCATATCTCTGCAATATTTCTGTGGAATCATCCTCCATGGCTCCGCGGACCAAATTGATGTCCTCTTCCGTGAGCGTTGCTTCTAGCTGGGGCTTATTGGCACGCGTCTTCTTTCTCACTGAAGGTTTTTGTGGAGAAACCTTCCTCTTCTGTGGTGTTACTGTTTCAGTAGGGGGATCTTCCGGTGATGTAGCTTCGCCTTCTCCTTTCTTTTGTCCTTCATCCTTGTCCATTTTCTTTGTCTCATCCTCCTAGTGAGCCATATCCATTTTTTTCAAAGGCATTGTCCTCCTCATCAGTCTCTATATTCTAGAATTCCTCCTTTTTCTTCTTCTTCTTTGTCCAACTGGACTGTCTGACATGTTTGACCCGGGTGACTAGGGGGCTTCCTATGATGTCAGTGTCAAAGAGTTCTTCATCAGCGACAGGTACAAAGAACTCCTCTGGCCATTCCTTCGTGATATGCTCCATGTATTCATTTGTTATCTTGTAATATGACTGTAACTCTTCCTTGCTCTCATCTCTCTGCACAGTGATATAGATAAAATGTCGATCTACACGGAACTTGGCTATCAGTATATACTTGTGCAAGGTGCGCGGTGTCATGCGGGGAAATGCTTAAATGGAAACCTTTAGTTGTTGATAATATGCATGGAACATAGCATTTGACTACCATTGCTTCGACATATCATTGGTGTACCACAAGGTAGCAAACCTAGAGGCCAACGACTCCGATGGTTCAATCTACGGAAAGGTGGCTCCTTCAAGCATTTTCCAAGCGACAAATTCAATCAACAAAATCAACCAACTAAAGTGTAATTCATATCCCAGATATTGAGCTTCGCGACAGTCTTTCTTGAGTTAATTGACGAGGTAAATCGCCCAATTCATCTGCATGCCCTCCACACATTTTCTCACGAGGTCCACCACAAACCCGATGACTTGTGTGGGGCAGTCACCTATGAGTTAGAAAGCGAGGCACATTGCGTCATCCTAGATAGAGGCTACCTTATAGCTTCGCTTTCTCTTTTTGACTTCGTTGTAAGCCTCCTTGATGTGTTGTGCCAGGGAGCGATCTGAGGCCTTCCCTGGGTAAAACTACTGAGGGTCAGGTCCCTTCATGCTTAATCCTATAATCTTGTAATCAAGTGGAGGGTCTGGTCATATAGCTTCGCCAAGGCGAAGTCCCATTCTACGTGGTCCTGTTGTTCCAGCGAGGTTCAAATCCTGCGAACCTGCCTCTTGCGAGGTTCCAGTCTGTGAAGTCTTCCATCTGTTCTTTGTAGTTTCCTGCAGATTTTCTAACTTGGATTTCTTTTTACTGAGCTTCCTTGCCTTATTTCTTGTGATCTGAGTCTCTCTAACTATTGTTGGATTCCTCTTTCCATTCTTATTCTTATCTTCTCCTAGCGTAGCGACTTCACACTATCGATGTGCTCTCAAAGAGTTCGAAGTTAATATCCCTTCTCTTATTAATTTCAGAGTGGGTATTCTTCTTTCTTGCATGGATAGGTCCTTCAAACCTTCTTGCATTATTTCAACCTCGACAACTAATTCTCTTGCCCTCTGTTTCTTAGACTTATCTTCTCGTTCTTCTATTAGTCGGTCTATTTTTCTAGCTATGAAATCCCTTAGTTCTTGATTTTTCTTTTCTGTAGCTTCTTCCTCTGCTTTCCCTCTCATTTGATCCTTCTCAATCCAAGTCTTCCCTAACAAAAGTGGAAAAGGGGTGTTGTTCTCAACAAACTTAATGACTTCAAATTCCTCTTCAGTCGATGTTCCATGGATAATAATAGGTACATTAGTAACTCTTCCACATAAGGTTATCATCTTTCCCTTAAACAAGCCTATCCTTCACAATAAAAGTACCACAGTAGGCTTTCCCAAAATTTCCCAAGTTCCTTCTGTCATAATATTCACTTGTGTTTCTTCATCCAAGATATAGTCTATGTTGAAGTCTTCTATTCTTGTACTTATGTGTTGTTTTACTTTCAAGATCTCTGGTAATCTGGCATCTTTGTGATCATTCATTGTTTCTTTCAACTGTGATAACATAGTCTAAGCTTTCTCTGATTCTTTCTCTTTATGATTCTCTACCATGCTCTTAGTCTCTTGAATTCCTTCATAGTTTTATTGTCTTGTGTTCATTCTTTCAACTTTAGCAATCATCCTTGGAAAATCTTCAACCTCATGACCAAAATTTTTACAACAAAGACAAATAGGACCTGTACCAAGGCATTCCTTAGCAAGATATCTCGGTCTTATGTAGTTATAACATAGTGTCAATCCTCTCTTTCTCTTGTATGTTCCCCAACCTCTCCTATAGTGCATACTGGGATCACAATGCTGGACCTGCAATCTGCAAAAATCCTTTCTAGGTTCCTGCATCCACTTATTAGTCCAAAAATTCTTTCTATGCATAGGAATAACATATCTTTCTTCATTTCTATTATCTCTACTTAGATCAACTCTTTCTTCCAACTACGCCCTAGCTTTCAGACTAGGAAAAAATCTATTAAACATACTTAAATTCATACTTTCGAGAAAAAAAAAATCACTTGTCTTACTCTTATTAAAGCATAGAGCTTTACCTCTTTTAAGATCTTACCTTTTTTCTTCAGATCAGGTTTCTTTCTTAGCACAGACCTTCACAAGTCAAGTAGAGTATTGCGCACTACAATAGTAGACATAGCTTCTCTTTTCTTTACTTCAGTTCCCAGCAATCACAGTTTCGGGTCCCGACAACGGAACCATTTGTTGGCACAGGAGCAGACTCAGGGTTCAATGCACCAACAAAACCCTAACTACCAGCCCTTTTGGAAACACCTGCGAAGCAGGAGAAGTCTCACCTAAGGTAGAAGCAGGGGGGGTTACATGACGAAGGTGTCTGTAACCAAGTTGGGACAAAGATCTGTGATAATAACACTTTGTAGAGTATTCTAGAAACACTTATAAGGGGACATGCATTAGTTCATTAGCTTATTAACATCACAGAGAAAACCCTAATATGGATCAACATAGTAACAACAAAGATTAGCATTTCTACCTCTTAGCACATAACACTGAATTAGATCTAACATTCATTCATCTTTAAGTAAATCACTAAGCAACAACATATCTATCTATCATACATAATCATCAAGCACTAAGCATAATCATATCATAACAACACAACACAAAGCAAACCAAAGACACAAGATATACGTGGTTCACCCCAGCGTGGGGCTACGTCCACCAATTGCTTCGTGTTATTTATTATTCTTCAATCTCTTACATTCATTTTCTCTTGTGCACTAAGCCACAGATCCAAGCTTCGCATAGGACATGAGATCTGTGCACTAAGCACCAATCCTCCTTCCAAAACTAGGTTAAGGCACAGAGCTGACCTCACTATCGAGCATAGAGCCTTACATACACCTTCTGTTGCACAAAGCAACTCATAACTACTTGCACTTAGTCACTTTCCACTATCCACTACTTCCTACTCTTCTAAAATACATTCTTACTTATACTTTTACAATCCCTTACAATAAGGTCTAATCATAGGTAAACCCCATGGGATGACATCCCATAACCCATTAAAAAAACCCTAAGGAACCCCTTATTGGGTCCACATAGCCCACAAAATAAGTGAGATCCACGATATCAGCTCCGCCTGGGCGCTCCATCTTCGACCGGCCCGTTGAAGTCCAAAAAGTGGTCAAACCTGACCAAGGTTTCCTCAAAACTTGGTCGAGGGCCAACAACCCCCCAAGGGGGGGCCTAGCACCCACCCCCTCTAACCCCCCTGCGTGCCTAGTGAAACGCACAAACACTACTATTCGTGCAAAGAATATAACACATACTCAACACGTATGACACTGGTATTATAGTCTAACCTGCAAGCGCGAAGGTACAACCCGCAGGTGTATGACGTACGCTGGCATAAAAACCTGTAGTGTGGAGGGCATCAAGGATGAGATCTATCCATGCCCACCAAAGTGGGTACAACCACCACCTCTGCCTATGCAGTTTACATATATCACAAGGAGGAGCCCATAGTTAATAATTATAATTTAAAAAAAAAAACTAGACAGGGTTCGATCTTGTGACTGGAGGCATGAAAAAACAATCAAATAAAAGTACAAAAAAGTACTTTGATTGGCTAGATTGGGTGACAACTACATAATAAAAAAAACAAACACTATAAAACTTACCATCGTTTCAATTCCATTCTTCTTGTACCGTCATCAAGATAAAATGATACATCAGTAACCCTCACTTCCTTGTTGAAGACCATCCCAACCAGGGTTACCTACACACCCAAAAAAACATTTTCAGGCAAATTTTCGCATAATACAAAACCCCTTTAAAATTAAGTAAAGGTAAAGAATGATTAATTACATTGTTGATGTCCACCCCATCTATTGTAAAATTCGAATTCTCGTCTGAGAGCTTATGGGTAGCCTTGCTTATCTATTTTACCATCAATGGAAGAAGCTCGCTGCTATCACTGCTTTTCTGCAAAACCATCTAGGCTTGTTGTAATTTCGGGCTCCTTAAACTGCCAAAACACACATATATTGAAAACCCTAAAACAACCTACCCTGACAGAAGGAAAGCCACTTACCCTGACAGATGAAAAACCGCCTTCGTTAACTTGGGTTGCCTGAGAAGGCATAAAACTGCCTCCCGAGAATAGGAAACCTCCATGAGATTGACTCTGCATGCCAAACATCTTTCTTCTCTACTCTGCAACTCCCCACAAATAAAAATAATTGTAAGGATTTTGAGACAAAATTTACAAAGAAAACTAATAATGACAACATATGATATGAAGTGGATTCAGATGATAATGGTGGTTTTCTACTGTAAGTATTAAGTGGGGGATTTGAGTGTAGATGTAAATCTCCTGCCTATTCCTTCCCCTCCATTTCATTCGTTATTTGGCGGTGAAATTGGCTTCGATATCATTTTCAGGTCATCGACATTTGACGAGGATATTTTCATTTTTAGTGGTCTCAATTACATGCACATTCGTTTTCGCCTCCCGACTAAATGGATAGTATTTAAGTTTTTAACCAAAATATCAATAACTCCATATTCATGTATAAATAGTGGCTCCAAAGATGTAAGTAGTTGGTCTAAACAACTCTTATCCTCCAATACCTGTATTCTATTATTCGACAAATCGAGATCCTCGGGGGATTTAAGCCCCGCTTGCACCAGATGCTCAAGGCTGTGGAAGATCCTGTTGTCGCTAAGAATGAGATGTTTTAAATGAGGCAAGGATGGAAACCATTCCAGAGAAGTCAGGCCAGCGTTGGCTAACGACAGTTGTTGGAGTCGTGGAAATTTCTCAAACAAAGTTGTCGGAAGCAACCTGCACAATGTACCTTTGAGAGCGTTGTCCAGTGTTAAAGAAAAACTTTCTGTAGGGTTATGCCCACTCCTGGCAGCCTCAACTGCCTTTTCCCATGTTTTTTCCATCTTTCTTACGATTTAAGCTTCCACAACAAGTTCAAATCCACCGACTCAAACACAATAATAAACTGCTTTTCCAAACTAAATCACGTCATCCTGAAGCCATACTAAGAAAGCATAAGATTTTCCACGGTTTGAGTCCTTAGAACTGAAGAATCCAGTCTCAGGGAGCAGAAGCTTCAAATTTTCGATGAAGAAACCATTCTAATTGTCTCTAGCATGAATCTGCGCCAAAATTTATACAATAACAATTAGTTTTTTTCCATTGAGAGAAGGAAGCAATAACAACTGCTCCATAATTTACAAGATAAAATCGTTTTGAGCGATTCTTACACAAAACTGCTCAATTTTTCTCCATTGAAATATGAAACAACGAAAAACGCTTCAAAATTTACAAGATAAGGCCGCTTCGAGTGATTCTTACATGAATCTGCACCAAATTTATGTCATAACCACACAAAACGCCTTAGTAAATAGGCTCACTCCGCTTTGAAACACTTGTA
Source organism: Picea glauca (assembly GCA_000966675.3). Lineage (NCBI taxonomy): Eukaryota > Viridiplantae > Streptophyta > Pinopsida > Pinales > Pinaceae > Picea > Picea glauca. Next base: position 156,543 of record JZKD02S0811487.1, on the reverse strand, counting down.
ATCTTGGGCTTCCACTTCTTCTTGGCTAGCTCCGTGCCAATACTCAAACTAGAGCCTGGACGATAGAGATTGACAACAAACTTGACAACAAGTGACAAAGAACCTCAAACTTAACGGTGAACAAACGCCCCCCAAAACCCCTCTCTCTCTCATGCAAGTGATTACAGCAATGGTCCTCTCTCATGCAAGAGATTACACCGAAGGCCCTAGAATCCCTTTCGACCGTCATATCGAAAACATCGGCAACAAACCAATGACATGGCACATAATCTAACCGCTCGCAGTGCTTTATGTGTTTCTTCGAATCGAAGGCATAGATCTTGTTACAAACAAGTGTCACTTGTTAATATGATGTGGACAGACGACGAAAAGTCGAGAGAGAATTCCCCCTAAAAGAACGTCTTCGGCGTAATAAATTTAATGGAGAAATTACTAATTGTGGAAAGTGGTTAAGTTAAGTGGACAAGTGGTTAGAAGTGGGTTAGCCCTAAAATAAGGAAATTGGGTTAAGATGATTAGAAGGTAACCCATTGAGGAAGCTACATGAAAGTATAAATAAGAGGCAAGGGTCTCTCATTCAAATACACTTGAGCATATTGAATATCTACAAGTGACCGAGGTAACCAAAGGAGATCTAAGGCAAATTTAGGGAAGGTGAAGTAAATAAGGTCGAAATTCAAGGGAGGATGAATTCTATCCATGATGCTTTCTAAGGTATGTTATTTTTAGATCATCTCACCATTTTTGCAATAACTTTTTTTCTAGAATGATCCAGACAACAAAATCTGGAGACCGTTTAGAAAACATATCCAAGTAACTGTGATACAATTTTTGAGCTTGTGGGTCATTTTATTTTGGGAGTTACACTCCGTGGAAAATAAGGTTTGTGGTTAGTCCTTAAACTAGTCTAAAACATGTGTTTTGGGTAAAAACGTCATAACTTCTTCATAACAAATCCAAATTAAGTAAGACCAAATTTATTGGTTAGAGTACAGTCTGTAGTATGTTTTGTACCATTTTCAGATCTACACAGTAAATATTCCGTGCGGGGCATTCTCTACAAGTTCATCTCTAGAATAAGTCAAAATTCAGCAAGGTATGTCATTTTTGCTATAACTCCTTTTCTGGGAGGTTCCAAGAAGTGAAACCTGGAGAAATTGCAGAAAAGACACTGAAGAGCATTGTGTACTATTTTTATACCTTTATTCATTACAGGTACATAGTTATGATTATTCCAAGTTAGGGTTGTTGACTAATCCAAAACTATTCATGTAAGACTAAAGTAAAATTTGATGAAAATGCTAGTCTCTTGTTAAGGAAGGTTTTCAGTTATGTGATCATATACACCATGTCTGTTACAGAGTTCCAAATCAGATTTGGATGATGAAATTGATGAGGGCCTGTTGTTGAGGTTGAGGTACAGGTTGATGCATGGTTCAGGTTATTGGTACAGGTTGTTTGGTGCAGATTGATTGGTATAGGTTGACAGTGATAGGTTGATAGTGGGAGTGGTCGATTCAATGACAGTGACATATTTTCTACATTTGACACTTATATTTCAGGGCGGTTGGATGGGGCAAGGATAGGGGGTTGTAGACACCTTTTGATTTTAGCCAGAGAACATAGGGGGTTGTAGCCTCCTTCTAGTTGTAGCCAAAGAATTTGGGAGTTGGAGATTCCCTCAGGTTGTAGCCTGAGAAACTAGGGGGTTGGAGCCTCCTTCGAGTTGCAGCTATAAAAAAAAGGAAGTTGGTGCTTCCAATGAATGTAATTATTAAAGACATATAAGAAAAAACATTCTGTGGTTTTCTCCCGATTTGGGTTTCCACATAAAAGCACTGGTGTACTGTGTAGGATTTCTCTTCTGTTCATTGTTTATTTACTCTACAACTACTGGATGATAATGCTACATTGATATAACACTTTCATTTACTAAGTATAGATTACTTTGAGAACAAGAAGATAGCTTGAGCCCAAACGTTTTTATTAGTCAATCCAATTTATGTGAATTTCAATCTATGCTACTAGCCCCGTCATCAGTACTAACAACAATCGAATATAAAAAAAAACTATTATTTTTCCAATTAAAAGTTGGCCCGCAACGTAAGATTACATCTAAGGTTTCTCCAACTACAAACATCAGCGAACAACTGACTGTAATTGGAACTAACAGGGTAATAAGAAACGGATCCTTACTAGACTCCACCTCATCTATGGTGTTTATATAAACAACCCATTTTTTTTTGTTCCTTCTCATAACCGAGAGGTCGAATATTGAGGAAGGTCAGGGATCGATTCTGTTCAAGCATAAAATGTACATCTACCAACACGATTGTTAAGGAGATAAGAATACATGGTTACAAGATTGACTAAGAACAATTTCTTAAGGCATGGTAAACGGTCAATGGTCAAGCATGAAAATAGATTGACGTCATATTCACTTAAAATTATTCAAAGGGATGGAAACACACATGGAGCTCAACCCAAGCTTCAAGACTTCAAAACATATAAGGGACAAGAGACAACTGTGCAAACTCGGGATTGTGATTTAACCTCAAACACGCTGCCAATTAATACTCTGCTATCCAATCACACAAGTCGACTCGAGTTGAACGTACAATGAAGATATAGTTGAAAGATAAGATMAATACGAGCGATTGATYRGAAAGACGAGATCGGTGCAAGACTAACTTACAATGTAAAGATATTAAGGAAGTTAGACGGTGTTAATTTACATCCCTTAAGCACCAGACCAACCGAAATTGCTTGTACAGTAGTGATCGATTCCAACATAATATATTTTATTTTAACGAAAACTTCAAGCATGCTGATCTAGAATTCTGAAAGTGTTGTAGGGGATCTCAGATGGAAGTGCACAAGAGTAAAATCAAGATAGATATAAGTGAAAATTTGATGTCGAAGAATAAAATCAAGTATGTAAGCGCCATCGTTGACCTATCGAATTTATAAAGGTGTAAAAAGGACCCACTATGTCGAAGTAGAATTTCTCGAGTAGCTTCATGTAAGGAAGGTTATCATTCAAACACATGTTAAACATCCAAGAGATAGAGAGTTTATTTAATGTCATGATCAAAGATAATCTTGGTACTTGCTGCCAAAGTCGACACAGATATCTAAGTTATGAAAAGTTGAAGGCTCCGAAGGTGTCCGACTTCTTCCACCGTCTACTAAAGTGTCTTATAGATAAAAGAGAAACTGGACGAAGAAAAATCAACAGAGGATAGATACAACCTTAGGCTCAATTGTGAAAGAGAAAAATTGTTTTATTAAATGGTCGGATTAATTAAAAATTCAGTTACCATCAACCGTAACCTTAGGATAAGAGACAAAACGAACAAAACTACAAGCGAATTATATTGATTCTGCCATAAGGGTTGAAGACTAAATTGCAATATTCCAAGACAAGAATATAAAAACATAAGGCTCAGTGCGAAAGTAAATATTTGTTTCCCAGGTATTTCATTACTTTTTTTTCCCAGGTATTTCATTACTTACATACACTTCTATGTACTGACTAAGATAACCATCGTAGAACGAATAATCTCCTTAATTCAAAAACAATAACTTTCTTACTTCATCACTTAATCAACTCTTGCTTAAATAAATTACATGCATATTAATAACCATCCCCTATTGGTTTTCGAATTAAACAATCACATCATCTATAATTGTATAACAATAACACCTCCATTTTGCATTCATTGAAATGAGGCTTATCATATTCATTGGTTTTCATTCAAGAATACTCTTTTCCACGTTTGATATACAAAGTAACAATAATTTTCAATGTAGATATAAAACTAAATACTATGACCCAAGAATTATGGAACTTGCAACTGGTCTTCAAATGGATTTTGCGCGATCCTTCTTCCTTTGTTTTTCTTGCTAATTCTAAGATTTCACCAGTACCTCCCAGCCAAAGCTAGGGCTACTCTTCTTCCCCCTTAGCCCCCCGAGCTACAAAGGGGTCACACACAAGAAACCAACAAACAATAGCTCCAAGGCTTGCCTCGCAAGGTACATTTTCCACTCTTTCTTCAAGCTTGGTATCCCAACTCTCACAAGTAAAAACACATTCCACAATAATTTTGGCAGCATAACCTTACCAAGAATAAGTGAGATCCATTTTCCTTCTACACCATTTGTTTTATAGAAATATCCCAAATGACACATGTCCTCATGCACAATTAATTATCTTTTTAATTAATTTAATTAGTAATATTCACCCACACACTTGTCACACTTTACCCAAGTTGCACAAGTAAATACTATTTTTTATTTAATTAAAAATCTATTTCCCTCACATTCCCCAATGTGTTCCTATTTTCGCTCATAGTTGTCCCTTTGTTCCCCAAATTCTCATTTAATGAGTGTCTCCTAGCTAGATCTTAGTTAGAGTTGGATTATGATTCTTCTTCTAGTTAGACTAGTGGTAGTTTGACTCTAAATACTATTCTATGTGTACACCTATTCTCTCATATTTTATTTTTTTCTATTTTAAAAATCTATTTTATTATTTTCATGCACACATGTGCATTTTATCCAATCTTTATATTTTATTCCCCCTTTTTCCTGATTATTCTTCAATCTTTTAACTTATGTCATAATTCATTTAGTCCCTTAATTAAATTTAGACTTAGACTTAGTTTTAGGCTTAGGCTTAGACTTTTATTGGGCTTTATAATTAATAAATTCACGGTTTAATTAAGTATTGTATTCCAACAAGGTCTAATTATTTAAATGTTTTCTAGACCAGCTAGATTTACTGACTCAAGTTTTAATTACATGATGTTCCCTTCAAGACACACCTCTTTGCTCCAAGGGTGCCAATCGCCTTTGCCTGGTTTTAGAATTTTTTCTGACCCTTTGGAGTCAAGACTCCACTCTGTCAACCTTGTGAGAGACTAAGGGCTTCTAAGGAATAAGGACTCATCCTTCTTGTGCACTCCTTAGAATCTTCGTGAGCGACTGTCTCAGTCTGCCCTCACAACATCGTGGACCTATCGAAATAGGTAAACGTTAACCTACCATTCGATCCATGACAAGAGTGCTAGTAGGCTGTGACAGGGATGCTGCTACACCTCTCCCTCAATGTCTGGTTTCTATGCATGGCCCCTTTACTCCTTATGTGAGGCGGATTAGAAAGCATCGCCAACCTACATCCATTGACAAAAACACTGTCAATGCTCCATATACATAAATCATACTATAATCAATCATATGTCACATGTGCGTAAAATGAAATACTCAAACAAAATACAATCCACTCCCTGACTCAATCTGGAGTCCAAGGAAGTCCATTGATTCCCTCAGCATCCATAATCTTTCATGTGTCCTGCACACTTAGGGAAACTCATCAATAGAATTTGCCAATACATATACATCAAATAAAAAAATCACAACACATCATCATCATCATGTATAATCCATAATCAAAACGAAATCACAATGTACCATAACCAGATCACTTTCATTCAAGTGTCCTCAAAGAATAAGTCAATAAAACTGTGCTCAGTAGAGCAGGATGTTACATACATAAATGCAAGTAAAAAAATGTATCTGACATAGATATATATGTCTAATATATCACACAAGTAAGGAAATTGTTGACGCATCTCATATGTGTCCTCCCAGGTAGCCAAGTGTGGACTATAGTTGTCCCACTAGACCTTGAACTGATCGACTCTTCGACATTGTAGTTGTCGAATGCGATGGTCTAGAATGTGGATTGGCTCTGCCATGAGAGCACCCTCCTCTAACACCTGCAAAGAAATCATGTCAATAACATGTGATATATCACTAATATAATGTCTCAATAGAGATACATGAAATACATTGTGCATACGCCTCAAAGAATTAGGCAAGGCTAGTCGATAATCCACAAGTCCTTTATTTTCCACAACTTTGAAAGGTCCCACAAATCTAGGAGAGAGTTTAGAGCCCTTTCAAAAATTTATCGAACTCTTATGCAATTTTACCCGCAAGAAAACTCTGTTGCCAACTTCATAACTGCAGTCAATGCGATGCGCATGAGCATAACTCTTATGTCGATATTGCGCTTCTTCAATCCTCTGTCTTATCGATTTCATATCTTCTTCCATTTCTTGAATCACTTCTGGTACTACCAGGAACCTATCCTTAAGTCGATCCCAACTCAATGACGTCTGACACGGTCGCCCATAAAGAAACTCAAACGGTGTTATCTTAATGGTACTCTGGTAGCTGTTGTTGTATGCAAACTCTACTAGTGGTAATAAATCTTCCCAATGTTTCTGTTCGTCCATTACTTACATACACAACATATCCTCCAAAATCTAGTTCATCCTTTCTGTTTTCCTGTTTGTCTCTGGACGATATGTTGTGCTAAATTTTAGTTGTGTTCCCAAAGTCTCTTGGAAACTGGTCCAAAACCGTCCTGTAAACATCAATCCTCGATCGAATATGATCCTTTTTGGTACTCCATGTAATCTCACAATATCGTTGGCAAATACTCTTGCTATGTTTGGTGCCTAAAACGTTGTACATACTAGGATAAAGTGTGCACTCTTCGTCAGAGTGTCCACTACCACGAAAATCGAATCATACCTCCTTGTCGTCAGTGGAAATCCACCTATAAAATCTGTTCTCACAGGGGCAGACCCAGGGTTCGGCTCCAAGAGTGCACCGACAAGCCCTAACTACTGGCCCTTTCGGCAACACCTGCAAAGCAAATGCATTCTCACCCAAAGTAGCTATGGGGGGTTGCAGGACAGAGATGTCTACAACCAAGGGGAATATCAAGTGGATTTAGAACAATGCAGCATACATATATTACTTATCAGTGTGGATCTACTCTACAAAACCATAGATCTGATCTAATACAACAATGCAAATAAAAACATAACAATGGCATAGATTAAATCATCACTCACACAGATGACACAAGATGTACATGGTTCACCTTCTCTCTAGGGCTACGTCCACAAAAGTGTGCTTATGATATATTAAGATAAAGCATACAGTTCTTATCTATGCTCTCAGCTAGCAGATCTTCCTCCTTCTTCTCTCTTTCTCTCCCTTCTTGCACACCCAGCTGCAGGACTTAACCTTCGCACCCAGTTGAACGTCTTACAATACCAAAAGGCTCTCACACTCAAAACTTCTCTCTCACAATACAACTAGATCGACAACAATATAATACCAACTCGACCCTGGTCCTCTTGACCTTTATTTATACATTACAATAACTCACCGATAGCCTTAGGCCGAAACCTAGGTGCCAAAACCCTAGATACCAAAACCCTAGGTGTCTAAAACCCTAGGCCAACTTGACCCACTTTTTTCGAGCTTCGGCAATCTGTCTTTCCTTTCTTCTCGCGTGGTGCTCCAAAGCATCCAACAATGGCTTTTTCTACTTTATGAGTTGTGCACAATCCTTCTTCCTTACTGATATGTCATCCCCAGTCTCCTCATCCAACGGCTTGCTTTTCCTTTCTTGCTTCGTCTTTTCTGCTCTTTTGCTTGCTTCGATCTAGTGACAGTCACTGTGTCTTTCGTGAAGTTCTCATTTCAACTTTCCTCCTTGATCTTCGTGAACTTCCATAACCAAGGACCAATAGGCCCCCAACACTCACCTGTGACTTGTCCCGAGGCACTTCAGATACGATCCTTTTGTTCTGCTTCGACTTTGGACTGCGCAGTGCAGCCTTTGCTTTCTGCTCTATTCCTCCTCTCCATCCTTGTGAAGGCTATCTTTTCTGTGTTTGGTACCTAGTTTCAACTTCAACTGGTACCTCAACCATGTTCATTATGCTTTTACTGAGAGTTGCGTGGCAACTGGTTGTCATAGTACAACTTCAACCGACTCCCATTCACCAATCCTTCCTTCCACTCTCCGTTCAATGATTTTAGCTGCGCAACTCCTCCTTCTGTGACATAGGCGATCTCACCTAGCTTGAGCCAATGCATTCTGAACTTCCCAGGATGTTTCAGGAACTTATTTTCATACACTAGTACTAGATCACCTTTCTTGAATGCCTTCTTCTTGATGTGCCTGTCATGATAGGCCTTTTCTCTTTCCTTCTAAACCTGCTGATGGAATCCTACAATAAATCTGTCTTCTTCCAGTTCAACCAACTGTGAAAGCCTCTCGTGAAAAATTCCAGTATCATCCATGTCTGTAAATGCAACAATTCGTAATCTTGGCACCAAGTATTCCATCGGGACAACAACTTCAAGGCCATACACCAACTTGAAAGGGGTCTGCATTGTTAATTTCTTGTAGGTGGTTATATAAGCCCAAAGTACTGGAGGTACTCTTAAATCCTAGTCATCCCTGTTCACACTGCAAATCTTTGTCAGCATTGTCTCCAAGATTTTGTTGAATGCTTCAACCATCCCATTTGTTGGCATAGGGGCAGACCCAGGGTTCGGCTCCAAGAGCGCACCAACAAGCCCTAACTACTGGCCCTTTTGGCAACACCTGCGAAGAAGATGCAGTCTCACCCGAAGTAGCTATGGGGGGTTGCAGGACAGAGATGTCTACAACCAAGGGAAATATCAAGTGGATCTAGAGCAATACAGCATACATATATTACTTATCAGTCTGGATCTACTCTACACAACCATAGATCTGATCTAATACAACAATGCAAATAAAAACATAACAATGACAGAGATTAAATCATCACTCGCACACATGACACAAGATGTACGTGGTTCACCCTCTCTCTAAGGCTACGTCCACAAAACTTTGCTTATGATATATTAAGATAAAGCATACAGTTCTTATATGCGTTCTCATCTAGCAGATCTTCTTTCTTCTTCTCTCTTTCTCTCCCCTTCTTGTGCACCCAGCTGCAGAGCTTAACTTTCACACCCAGCTGAAGGTTTTACAATACCAGAAGGCTCTCACACTCAGCGCTTCTCTCTCACAATACAATGATCTCTCACAATACAACTAGATCGACAACAATATCATACCAACCCGACCCAGGTCCTCTTGACCTTTATTTATACATTACAATAACTCACCGACAGCCTTAGGCCAAAACCTAGGTGCCAAAACCCTAGATACCAAAACCCTAGGTGTCTAAAACCCTAGGTCAACTTGACCCGCTTTTTCCAGAATTCGCCAGCCTATCTTTCCTTCTTCTCGCGCAGTGCTCCAAAGCATCCAACAGTGGATTTTTCCGATTTATGAGTTGTCCATGATCCTTCTTCCTTACTGATATGTCATCCTCAGTCTCCTCGTCCAACGACTTTCTTTTCCTTGCTTCGCTCTGTCTTTTCTTCTCTTTTTCTCTCTTCGACCCAGTGACAGTCACTGTGTCTTATGCAAAGTTCGCATTTCACCTTTCTTCCTTGATCTTCACGAACTTCCATAACCAAGGGCCAACAAAATCCATAGAAATGACCTCCCATTTCGATTCTGGAATAACGTGTGGCTGTAACAATCATGTTGGATGTTTATGTTCAGCCTTCACTTGCTAACATTCTAGACATCTCGCCACATAACTAACTATATCTACTTTCAGTCCCTTCTAGAGGAATAAAGGCTTAAGGTCTGCCTTCATCTTCGTAACTCCTGGATGAGCCATGTACACTACTCAATGCACTTCACTTAAGATCAAACTTCTTAATTCGTCATTAGGCGGTACGTAAATTCTTCCATTAAATCTTAACAATCCATCGTTGTCTAATGAATAACCTTCATACTTCGGTACCATCATGGTATCTTGTCGAATATTATTCATAACGTCCTTGTACCAATCATCTTCTATATGTAAAATTAATATCTTTTCTCGAAGATTCGTCTTAAGAGGTATTACCAAGAATATGTGTGGTCTCCGACTCAACACATCTGCCACTTTGCTCACCGTTCCTTTAATGTAAGTAATCTCGAAGTCGTATTCACTAAGCAATTCCGACCAACGCCTATGTCGTGCATTCAAGTCACCTTGCGTAAATATATGTTGCAATCCACAGTGATCTGTCTTTAATTCAAATTTTTGTCCAATAAGATAGTGTCTCCAAAATATCAAGGCATATTCAATTGCTGATAACACCATGCCATGCGTTGCGTAGTTCTCTTCATTCTTTCTTAATTTACTTGAAATATAAGCGATCAATCAACCGTCTTGCATCAAAATTCCGCCTAAACCTTCCTTGGATGCATCCATGCATACCAAGAATTCCTTGACCATGTCAGGGAATTTCAGTATTGGTGTTTTCAGCAACAAATCTTTAAGTTTTTGAAATGCTTCCGCGCACTTCTCTATCCAAACAAAATTCTTGTTTTTGTTTTGAAATTCTGTGATCGGATTTGCTATCTTCAAAAATCCTTTGACGAATCGTCGATAATATCCTTATAAACCCATAAAGTTGCGTACTTCTTGTACGTTTGTCGGTGCTAGCCATTACATAATAACCTCTACTTTCACTGGATCCACAACAATACTTTCACCAGATATGATATGTCCCAAGTAATGAATCATCGATTGGTAAAAAGAACATTTGGATAGTTTCCCATACAATTTGTTTTCTCGTAGACACAGTAGGACCAATCTTAAATGTTCGTCATGCTCTTCTTTCATCCAAGAATAAATCAGCACGTCATCAATAAATACTTGAACAAACTTATCCAAGGATTCACCTAACACCCCATTCATCAAACTCATTAATACCCCCGGGCATTTGTCAATCTGAATGGAAAAACTGTAAACTCATAATGTCGAAATATTCTCTTAAACATGGTCTTAGGGATATCTTCCTCCTTTATCCGTAACTGGTGATATCCCGATCTCAAGTCAATCTTCGAAAACACAATCACTCCTTTCATCTGACCAAACAAATCATCTATTCTTAGCAACAGCTATTGGTTCTTGATCGTTTATTTGTTCAATTGACGATAGTCAATACAAAGTATCCATGATCCATCCTTCTTTCTCACGAAAATAACTGGCACACCCCAAGGAAACACACTTGGACGTATAATTCCCAAGTCCAACAATTCCTTTAATTGCATTTTCAACCTCTGCAATTGAGGCGTTGACATCTGGTAAGGAATTCTCGCTATAGGTTCAGTTCCAGGTTTCAAGTCTATTGTAAACTCCAACTCTCTTCTGGGCAATAAACTTGGTAACTCTTCTAGAAACACGTCTGCAAAATCTTGTACTATATGAAGGTTTTTTAATCCTTTCGCCTTGCCCCTTTCATTTAGCGCTAATATTGCATAAAGCTTGCACCCCTTATGCATCCTCTTCTATAGTTGCAGGGAAGAAATAAATCTCAAGGACACCCCTTGGTTCCTTCCTACAATCACTCTACTATGTCCCAAATCATCTATCAAACTTAACCGTTTCGTCTCATGGTTAAGTATCACATCATACGATTCCAACCAATCCATACCAATCACTATGTCATAAGATCCTAAGATCATGACATATAGGTTGGCCTTAGTTACAAAATCTCCCAAGTTAATGCTACAGTCTGTAACCTTTCCTCCAACCTTCTGTTTGGCACCCAATTCCATTTCTACATATCTGAACTCGTCCTACGCGATTTCCTTTAACTTAATTATCTTTAGTGCTGCACTAGAGATAAAGCTATCTGTAGCACCTAGATCTATAAAAATGCTAAAAGTTTGGTCGACAATTGTACCTGACGTCTCGAGCACAGTGGACTAGTATTCGGCCTAGCGATTGTTCAGTGTTGCATGTATCCTGTGGGGCTTGACCAAATCTCCAACTATAGTGGGTCCTGATGATCCGGTCACTCTGGCCTTCTCAATCAAACTATCTCATTGGTAATGTGGCTCTCTACATGTCCAACATCCAGTCTTTGGTCCAATGCTCCTGGTCCCTGAAGTAGAAGCTACTGGCCTAACAGTCTGTGATCCTAGTTTGTTCTGCGGAATAGGCCAAAACTGTTATTGTTTCTACGGACGACGCTATTGTTGTTGCTGTGGTCCTCTGTAAGGAGTCCTCTGCTGAGGAATCTGTTGTCATGGTGTCTTGAACATAGATCCTCTAGGCATATCTCGATTCCCTGAAGTCTGTCTGGCTGGTGTCTGATGATGTTGTGCTCTTGATGATGTATGTCCAGTCTGTCTAGAAGGAGTCCTACCTTGACCCCCATTGTTCAACTCTTCCTCCACTATGAGGGCCTTCTAAATTGCAGTGTGCAACATCTAAGGCATTAGAATCCTCACCTTCGCACAAATTTTGAAGTTAAGGCCAAACACAAATTTGTTGACCTTTAACTTCTCTGTATTCATATGTGGAGCATACCTAAGTAGCTCCATGAATTTGTCCTCATACTATGGCACCATATGACCACCCTGTCGTAAGGTGTTGAATTCATTAAGTTGGTGCTCAATGAATTCCTAGGATAAGTACCTCTCCCGTAATCGTTCCTCAAACAAATCCCATGAAATCTCTTCAATGGCCATGTTTAGTTGAGGTAGGAGCATCTTCCACCATAGAAGAGCACTCCCCTTTAGCTGAAATATCATCATGCAGACTTTCATGTTGGAGGTGTAATCACGAAGTGTGAAGCACATCACCATATTCTCTAACCATGACTCGGAGGCTGAGCCATCTGTGGCACCCATGAACTCGGGAAACTTCACCTTATCGAGTTCTATGTGTATACTAATACTACCAGTTGGAGTGCACTGTGAACCCTCATTGGGTACATATGCTCTTCCCTGATCTCGATCCAGGCGGTTAATCAATGCCTCTGAAATCCTCTGGAAGGATCTCATCATACCTACCACATCTCCCACAACAAGATGCTACTGCTCAATAATTTGTTCATCTCCCTAGGGGTTAGACCCTTCTGGCGTGGATACTATCAGAGGTGTCACACCTCTTCCTCCAACACCATGTCATCTACTTCCTCTAAGTTCTCTAACCATGGTTACCTACATGTACAATTTCAAAATTTAATTAGCGATATAATTTTAATCATTTGTTTAACATATTGGAAGGCGTAATGGTCCAATGTCGCAAGGTTGAACCCTCTCTAATACCATATGTAATGTCCCCTCCGTTACGACATCAAAATAAGTGAGTACAGTAGTGATAATTTTTTTTTTTTTGATACAACTGTTAGGACAAGTGATATGCGACAAAAACATACATACAAATTTACGCATTCAAATCTCATCACATCACTACACAACAAGAATTCAAATACAACATCACTATTATTCAATATTAACCATATCACACCAACATATCAACAAATATCTACCCGCCCAACCTATCGTGCAAGGTTAGGACCTCCAAGACACATAATCATCGCTCAAGTCCAAGATTCATCTGATTGATCTTGACCATTTAAGGTCATAGGACTAGCGAGTGTTCTTAGGAACATGAAGGTATATACGCCTATCACCAGTTCTAGTAAAACATTGAAGTCTAAATTCAATCATAGTACTAAGGAAACATTCCATCTATGCATGGGGCGAACAATTTAAGTAATAAGAATTATTTAACAAAGTTGAATTTAAAAGTGTCTAACTAACGACATGTACCTAGATTACATATCAATCTCATCGCACCTACCTCTATTAATATTTGTGCAATTTACACCATTTATGTTTCATCCAAGGTGTAGCCATTAATTTGTAACAATGATTTTAATCTAGTTCAGTAATTTTGTTTGTTTATCAGTCATTCAAAACCTATTAGAGTCAAGGCATTAATACATAACTCATTATTAGCAAAATCAACCTCAACTCTGTATCACTTCTTTTCATTAAAATCTAAATTTCTATAAATAGTTATAACATTAAGTTATATATATGTATCTAAAGTAATTATTTTTCATTTATTTATGATTGCATTATTATTATTATTATTGTTGTTGTTGTTTTGAACATTACTTTTCTATGTGATATAAAAACATTAATAACCTTAAATAAAATCATCAACCTTTTATAAAAAGTAAACTAACTCTCTCTAACTTCAATCAACTTAAGGGAATTAAATATAATCRTTATATAATGACAACGTAAGACCTTACATAGACCATCAAATGATTGGTAAGAAGTTCATAAACTTCGAGTATTTATTAGTTCATTAAATAAAACTGTGCATTATATATATATATATATATAAAAGGAAATTTCGCTTTAAAATTAAATTAAAGAAACCTTAGAATACTATTATATAGCTATAAAGGAACTTGAATTTTCCAAGCGGAAATAACCCATGTACAACACATGCAAATCAACTCAATAGAATTCGACTGCATTTAAGGCCACTTAACAACGAATTGGTCATGTTATTTACTAACTACGGATTACCTCGAGAACAAGAAGATAGCTCCAGCCCAAACATTTTTATCAGTCAATCCAATTTATGTGCATTTCAAACTACGCTACCAGCCCCGGAATTGTGATTTAACCTCAAACACGCTGCCAATTAATACTCCGCTATTCAAACACACAAGTCGAGTCGAGTTGAACGTACAGTGTGTTAGCACTCAGTAAATTTGTCCGGCTGATAAACAGAGGACAAAGATAACTTTTTCAACCAACTTTGAGGCCCAAAACTAGCATTTCGGACCTGGAGAGGGGTCTCTCGGGAGACTCTGTCTCCGTGCGGGATATGACTTTAAAGCAGTGGCTAGAGTTAACACCTTTGATATAATGGTTTATGGTTATATTGGTGCAAGAAAATAAGACTTTGGGCTATGAAGTCGATTCGAGGAAACAATGGAAACAAATGACTCGGTGACTGAACTTTGAAAGGATAAAGGCTAAGCGAGCAACAATATTCAGTGAAAAATAGTAATGTGTGGTGGATAGAAGACACACGAAGTAACTCGGACCACCACTACGGGTGAATTCAGAGTTAACTTTTAGAAGAAAAAATGTTTTGTCTAAATGGCACGAACAAGGGGAATTGCGCAACGAATCCACAGGTTCGAAAATTTGTTCTGAATTAGACAAAAAAAAATATGAATAAAGATAACAGGAAGAACATACACAAGAAAGGGAAAACAATACATCCAACTGCTACAATTAGAATCTTTTCATCAAGGTTACAAGACCTTTGCATTAAGTTTCGGTCGAACTCAAATTACATACAATAGCTACTGTCTATACCAATTTTGCTAACCAACTTGGCTTACATCGAAACGATCAAATATATAAACGAGGGCACCACTTGGGCTACCTTACTCTTCTAACTGCTATCCCTACCAACTAGGGAACCGACTGTTCTCTGTTACAAAACTCTTCGTATGATGTTTTCCAAAAATAGACAAAAGGTACATATGGCTACATCATGATCGTTGTAATCTGCCACGAGGATTTGGTTGCCGATCAGGTATCTAGGTGGACAAGTGTCTGTCAGAGTCCCACTGTCTACTGTAACAGCTTTTATTTTTTGCCTCGCGCTCATCCTTCTGGGGGAAGTGTGCGCGGAAAGTGGCTGTAGATAGTCACGACCGTTATAAAAATGGCAAAATGTCTTGGGTGATGTCTCCTTCAAAATTGTCAATATTTTCCTTATGTTTGCGAATACAGGAACAAACTTGGCTAATCGTGTTTCTTCTGCTCGCTGGGGAGAGTTGTGTAGGCTATCTCTTTGGCCTCTTCACTTTCTTTGGAGTGTATGGCATACCTCTCTTCCGACAGCTGTTGTGCTTCGTGCAGCTGTACAATCATATCTTGCGCCTCCTGGATCTGTCTTTTGAGCCACGTCGCATTCCCTTTGTGACCTCATGCTGTTGATGCTTCCGTGATCTTCGTCGCCAGCTGTTGTCTCAGCTCCCTGTTTTGTTGGGACAGTTCGGTGATGGCTAGCTTCGCTTGTTTCAACTGTTGAGTTGTCTCTTGATCATTTGAACCTGCGACATCCATCCTCCTCGTTCTGCTCCCACTTTCTTGGCTGGTGCCTTCCAAAGGCTCCAGGCGGACGACACACATAAGTAATTGTTCAACGATTGGTTGTGCGTGTGGCTCATTTGAGATTCAAATTTCCCCATCTTCCTTTTTCTTCCTTGGTCTGCCCCTTCTCCGAGGTATATGTTGTTGGGGAAATGCAGTTTCTACTATCCTTCCTTCCTATGCAGTTCCTTCCACTCCATATTCTGTGTGGTGTGATGTCGTCGTCCTCGTGGGTGAAGGAAAAATCTCTTTTTTATCTTTGGGGACGCCCGTGGTGAGTGAGAATGAATCCTAATCACTCTGAGGCTTGGGTTTGGCGATCCTGTCACTACATGTACCCTTCTTCTTGTTCTAATAGGTTGCCATGGTGCGACTGGTATGTGTCTTGCACACAGTATATCGGGCGGATGCCATAAATGGAGAACTCGATCGATCTGGGACTACGAGAAAACTTACAGACACAGCCTGAATCTGATTTCGCGAACAAAATGGGTTTAGAAACTCTGGGATTTATAACAGATCATACGGAAGGAAGAATCGTGCCAAAGAATAGTGAGTTCATGGCGAATGGATGTTTCGAATCGAATTGCAGATTTTCCATGACACATCCCCGCATGTAAGGTGCATGCGATCAGGATTGCAGGGCATATATAATACAAACATCGCAATTTTTCATTCCCTCGACCTTCATAATGAGCTGATATTAGTTTATTCACTTGTCGATGTGACCTCCATTAACTACTTGACTCGACCTGGGGCACGTAGAGACTTAACTTTTAACAAGACCCGACCTTCTGGGAAAAGGCATACCCGTACCATTTACACATGTTTTCGACTCTGACATCCCTTCCCGTTTCCAAGGGCCAACCGACCATTAGCTGACTTCGACCCCTTCACTACTACGTACTTGACTTCGCATGTTTGGACACATGGACCATATTTCGACTGAAAACCGACTCTAACTGAAAGAAAAATGGCAGTGCTAACAACTGGCTCCAATTGGGATGTTATCCTCCCTACGAGGTAGCAAAGAAAAATAGACCAGGTTCCTGACCATTGGTCCTTATTTCGACTCTTCGACACTGCAATACGAAAAACATGACGCAACCTAAACCTATCTACACAGTTTCTAAAAGACTCAGCATAAAACTTAGGGCCTTCACTTCGAGCTTCAATTTTCTGCTGACCTACTGGCTTAACAAAAAAATAAAACGACTATTTACAATGACAAATGACTTAAATGAAATTTATTTCATCAGATAATGTTTGAGGATCCTGTCGTTTACAGGCCACCAACCAACGCAGGCCCCAACCAACGCATCGATTTTGAAAGGACCCGTCCATAGATTATCAAACTTTCTGTGATTTCCTTTGTCCTCATTTCTCGCATCCCATCTCAACACTAGATCACCCAACCGGAAATCCTCTATCTTGAAACACTTGTCAAAGGATTTCTTTATCTTTTCCTGGTGGAGGTGTGTTTGAATGTACACTTGTTCCCTCATTTGTTGTGTGTGAACCAGCTGATTTATTCTTCTCTGGGTGTCATCTGGCTCGACCTCCTTCTCTTGACACAGTTTTCTAACGGGCAACCCCAGTGTAGTATGGAAAATCGCATTTTCACCTTATACAATATGGAAAGGTGACGTTGAGATGGACTTCTTGGTGGTAACCCGATCTTCCCACAACGCGTAGATAAGCTTTATATGCCAAGCTTTCTTATTGTCCTGCAGTAGCCTTTTGATGATCCTGGTTAGGATTTTATTTGAGGATTCTGCTAACCCGTTTCCTTGCGGGTAGTACGCCATAATATTCCCCAAGGTTATATTGCAATCCTGACAAAACTTTTCCATCCTCTTAGACTTGAATGTGACCGCATTGTCTATTATGATCTTGACAGGACATCCGAACCTCGACAAGATGTTTGTCTCCAAGAATTGGATGATGGATGCGTCCGTAGCTTGTTTTGTGGGGATCGCCTCTATCCATTTCGTGAAGTAGTCAATGGTCGTGAGTATATATTTGTGCTATGTCGAGGATGGTGAATTTATTTCCCCTATGAAATCCAAACCCCACTGCATGAACGGTGCCTCGACTGAGATCGTCTTTAGTGGCAAGGGTTGCAACTTTCTTCTCCCGTCGAAAATCTGACATTCGTGGCAGCGGGAGAATTCTTTGTACACATCTGCGAAGATTGTAGGCCAATAGTAACCCACCCTCAGAATTTTGTGCGTGGTGGTTTTCCAGTAATGGTGTTCCCCGTAGTCGCCCTTGTGAAATTCTTTTGCGGCTCGCTTCACATCATTCTCGAGAAAATAGCTCAACAACATTCCCCCAGGATCTTTTCAGTAAAGTGAGTTTTCTAGGATGCAGAACTTGACCACTTTAAGCTTGAGAAATCTGGCCTTAGTCTTACTTACGCTTGGAGGGGCCTGGAGATTCTCCAACACATAGATGATATCTACATACCACGACGAATCGACAAACTCTTGGGACACCTGCACATTTGTTTCTTCTTGAGGACTCTTTGACAGATCAACGATGAAGTTTATTCCCACCACATCACAATCTGAAGACGCCATTAGCTTTGCAAAGCCCTGACCCTTAATCAGTTTTGTAGGCTTTATCTCAAGATCATATTCCATCTTGGCCACTATCCACTTGCCTCTTCTCCCTCCAGGGTCGAGTTGAGTTAGGATATCCTTTACTGAGTTGTTGGGCACATAAGCAATGACATGGGAGTGCAATATATACATCTTAAACTCCTTCAGGGATTTAACTAAGGCATATGATTTGTTTTCTATAATGCCATACCTTAGGGGAGCATCCCTCAGCGTCCTGTTGAATAGGCTATAGGTTTCTCGAAGTTCTTCTTGTATTTCTGCAATAGCACGTCGACAATATTGTACCCTGAGGCGAATGAAAACATGATGAAATCCTTGGTGAAGTATAGACTGGCTAGCATAGGAGCTCTAGTCAGCACCACTTTGATATCTTTGAAATATTTTTTTTCCTCCGGGTTCCACTTGATCTCATTTCCCTTCCTGAGTATGCAGGTTATATGCTTTATGATCTCTGCCAGGTTCATGATGAATCTCCTCAAGAAGTTTACTTTTCTTAGGAAGGATTGCACTTCTTTTTTACTGCACGAAGTGCCTATTTTCAAGATTCCTTCAACCCACCTGGGGTCTATGATCTTAATTCCTTCCTTCGCGATAATATGTCCCAACAACTTCCCTTCTTCCACCCCGAAATGTGATTTCTTTGGATTTAGTGATATTACGAACTTCCTGCACTTCTGGAAAACTTTCTTCAGATGCTCAAGGTGTTGTTCATCGGAGGCGAAGTATACTATGATGTCGTCCAGATAGATCACAATGAACTTGTCCTTTTCGTTGGTAAACACAATATCCATTGCCCTTTGGAAAGTAGCTCCAGTGTTCATTAGGCCGAAGGGCATCTTGGCATACATGAACATTCCCCATGGAGTTGTGAAAGTTTTTTTTTCTCTATCGTCTGGGTGGACCATGATCTGATTATACCCCAAAAAGTCATCCAAAATGGACATCTTCTGGGACCCTACCACCTTTTGTAGGATATAGTCCATTTTAGGGAGAGAGTAGTGGTCCTTTAGGGACGCTTTGTTCAAGTTTCAGAAGTCCACACACAGTCTTATCTCACTGCTCTTCTTTCTTACATGTACCAAATTAGCTACCCATTTCGAGAATATTAAAGAAATCATAATCTTAGCTTCGAACAATTTCTTTACCTCCTTCTCGATCAGTGGCAGTACGAGGGGATTTATCTGTCATAGCTTCCATTTGAATGACTTTTAATCTTCTTTGAGAGGGATGACATGCTGAAATACTTCAGTGTCATACACCTTCAAATCGCCATAGCTCCAAGCAAACACGTCGGGGAAATCCCTCATGAGCTTGATGTAGTCTTGCCTAACCTCTAGACTGAGCGTTTTCGATAGTTTTATCATTTTTGGGTTCTCCTTAGTCCCGATGTTACAGTCTTCCACATCCTCTTCGCTTTCAGTGATCTTGGGATTTTTAGCCAGGTCATTTTCGTCAAACAAATTTTCCAGGGGCACTAACCCCTTTGGAATGTTGTTATTTTTCAGTTGAATTATGTCCCTTCTCGCGATTTGGTTCTGGAAAGGGTTGTCATTACTGTGTGCATCCGCGATCCCATCTTCGTCGTAGCAACATTCATCATTAATGTTTGTATTAGCGAACTCGTCGCTCATAGGAAGAAATCTTTATACCTACTTGTCGTCCTCAAACACCTGCCAATATATTATATTATCAGGCATTGTCAGCCTGTGTTTGACTTCAATCGCATATTTTTTGTTTGGGAATATGGGGATCTTAAAAACCGAGGCCGAGGTGGCCAACGCATCGACAATTTTATTTTGATCCCTTGGGATAACAGATATGTCATATTTTAAAAATTCATCGAGGAGGTTGAGTGCCATGTTTCTGTATGCTCTCAGCATGGGTTGCTTTGTTTGATATATGTCTTTAACTTGGTTTATGACCAATTCTAAGTCTCTACGCACTGCTATCCTCTTTGCGCCTAATTCTTTCAACATTTTTAGGCCCAGAATCAGTGCCTCATACTTGGTCATGTTGTTTGTGCATTCAAATGCGAGCTTTTATGAGCACAACTTCGTGCCCACTTCAGGGGGGCTTACCCACATGTCAGCGCCTTCTCCTTCCTTGCTAACGGCACCATCAAAGCTCATGTTCCATACCTCGTTTTCTGCGTAGTCTTTTATTGGCACACTCTTCTACTTTCCACGCAGTTTCCTCATCGGATATCACAATGGCCATCGACTCTTCCTCTTCAAAACTCAAGTCATTGTAGAAAATAGAGGAACCATCCTCAGTGTCAATGGAGTATATGGGGTGGTTGTTTGGTTGTGTTTTGTTTCTTACCATGTATTTTAGCAACACTTCCCTGTACAACCATCTTTCATGGCCGAAGATGAGAATGGTGGTGTAGGACATGTCCATTTGCAGGGTCCCCTTTAACTTCACAGCCCACGATCTGGACAACAACATGCCAAAATTAGGGGGTATGTCAACCATGACCATGCCCATAACCATGTTCTTTGAAGGAATTTGGGCCAATGACACAACCAAGTCCTTGATGAGACCCAATCACTTGACTTTCCTCGAATCAAAAGCGAAAAGGTCCTTGTAGGGTCTAGTGATATCCAAACCCAGTTCATCCATGATTACCTTTGGCATGAGGTTGTGTGATGCGCTATAATCTAGCATGGTGTTGTGCAAGGTCATGTCATGAACCTTCAAAGTGATGTAGAACAAAGGTACTTCCTTGGTATCACTTGTTTCCTCAATGCACGGACCAAACACAATAGCAGGGTGATCATCTTGTACATTCAAAGTATCGGGGGCCCCTCCCATTTTCAACATCTTAATAATCTACTCTCGATACTTTCCTTTTATGATAAGTTCGTTGAAAGGGACAAAGATTTTGATTTTATCCATTTTATTCTCAAAATTAAAAGGAGGACATAATTTCTCTACCTCTTTTCCACCCGTTTCTCGGCTTGTTTCTGGAGTTTTCTTCAGGGCCTCCTCCTTCGACTTGGTCTTCTCTGTCGCATCCTTGGTCACGCTGTTCGGCCTCAGTCGACTTGTGGAAGGGGTGTCAGTCGAAGGTTTACTTATGGGATTAGTCTGTCGAGGCTCGACAGGCGTTTCCTTGCTCACAAGGTTATATTTCTTTTGAAACTTCATGATGGCATTCTGATAACCTTTTCTGAACTCTTCCATCTTCCAGGACAATGCTTGATCAGTTTCCCCAATCCATGCATTGTCTTTTTCTAGCATAAAATCTTCGTCCCTGCTCATGTATTGATCATGTTCACTCTTTATCAGAAACATGCGCGAGTTCTTGTCATCGCAACAATGCATTTGGTATTTGAACATCTTGTCGAAGTCTTCATCTGCATAGTTGTTTTGGAACGAAGGCCTTGTCTGTTGGTCGCCTTGATCTCTGTGCTCCCTCTTCTCCCTTTGTCTGATATGAGGAACTTGACCCCTCCTGAGGTTCTGATTTCGAGGCTAGGGGTCATACTGATCTTGGGCAGTGGGTTTGTTTCCCATAGACATCTTCTCCATTATCTTCTCGATGGTTCTCATCATTAAGTCAAATTTGTCATCTACGGATCTCAACGTTGATGGTCGCGCATCTCCTTGGGGCCTCTTATCGCCTTTGTTGAATATTGGTTTGATCTTCCCTGACACCATCATATTTACTTCGAATTTGATCGCATTGCTCATTATCGCATCTAGATTTACTGATCTTCTCTCTCTCAACAGCAAGGAGAAATCGTTGTCGAAGGAGTCGATGTATCGCAATTGCGTAGCCCTGGGAGGTCGCTGGATTTTTGCAGGAATCGAGTTATAAACTTTCATGAAACATGCTGATAATTCTTGCACTGTCTCTTTTGATGCCCTCTTCATATTATTGTACTGCGTTAACAACTGCAAGGGGTTCTTCTTGTCTCCCCATCTGGTAATGAAGGTCGTTTCGAGTGCGGCAAAGTCTTGAATGCTTGTTGGTTGTAGGGATTTTAACCAGTTACTCACCTCCCTCGCAAAACTCTACGTGAACAACCTCATTGTCACATCTATATAGTCTACCTTTTCAAGGTCGACGAAGTCATTGAACCAATCCAGATGCTTTTGGGCTGAAACGTTCCCTTCAACATCATAGATTTTAATTCTCTAGCTGTAATTTTGGGGCATATCATGTAGTTGGGCTGGAAAAATGAGGGGGGAAAACCTGGAGGCCATGGCTCTAGGAGGGTTGGGGTTTTGAGGGATATTGTTAGACACTAGGGCTTGGAATATCTTCTAGTCAAAAACTACCTCGTCCAGGCTAGTTTCCGACTTAGACCTGAAAAGGGTTTGTTCAAAGATTGTGTCAAACTCAAGGTCGATGATGCTTTGCACATCGTCTTTTGGTAAAGAAAGACTTATGTCCAGGTAATATAAAGGGTATGGTGCTTTCTCTCTAGTCTTGCGCAGAATCTTCTGGGGTTGTACACAGGCTCTGTAGGGTTTGGGTCGGGATTTTCTTTGGTATAGATCGTATTTGGAGTCAGGGTTCCTGAAATGCGCTACTTGATGCTACTGGTCTTTTTGATTGGATTTTACAGGGTAAGGGTTTCATCCGGTATGGATGTTTGTCCCTCTATTACCCTCAGGGTTCAAATTGCAACGTTAGTCATTCTCCCAAGGAAAATCTATTCAATTTCGTCCATGGAAACGACGCTAGAATGTTAGCACTCCATAAATCTGTTCGGCTAATAAACAGACGAAAGGTAAAATTTTCAACTAACTTTGAGGCATGTTATCCCCGATATCTAGGGATAACTAGGAGATCATGTCTCGAGGCCCACAAGTCCTAGACATGGAGTACCGAGAGCAGGATTGACTTGAGCATGGCCCTGGAGGGCCCATCCTTCTTCTTCTTCGCC
>JZKD02S0811487.1:95114-131077 GCA_000966675.3 Picea glauca | reverse complement strand
GGCCTTGCTTAAGAAACACCAGAATGAGCCTCCTTCCCTTAGGGTTTTGATTCTAGGGCCCTGCCATTGTAGCACCATAGAACCTAACTCTCTAGTCTTTAGATTTTGATCCTCCCGAGACCTTGCCCTTAATTTTGACTCCATAATACCCTAAGGCACTAGTTTTTCTCTCCAACGTTGAGCTTGTTATGCCAAAACAAATCTTTCAAAACCCTCAAATTTGAAACCCTAACTAACCCTAACGTCTACTAACCTGGAAATTAATAATGACGTCATGCCTTTTTTTAAGCTTTTGGTTGATAGAAAACATTGTGGCTTAGTCATCTAATGATAGACATTAATGTATTGATAAATTTCATTGGCTTGTTTGCAAAACGTTGACCTGTTTGTCTATTATACTAACCCTAGAAGAAAGCTGACATCACCTCTAGTATACTTGACGCAGCAACTGCATGTACATGAGTATTTGATGATATTTAGTGCATTGAGTTAATTTGAGGATTGATCATTTTCATTGGATGCTATATCATTTTGGTATTTATTGACAAGTGACTTTAGTTTGCCATTGCCATTATTGCAAACATTGACTTCGTTAATATTTATTGCTATTTATGCTCATGTACATTAAATATTGATAGTCATTGATTAATGAAGTATTAACCATTGTTGCATGTACTAGTATCATTATTGTCTTGTCTCGCAAGCAGGTGCCTCTTCTGTGGATCTTCTTCATTTGACTATCTTCTTGGCGGTAATCTGTGAAGGGAAAACTTGCCTTAATCCTTAAGCCTTTACCTTTCAAAACCCTAGATTTCCAGGGACGTCTCCCTTGGGTTTAGCCACCCTAAATAGAAAGAGCCCCCCATCGAGGTGATAGTGGGTGGGGAAGCTCCTGTTACGCCAGTTTGACCCTTACCTTTTAGCTACTTGACCTAAACTACAAACTGAGCAATAACAAGGCCCGAAACTAGCCTTTCGGACCTCGAGAGGGCTCTCTCAGGAGACTTTGTCTGCGTGTGGGATATGAATTTAAAGCAGTGGCTAGATTTAACACCTTTGATATAATGGTTTCTGGTTATATTGGCACAAGAAAATAAGACTTTGGGCTATGGAGTTGATTCAAGGAAACAACAGAAACAAATGACTCGGTGATTGAACTTTGAGAGGATAAAGGCTAAGCGAGCAACAATCTTCAGTGAAAAATAGTAATGTGTGGCAGAGAGAAGACACAGGAAGTAACTTGAAGCATCGCTGCGGGTGAATTCAGAGTTAAATTTTAGAAAAAAAAAACGTTTTGTCTAAATGGTGTGAACAAGGGGCGTTGTGCAGCAAATCCACAGGTTCGAAATTTCGTTCCAAATTAGACAGAAAAAGATATGAATAAAGATAACATGAAGCACATATGCAAGAAAGGGAAAACAATACATCCAACTGCTACAATTATAATATTTTCATCAAGGTTACAGGACCTTTGCATTAAGTTTCGGTCGAACTCAAATTACATACAATAGCTATTGTCTAAACCAATTTTTCCAACCAACCTGGCTTACATCGAAAAGATCAAATATATAAATGAGGGTTCTTCTTGGGCTACCCTACTCTTCTAACTGCTATCCCTACCAACTAGGGAACCAACTGTTCTACATTACAAAACTCTTCGCATGACGTTTTCCAAAAATAGACAAAAGGTACATATGGATACATCATGATCGTTGTAATCTACCTCAGGGATTCGGTTGTCGATAAGGTATCTGGGTGGACAAGTGTCTGTCAAATTCCTGTTGTCTGCTATAACGGCTTTGGTTTTCTACCTCGCGCTCATCATGTTGGGGGAAGTGTGCGTGGCAAGTGGCTGTAGACAGTCACGACCATTATAAAAATGGAAAAATGTCTTGGGTGATGGCTCCTTCAAAATTGTCAAGATTTTCCTTCTGTTTGCGAATACCGGAATGAACTTGGCTAATCTTGTTTCTTTTGCTCCCTGGCGAGAGTTGCGTGAAATATCTCTTTGGTCGCTTCACCTTCTTTGGATTTTTTGGCATACCTCTCTTCCTATAGTCGTTGTGCTTCATGAAGATGTACAATCATATCATGTGCCTTCCAGAGCTATGTTTTGAGCCACATCGTGTTCCCTTTGCGACCTTGTGCTGCTGATGCTTCTCTGATCTTCATTGCCAGTTGTTGTCTCAGCTCCCTGTTTTCTTGGTACAGTTCAACGATGGCTAGATTCGCTTGTTTCAGCTGTTGAGTTGTCTCTTGATCATTTGAACCTGAGACATCCATTCTCCTCATTCTGCTCCCACTTTCTCGGTTGGTGCCTTCCAAAGGCTCCAGGAAGACAACACGCATAAGTAATTGTTTAGCGTTTGGTCGTGCGCACGGCTCATCTGAGATTCGAATTTCCCCAACTTCCTTGTTCTTCCTTGGCCTGCCCCTTCTCCGAGGTATATGCTGTTGGGGAAATGCGGCTTCTACTATCCTTCCTTCCTGCGCAGTTCCTTCCACTCCAAGTTCTGCGCGATGTGATGTCGTCATCCCCGTGGGTGAAGGAAAAATCCCTTTTTAATCTTTGGGGATGCTCGTGGTGAGTGAGAATGAATCCTAATCACTCTGAGGCTCGAGTTTGGTGATCCTACCACTATGTGTACCCTTCTTCATGTTCTGAGAGGTCTCCATGGTGCAACCGGTATGTGTCTTTCACACAGTATATCAGGTGGATGCCCAAAATGGAGAATTCGATCGATTTGGGAATATGAGAAAACTTACAGACACAACTTGAATCTGATTTTGTGAACAAAATGGGTGTAGAAACTCTGGGATTTATAACAGATCAGACGAAAAGAATAATCGTGCCAAAGAATAGTGAGTTCATGGCGACTGGATGTTTCGAATCGAATTGCAGATTTTCCATCACACATCCCCGTGTGTAAGGTGCATGCAATCAGGGTTGCAAGACATATATAATACAAATGTTGCAATTTTTCATTCCCTCAGACTTCATAATGAGATGATAAAAGTTTCTGCACTTGCTGACGCGACCTCCATTAACTACTTGACTCAACCTGGGGCACGCAGAGACTTAACTTTTAATGGGACCCGACCCTCTAGGAAAAGGCATACTTGTACCATTTACGCATGTTTTTGGCTCTAACATTCCTTCTCGTTTCCAAGGGCCAACCGGCCACTTTCTGACTTCGACCCCTTCACTACTACGTACCTGACTTCGCACGTTTGGACACATGGACCATATTTCGACT
The DNA here is from genome assembly GCA_000966675.3 of Picea glauca. Lineage (NCBI taxonomy): Eukaryota > Viridiplantae > Streptophyta > Pinopsida > Pinales > Pinaceae > Picea > Picea glauca. The sequence continues at coordinate 127,820 of JZKD02S0811487.1, read as the reverse complement.
GAAAACCGACTCTAACTGAAAGAAAAATGGCGATGCTAACACAATGAATATATAGTTTAAAGATAAGATCAATACGGGCGATTGATCAGAAAGACGAGATCGGTGCAAGACTAACTTAAAGTGTAAAGATATCAAGGTAGTTAGACAGTGTTGATTTACATCCCTTAAGCACCAAACCAACCAAAATTGCTTGTACAATAGTGATCAATTCCATCATAATATATTTTATTTTAACGGAAACTTCAAGCATGTCGATCTAAATTCCGAAAGTGTTCTAGGGGATCTCAGATGGAAGTGCACAAGAGTAAAATCAAGACAGATCTAAGTAAAATTTTGTTGTCGAAGAATAAAATCGAGGACAGTAAGTGCCTTCGTTGACCTATTGACTTCAGCAAGGTGTAAAAAGGACCCACTATGTCTAAGTAGAATTTATCAAGTAGTTTCAAGTAAGGAAGGCTATCATTCAAACACTCGTTAAACATCCATGAGATAGAGAGTTGATTTAATGTCTTGATCAAATATTATCTTGGTACTTGCTGCCAAAGTCGACATAGCTATCTAAGTTATGAAAGGTTGAAGGCTCCGAGGGTGTCTGACTTCTTCCACCATCTACTGAAGTGTCTTATAGATAAAAGAGAAATTGGACGAACAAAAATCAGCAGAGGACAGATACAACCTTAGGGTCAATTGTGAAAGAGAAAAAATGTTTTATTAAATGGTTGGATTACTTAAAAATTCAGTTACCATCAACTGTAACCTCAGAATAAGAGACAAAAAAAACAAAACTACGAGTGAATTATATTGATTATGCCATAGGGTCGAAGACTAAATTTCAATATTCCAAGACAAGAATATTGAAATGTAAGGCTCAGTGTGAAAGTAAATATTCGATTCCCAGCTATTTCATTACTTACATATACTTCTATGTACTGATTAAGATAACCAACATAGAACGAATAATCTCCTTAATTCAAAAACAATAACTTTCTTACTTCATCACTTAATCAACTCTTGCTTAAATAAATTACATGCATATTAATAATCATCCCCTATTGGTTTTCGAATTAAACAATCACATCATCTATAACCGGATAACAACAACACCTCCATTCTGCATTCATTAAAATGAGGTTTATCATATACATTGATTTTTATTCAAGAATACTCTTTTCCATGTTTGATATACAAAGTAACAATAATTTTCAACGTAGATATACAACTAAATACCATGACCCAAGAATTATGGAACTTGCAACTGGTCTTCAAACGGAGTTTGCGAGATCCTTCTTAATTCGTTTCGCTTGCTAATCCCAAGACTTCACCGATACCTCCTAGTGAACGCTAGGGGTACTCTTCTTCCCCCTTATCCCTCGAAGCCGCAAAGAGGCCACACACAAGAAACCAACAAACAATAGCTCCAAGGCTTGCCTCGCAAGGTAGAGCTTCCATTCTTTCTTCAAGCTTGGTATCCCAACTCTCACAAGTAAAAACACATTCCACAATAATTTTGGAAGCATAACCTTACCAAGAATAAGTGAGATCCATTTTCCTTCTACACCATTTGTTTTAAAGAAATATCTCAAATGACACATGTCCTCATGCACAATTAATTATCTTTTTAATTAATTTAATTAGTAATATTCACCCACACACTTGTCACACTCTCCCTAAGTTGCACAAGCAAATACTATGTTTTATTTAATTAAAAATCCATCTCCCTCACATTCCCCAATGTGTTCATATTTTCGCTCTTAGTTGTCCCTTTGTTCCCCAAATTCTCATTTAATGAGTGTCTCCTAACTAGATATTAGTTAGAGTTGGATTAGGAGTCTTTTTCTAGTTAGACTAGTCGTAGCTTGACTCTAGATACTTTTCTATGTGTACACTTATTCTCTCATATTTTATTTCTTTCTATTTTAAAAATCCCTTTTATTATTTTCATGCACACATGGGTATTTTATCCAATCTTTAGATTTTATTTCCCCCCTAGAGTCCGATTATTCTTCAATCTTTTAACTTATGTCATAATTCATTTAGTCCCTTAATTAAATTTATACTTAGACTTAGGATTAGACTTTTATTGGGCTTTATAATTAATAAATTCATGGTTTAATTAATTATTTTATTCCAAAAAGGTCTAATTATTTCAATGTTTTCTAGACCACCTAGATTTATTGGCTCAAGTTTTAATTACGCGATGTTCCCTTCAAGATGCACCTTTGTGATCCAAGGGTGCCACTCGCCTTTGACTACTTTTGGAATTTTGTTCTACCCTTTGGAGTCAACACTCCACTCGGTCGGCCTTGTGAAAGACTAAGGGATTCTAAGTAATAAAGACTCTGCCTTATTGCATGATCCTTAGAATCTTCATGAGCGACTGTCTCAATCTGCCCCCACAACAATCTGGACCTCTCAAACTAGGTAATTATTAACCTACCATTCGAGCCATGGTGGGAGTGCTAGTAGGCTGTGACAAGGATGCTGCCACAACTCTCCCTTAATGTCTAGTTTATTGGCATGGCCCCTTTACTCCTTACATGAGTCAGATTAGCGAGCATCGTCAGCCTGCATCCATTGAAAAAAACATCGTGAATGATCCATATACATAAACAATACTATAATAAATCATATGTCACATGTGCGTAAAATGAAATACTCAAACAAAATACAATCCACTCCCTGACTCAATTTGGAGTCCAAGGAAGTCCATTGATTCCCTCAACATCCAGATCCAAGAGCTAATTCTAAAGGGCCACATTAGACCATGATCCTCACCTTGCGGGAGCCCAATTGTTATGGTATAGAAGAAGGATGAGACATGGTGACTTTGTATTACTTACAGATCCTTGAACGATATCATAGTCAAGAACCGATACCCAATTCCCCAGATTGATGATTTTCTCGATCAACTCAAGGGAGCCAAGTTTTTCAGTAAGATTGACTTGAAGTCAGGGAAAATTTTAAGAACCCCCCCTAAATTTATATGTCTAATAAATGGGTGAATCCCCATGACACATGGGAAAGTGTGAAATCTATTTTATGAATAACATAATATGCATATATAATTTTTTGGCAAATATTTCACCAAATTATATAATCTTGTAAAATTTTGGAGAATCTTTCACGGAATTATAAAATCTTGTGAAATTTTGGCGAATTTTCACATAATTATAAAACCTTTTAAAAGTCTTGGTGAATCTTCTAAAAGTCTATTAATTTAAATAAATTTGAATCAATGTTCGATCTTGGGAGTATTCCAAGAAAATATGGTAGAAATTTGAGCACTTATGTCACATGTGCTCACCTACACAATGTAGTCAATAGGTCATTTTGGAGACTAAATATATATGCCAAGCACTAAAAATATTTATGCTTATATCACTAAATATATACATATCTTATCTTTCCTTATGCTTTCCCTCTATGCAATTGACTAGATCCACAATGTTCTAGGCTTGTTTATAGAATTTAGTTGAGAAGCCATCAAGGCTTAGAGCATTGTCAGTAATCAGAATTCATGTCTCACATAACTTTGTTAATCTACTCAAGTGAGACATTGTTGGGTGCTAAAATTGCCCCTTTTTCCTTATCTTTTCAATGCCATTTTCATCTCATTCTCTTGTATTAATTCATCCCTATTATTTACATTTCATATGAGAACATCAATCCTAGAGCATGTACAATTCATTATTCATTCAACATTGTGTTATTTTAAAACTTAATGCATACTTTACTTGTAAACTAGGATGATGTTTCCTTAGTCCTAATTTGGGTAATTACACAGTCATACCTGTAAACCATGGAGATGTACATATATGCAAATATGTTGGTGCTGAAACACTTGGCTCAGGCTAAAACACGCTCCACACACGAAGAATACTATGTATAATTAATAAGAATGAATGAAGATATGTTGGTGATGAAACATCGTGTTGAAACACCTCGCTGAAACACACTGCACGTATGAACAAGACTATGCAGAATTAATAAGAATGTTCAATGAATGCATATATGTTGGTGTTGAAACATGATGTTGAAACACACACGAAGAAGACTCTGTTAATATACTCAAGTGAGAAATTGTTGGGTGCTAAAATTGCCTCTTTTTCCTGATCATTTCCATGCCATTTTCATCTCATTCTCTTGTATCAATTCATCCCTATTGTTTACATTTCCTATGAGAACATCAATCCTGGAGCAGGTACAATTCATTATTCATTCAACATTGTGTTATGTTAAAACTTAATTCATATTTAACTTGTAAACTAGGATGATGTTTACTTAGTCCTAATTTGGTTAATTACACAGTCATACCTGTAAACCACAGAGATGTACATATATGAAGATATGCTGGTGCTGAAAAATTGTGCTAAAACACTTGACTGAAACACGATGCACGCACGAAGAAGACTATGCAAAATTAATAAGAATGCATGCAGATATGTTGGTGCTAAAACAATGTGATGAAACACGCACGAAGAAGACTATGGGCGATGGCCCCATCGATTCCATCATCTGCAGTGTTGGGAATAGGCCCATTTGGAGAAAAGCACGATGTGGGAGAAATACAATTGGCAGGAAAATCAGCACGTGGAAAGAAAACACACATGCAGAGGAGGAAAGCATGTGAGGTGCACATGCAAGAATACCTAACCATGATAGGGTTAGGATTTTGGTAAGAGAATGTAATGACTGGTAAGCCAAAAACATGTATAAATAGGTACCTAGGAGGTCTAGGTCAGGGTTGTTCTTGTTGTTGTTGTTAGAGTTGTTTGAAGACTATTATTGGTCTTGGTTCGGGTTTTTGGTTGTGGTTTGAAATGTCTGTAAAATCCGATCTCATTTTGTAATCAATTGAGCTGAGGAGAGGAAATAAGTTATATCGTGAGGGTTAGATCACATGCCGAGGAGCCTGGTGTGATCTAGTACACCTCATTGTGGATCTCGACCTATTTGATGGGGAGTTGTAATGCACGTGGCGTTGTAGTTTTGGAAACACCATAATACAAGAGCAGAGCAACCAAATATTTGTGGACGTAGCCCAGGAGGGGGTGAACCATGGTAGATCATGTGTTAGACAATATTCGATTGAATATTGTGTATTTCCTTTACTGTCAATGATCAGATGTTAGACAAATGCATGAATGACTTAGTTAGATCTGCTATTTTACATGCATGAATAAGAATGAAATAATATTCAATATAAGAAGAATATTTGAGTAAACAAATGAATATCACAGAGTATAATCCTAGATCTCCACTCATTTCGAGGCTGGAAGCACCTGAGCATTGCAGCCACCCATAAGAACTCTCTCAGGTGAGACTGCGCAGTGCATTATGTGCATTGTGTTTCCTTCTGGTTTAGTAGGAGGGTCGATAGTTTTAGGGGGGTTTGTTGGAAACCATAGTAGACATGAACCTGGGTTAGCCCAAGAATGGTAGTTAGAGGAAATAAACAACCAACAAATGGTTCTCTTGTCGGTTGAAACTGCATGGGATTGGGTGAGATGGATCCGTGAAAGAATCACGCAGAAAAGGACAGTATAGAGGGGGATGTTCAGAACATGGAATCCAATGAAAGCAGAGATCGAAAGCTGGTTCAAGACAAAGGATTAAGAGTTTGCGCAAAAAGACAACATAAACCCTAAAATAACATCGCGAAAATATTTGGACAAGTACATATTTAGCGACTTGCATGCAGTATTTTTCTGTGATTTCCCACATGTACTGCATGACTGGCTATTAAGGTTGAAAGACAACCACCCTAAAAATCGGATCAGACAGCTAGAGTGGAATCCTGTGGAGATCTCATAGTTACAATAGGTAGACAACAAATTCACACATGCAGTGGATTTATGCATAGACAGTATTGTCGTAGGATTTATCACATAATTTGCAGTAGATACCGTGAAGTCTTACAACGCAACAGAGCAAGAGTTCCTAAAGGGACCTAGAGGTACGTATATCAGATCGTGCTATACTTCCATCAAGATTTTACTATATGACAAATGTGTAGTGACAATGACATCAAACAACTAAACCTCCTTGTGTGCATGGGGGAAACGGGAGAAGCACTGACTAGATATGGAAGGATGGAGGGAGAAATGGAGAAGGGAAAGAAGGAGGCCATGGACCCGATCAAGATGGAGGAAGATCAAATCAAGAAGATAATGGAAACAACTGGAAATACGCGCACTGGAGCACCCTACCAATATAAGATGAATAATAAGAAGAGAGCCATAACTGAGAGAGAGGGCTTGTAAAGTGACGAATAATAGGTAAAGGATCTCTGTGCTGTGGAGAAGATTGAGGAAATCTCGTGCACAACATATGAAAGGAAGACAAGTGGTCCAAGGGAAGGAACCGAAGGCAGAACTCCCATCCATGTCAGTGTTAGTGTGGAACCCATAAACCCATGTGCAACTAATACACCAATAAGAACACCACCATTTAGACAACCAAATTACAGGGGAAGGAAGACAACAAGAAGCACATCTAGTCAAGGGGCAACAACTGGAGGATCTAGTTCAATAAGTAGTATTCAAGTATCTACACTGCATGGAGGTAGTAGTTCATCATTCAGGATGGCAGGAAATTATCCCACCATCAGGTTACCAGAGTTCAAGGGAGAGGCATCTGAGGACCCTGAGAAGCACTTGTTCATCTATGAGAAGGTCTAGGAAGAAAAACAGATAACAGATGAGGATACAAAAATTACGCAACTAACTATCATGCTAAGACATTGCGCACTAGATTGGTACATGAGTTTGGCCGTGAACAACCCACTAGGAACAACAAGGACAATTGCATATATCAAGAAGCTACTAATAAATGAATTCCATAAGCCTAGCTCAGAGGATAAATACATGAATGAGATAATAGAGATCAAACAGAAACCAAGATAATCTGTGTGGAATATTGACTAGAGATTCAAGCGATTGAAGGGAAAGATGAAGTATGTCATGACAGATATGCAACATAGGTATATGTTTGTGAATTCATTGCTACCACACTTGAAATACCCTTTGAGACAATAGAAGTTTTAGACTCAGGCAGAGGCTCTTCAGGAAACCCTACAACTGGAAGAGAACCAATATCATAAGATAGATCCAACAATAGAGGAGATGAAGGAGGATATGAAGAATTTAACATTTCAATTGAACCACAATAGGGGTAAGGACAAAAGATAAGTTGTTTGGTGTACCACATGTAGGACAGAAGGACACCACAAGAATGAATGGACAACTTTCGCACAGTATATGGAAAAAAGACTTCTGAACCCTTTTCCAACAGGAGGACTATGGTGTGAGATATGTAAGACACAGGGGAACTATCCATATCATTTTCCAATGATGCAGAAATACCAGACAGTGCCTAAGAGTTCATACTGCAACTTTTGAAAATCAGTGGGTCATGATGACAAAGATTGCAGGACAATGGATCTGACGAGGGAAAGAAAACCAGGCACCTATAAGGTGCAGGCATAAATGATGACAGGGAAAGTTGCACCACAATTCAAACAAGTACCAACCCCATATACCATTGTGCAACAACAGTTTAACATTGTGCATCAACAATATAACACTGTGCAGCTGTAGTAAAATACTGCACAACCACAATATAATCCCACGCAATATAACCAAGTACCTCAGTACAATGCACCACGAGTAGATTGAGCTGGATACAAAGGTGGAGGACAAGGTAGAGGAGGCTTTGGAAGAGATAGAGGATCGATGGTATGTCATAACTGTCAACAACCAGGAAACTATGCACAGGAATGTACACTTCTACGTGCAACATGTATGTATTGTTGTGCATCAAATCATGACATAGAAGACTATCCGACACTATTGGGGAAGATCCAGGAGAAGAGGAATCAGAACAATCAGAATGTATAGTGGATATCTACAAAGTCTAGAGAGGATGGAAGAAATATCAATATCATCACGCACGGAGGAGCTAAAACAGGACCCGACGCAGAAAGACAAGATCTAGCACAACACCAATGGGTGAAAAAGAATGTCAAACCACATAACCAGTTTGATGTGCAAAACGAAAATGAGACATTCAAGCAAGACAGACAAGAATTATCGAAGCCAGGTATTGCATATACATCAACTGCACAACATACTCAAGACGTACCAACATATGAGATGCCTTCATCGCTGGATCACACTAATGAAGCACAGTCTCTGGGACAAGTAAGTAATATTAAGTCTTTTTTGCAATCTTGTGTTAAACTACTAAATGATCCATCCTTTGTTAAAGTGTTACAAAATATGTTAGAAATATGTAACACATACGTAGAGGGAAAGCTAGAGAAAAAAACAGTTAATCACTTGCATACAAAGAGAAGGACAAGCAGATAATTCAGACTGAATGCCAACATTGTATATTTAAAAACGAGGGATATTATATTGGACTTAGGCTCCAAAGTAAATGTGTTACCCAAGAAGACATGGCAATGCATGGGGGAGCCTAAACTAGGCTACTCACATGTCCAGTTGAAACTAGCAAATCAACACAAAGTTCTACCAATTGAAAGGCTAAAGGGTGTGACAGTATATTTGGATGGAGTGCGCACTAAAGCCGATTTTGAAGTGATAGATATAGTGGATGGCACAACAACTTCTCCAACATTTCTTGGATTGGATTGGATGTTTGACAACCATGCCATAATCAATTTGAAGAAAAGGAAGATGACATTTGAGTCAGGAGAATATAGAGTCATTGTGCCACTAGACCCATCAGAAGGAGAAATATTTGTAGATACCACTTGCTTAGACCTGGAGGAAATCAACCAGTTATACAGAACCACCACGCGTGAAGAAGATTATGTGAATCCAACTGCAGATGGGGTACTCATTTGGAGAAGTTTCACATCATGTGCTTCAGACTCAGATACAGGGTTGGAGAATTGGTAGGAGAGATTACATGAAGTATCCACAAGAAGGTGTGCAAGAATAGACCGCGCAGTAAGATGGGTGGGTACAGAAATTAGAGAACCTCTCAGTTTCTATGGCATTAACGATTTAGAATAATTTCCTAACAAGATACAAAGATGAGGTGATGGAAAATCAAAGCCTATTATCCCTAGACATAGCACTCAAGAAAACACCTACAAGATGGTGGTGTGCGTACAAAGAAAAAGTTAAGCACTGGTATCAATGCAAACGACTACTGCGCATTAGATTCAACGCAGAGCAGAAGAGCAGAGTCATGAAAAGATATCATGGAAAAGGGTCACCACTAGAAAATTTGGAGAATTGTTGAACACTATGGACAATGACACCACTAGAAGAATGGCCTCATCACTTTATTCATACAATAGAAGGAATTCCAGAAAACTGGTATGTAGACCAGGAACTGCGAAGAGCCATTGCAGAATGGACAACATTGCGGAAGAATTTTGTGGTAACTTTCTCATTTGAACATGGGAAACCCAACATGGATTTAACACTCAAGAATATAAGAGGGGTAATATTTATCCAGGGACCAGAGGTGGAACTCATAACAAAATACCAACAACAAAATAGAAAAACAGTGAAAGAATTATTGTCATGCTATCATGTGTAGGAAGAAGCACCAGATGAGGATGACCCACGCAATATCCAAATTATAGAAATTGAAGGAGAAAGAGAGGTGGAAGGCCCATCTCTGGAATCATAAGTATTTGTTGTGCCAATCAAGGTCAAGAAAGTAAATATTGGGACAAATGATAATCCCAAAATTGCCAGTATTGGAGACTACTGAGATGAACAAATGGTAGGAAGAATAACAGAGTTACTGCGCGAATACAGTGACCTGTTGCCAACAACCTTTATAGAGATGAAAAACATATCAAGAGAGATAGGAGAGATGAAGAAACCTCTCAAATATGAGGCTAGATCTGTCAGACAGAGACCGTATAGACTAAATCCAATTTATAAACAGAAGGTCAAAGTAGAAATTGACAGAATGTTAGGAGCTGGTATCATAGAATCGATGGAGGATTCCGAATGGATAATCCCTGTGGTAGTCCAAGAAAATAAACAAGGAGGGATAAGGATCTGTGTAGATCTTAGGAAATTGAATGATGCTTTCCTACATGACCCTTCTTCCCACCCCTTTCATAGATGAGGTATTAGAGAATGTGGGAGGCCAGGAAGCATACTCATTCATAGATGGATTCTCAGGTTACCATAAGATCAATATAGCTCCCGAAGAAAGGTACATGACCGCTTTTAAGTTTTTCCATGGAATGGGGATCATACCAGTACATAGTCATGCCTTTTGGGCTGAAGAATGCACCAGCTATATTCTCAAGGGTAGTCATAGCTGCTTTCAAAGAATTCATCCATCAATTTTTAGAAGTATACCTGGATGATTGGATAGTATACAGTTTGTTGAAGGACCATGTAGAGGTGTTAAGGATAATGTTGGAAAGATGCAGATAGTGTCAGATATCATTAAATATCAAGAAGTTCATCTTTGGGACACCCTTCAGAATACTATTGAGACACATAATGTGCAAAAACGGCTTGTTAGTAGATCCTGTCATGATTGCAGTGATTGTTAATTTACCACCACCGAAATCAGTACACTAGTTGAGGGAAACATTTGGGCCACACAGGATACTACAGAAAATTCATAAAATGATATTCAAAGATCATTGCGCCGATGGAGAAACTGTTGAAGAAAGATACTAAATTCCAATGAAATGAGGATTTTCAACAAGGATTGGACACCTTGAAAGAGAATATGATAACGACACCTATTCTGGTATTTCCAGATTGGGAAAAGACATTTCATGTGCATGTAGATGCATCAGCCATAACACTTGGAGCTATTCTGGCGCAGCCAGGAGTAGGAGAGTTAGACCATCCTATAGAGTTTGCAAGAAGAAAACTGTTAGAGTCGGAGAATAACTACAATACTACAGAAAGAGAAGGCCTAGAAATGGTATATGCACTGCATAAGTTCAGCTAGTATCTACTTGGGAAACTCTTTAAAATTTTCACAGATCAGTCTGCCCTCAAATACCTAGGCAACAAGCCAGTGTTAGGGGCAAGAATCTATAGATTGTTAATGTTGTTTCAGGAATTTGACTTTGAAGTGATAGTCAAACCATGGAAGTTGAATGCAGGACCTGATCACATGTCAAGGATTACCAATGGAGAGGAACCTAAAAATTTAGAGGACAACTTCCCTAATGCACAATTATTTTCAGTCCAAGTAGCTGATGAATATTTTGCTGACATCATTGAATATTTGAGTACAGGGACCACACCACAAGAATTCAACACTGCACAGAAGAAAAATATGGTAGTCCAAACTGAAGACTATCAATTGATTTCAAGACACCTATACAAGATGGGCGCAGGCAAAATTTTGAGAAGATGTGTCCTAGAACATGAGAGGCCTAGGATTTTAATAGAGGCTCATGAGGGAATAGCTGGAGGACATTATGTAGAAAAATATACTGCGTAGAAGGTATTGCGTGCATGACTATGGTGGCCAACCATTCAAAGAGATTGAAAGGACTACTTCCAGATATGTGATGTATTTCATAGGGTTGGAAAACCTAATAGATGGGATGAGATACCCCTAAGACCAAAAGTAACCTTGCAATTATTTGACAAATTGGAAATAGATTTTGTGGGACCAATTAATCCACCAGCAAAAGGGTCAGGAGCAAGGTATATCATTAATGCGAAATAGTATTTAACAAGATGGGCAGAAGCAGCACTAGTAAAATATTGCAGTGCAGAGACAACAACACACTTCATGTTTGAGCAAGTGATCACTAGATTTGGATGCCCAAGGATTTTGATGAGTGACCAAGGCACTCACTTCATCAATAACACTATCAAGGCTATGACTGAGGAGTTTGAATTCTATCATCAAAAGAGTACATCATACCACCCTCAAGCAAATGGAACAGTGGAAGCCTTTAATAAGATCCTAGAGAATGCTTTGACAAAGATATGCAATGAAAACAGGGATGATTGGGATTTGAAGATACCAACAGTGTTATGGGCATACAAGATTACATGCAAAAAGTTGACAGGACAGACACCATTCAGGTTGGTGTATGGACAAGAAGCAGTGGTGCCATTAGAATTCTTGGTACCTATCCTGCGCGTCGCAACAATCACCAACATGATAGAAGGAGGCACAATAAAAGAAAGTCCAAGTCAGTTGATGGAGATGGAAGAAGAAAGGATCCTAGCAGGATTCCACCAAGAAGTACAAAAAGCAAGAGATAAATCTTAGCATGATAGACATATCAAGAGGAAGAGTTTGAAGGAGAGAGACCTAGTTTTGGTGTACGCCAGTAAATTTCTTCAGCATCCAGGGAAATTCAGAATACATTGGTTGGGACCATATTAAGTGAAGACGGTCACATATGGGGGATCTATACAGTTGAAAGATTTGGGAGGCATAGAACTGAGAGGAATGATCAATGGGAGTTGACTGAAACTGTATAGGGACAGTCTACCTCCTAGTTCTTAGAATGCTACAATGCAGCAAGAAGATATGTACATAGTGTATTATAGTAGAAGTTAAGAGAGAAAAAATGAGAAAAATAAATAAAAATAAATAAAAAGAAGAAAAAAAAAAAAATCCATAAAATAAAAATAGGTCGGTGCGCGTGGAAGGTTTTCATAGAATAGAACAGTGAGCTGTAAGAAAATTAGGGATGGAAAAAATTGCACACAGGAGAGCAATTAACGGGTAGAAAGGCACAGCATGCAGGAAACACAGAAAAAAGTGAAAAAGTGACAACTGTTAGTGCGACACAACTGTCACTTTAGTGTCTCTCTATAAAGTTGGAAAAAGGGGGGAAAGAAACCCATTGTGTTATTTTCTAAGGAGAAGAACACAGAGCCGAGTGGAAGAGTGATAAAGTGTGAATTTGAGCTATCCTATGTCGATTTGGAAGCCTGCAGTCCAGATTTCCTCACTATGTCACCACCGAGAGTTGGAGTGTCAAGCAGAACCAGACGAAACACACGGAGTAGCACTCGGGTGCCATAAATCGGAACAAACTAGATGCCCAAAGTGGTGGATGTGGATGAAATCCACACACCAGAGTATGAGAATACCACAATGCATCTAGAGGAGGAGAAAGAACCCGCACAGGAGCTGGAGTAGTTGGAAGAGGATGTCGAACGGAGGGAATCCGATGTGTCCAGGGGGAAAGGGCCTCATCAATAAGAACAGGCCACGGGTTCGATGTAGCAGGGCCTAGAACCCAAAGAGAAGAACAAAATAGGGCACCAGGACACACCAACAATCTGGGTATCATCCCCACAAGTGACAAATAAGGTGAGCAAAAAGCAGTGTGTAGGGATTACAACGCACACATGAAGAACTAGTTGTGGTAATGCGGAAGATCCCTGAAGGTGTAATAACAGATGACAAGATGGTAAGATGGGTCAATAGACTCAAATACTCTGACCATGATGTGTCTGATGCCATAAAGTTCCTAAATTTGGCAGCACGGAGCTATATGGAGAGCAGAGGAGAAGGCCCATCAGGCGCACCACTGTGGAGCCTATGGAGTGGATCCTGGGACCGTACAACACCGAAATAATGAACCTACTAGACATACTGCACTTTGGGTGCGTTAAACACATAAATGGATGTGCAAAGAAGTTGTTAGCGAGGGTGCAAGGAGGCATCTTATGAATGGATAAGCCAATGCATATTAATGTCGATCTCATCGCAGCTATTATAGGGCTACCCATAGATGGGGAGAAGAATGAATAGTATCTAGAAGCCAAAACTAAGGAGAAATCCATCTCAGATGAAATCAGATCAAAGTATGGTGCAGAGAGGGGTAACAGGGGTATCAGGATCAACGACATCAATGATCCTGCAACACGATTTGCCACATGATTGTTGGGTTACAAATTAATGCGCAAGTGTAGAAAGGAAGAAGTACCCACAGGATTAGTAGCAGTTGTGGCACAATGCGTGAAGGGGAGCTCGATGAGCTGGGGCCCTTACCTACTAAACTCATTCATTGAAGGCTGCAAGGACGCCCAAGACTGGGGCTCTGAGTTCCATTATTCATGGTTACTCATCCTCATTGCACTTATGGGATGGCAGGAACCTACATACAGTCTGTGCTTTCCAAGGATAGGAAAATGTGGTGCAATGTGCTTCACATCCCTTTGCAGTACAACTGATCCCAAGAAGAAAAAACTTAACAATGACCTATTCGTGATATACCTGACATAGCTCGAAAATAGAGTCACAGAAACATGGAGGATTCCCATAGAAACTGTCCAGGAGTTTGGGCAGATAGAAAACTTCCAGGAATCACGCCACAGTATGTGGCTAGAAGCAAAGAGGGATCTGGCCAAGGAGTGGTTGTAGTTGAAGGCCTGCATAAAAATGGAGGACATCCAGATGTAGGTCTAGGAATAGCCCAAGGAGTGGAGAACACCAAAAATCCCAAGGACGATGCTAGGAGCACAAATAAGGATGCAGGACAGAACAATCCCCGCGCAGCAGACAAACACAAATGACGCAAGCAAAAATAAAAATATGACACATGTCCAAGAAGGGGGCAACAGTCCGATACAAAAGAAAACTGAAACGAAGAAGAAATCCCAACATGGTTCTACACAGATACCACCACACACAGATCCGACAACAAGAGGAAAAACAAAACAAGTGCAGATAGAGACACAAGAAATATCGATGGAAGAAGGAGAAGGGCAGGACACAGGCATGGATACACAGATGCCAAAAGCATCTGAACAATCAGATGCCCAAAGGAATAGAACAGGGGAGCATGCAAGGATATCCAGAAAGAAGGTCAAGGCCCACAATAAACCCATGGAGACATCATTAACGACAGACGACGTGGATTTGATAGCCACGACAGTGGAAGATTGACTATCAGAGGTGTGGGAAAACGTCAAAAATAACAGAGATTTAATTTTGGAGAAAATACAAGAGGTGAAAACTTCCCTAGAGCAATTGAAGGTCAGGACAAAGCAACAAAAACATAAGACAACAACACCATCTAAAGAAGGGGCATCAGTGGGAGAGATAGTGTAGATAATGACGCAGGGGAGCGTAAACTTCCAGAGACAACGCAGAGGCCCCTGAAAGAAATTTAGATGTTGGACTTGGCATTGCTCGAGATTCCAACCAAAGCATTGTAAAAATTACAAGTGAGCGTTGCGCGGGAGATTCCGTCTAGATCATGGTCGGATGCGACAAACTTACAATTGGCATAGGAAGACAACACCTCATTGAAGGAAGCACTTAGCCAGGAAGGGAAGGAGAAAATGATGGTGCAACAGAAGGTGGATGAAATGGAAAACTAGATCCACACAGTATTCCAAGCCATCTTGAATAGCGAGGGAGTACAGGGAGTGTCACCACAAGAGAAAATGCAGAAGATAGCGCAGACACTGCAACACTACAAGGACCAGATCAAAGCACTGGAGGAGCATGCAGTTCCCACGACTCCTCTAGAAATCAGAGCGCAAAGACAGAAGGATGTGACAACTTCTGCAGAAAATATCGCGCAGAACATACATAGGATGACAAAACTGCTGGAGAAGAGCGCCCAACTATGGACACAACTTCTAGAGGATGGGAGATTACAAGAGTTGCAGGGGAAGGAGGAAAAACTACATGCAACCATCACAGACATCAAACAACGACAGAGAACAATGTCACTGCCAGAAAAGATCAAGATTGTCGAGGAGATGAAGACTTTATAGGCAGAGGAAAAGGCAGTACAAGCGCAGAAGATGGCTCAACAGGATCAGTTGAAGCCCCTCCAAGAAAAGGCAGAGCAACTAGTTGTTGAGATCAATGCAACAAAACTTAATGTAGAGTGCAAAGGCATGGAATGAGGAGAGATACTACAAAACCCAGTCACCGCGCAGCTCGTGGAAGATATGGTCGAAAGCAACATTCAGGCTTAGGCACAGTGCTAGAGAATCACTTAAATGTATGACGTTCTGGAACAAGCAGTGACAGATGTTGGAGTTAGGCAGTGACTCGGGACGAGTCACGATGTTAGTGTTGGGGGCCTATTGGGTGTAGGCCCATTTTGGAGAAAATAACAACGTGGGAGAAATACAACTGGCAGGAAAAGAAGCACGTGGAAAGAAAACACGCATGCAGAGGAGGAAAGCATGTGAGGCGCGCATGGAATAAGACCTAACCATGCTAAGGTTAGGGTTTTGGTAAGAGGATGTAATGGATGGTAATCCAAAACATGTATAAATAGGTACCTAGGAGGTCTAGGTTGGGGTTGTTGTTGTTGTTGTTAGATTTGTTCGAAGACTATTATTGGTCTTGGTTCGGTTTTTTGGTTGTGGTTTAGAATGTCTGTAAAATATGATCTCATATTGCAAGATGTTGAGATGAGGAGAGGAAATAAGGTATATCTTGAGGGTTATATCACAAGCTGAGGATCCTGGTGTGATCTAGTCCACTTCATTGTGGATCTCGACCCGTTTGATGGAGAGTTGTAATGTGTGCGACGTTGTAGTTTTGGAAACACCATAATAAAATAGTAGAGCAGCCAAATATTTGTGGACGTAGTCTAAGAGGGGGTGAACCACAGTATATCATGTGTTATGTGATTGAATATTGTGTAGTTCCTTTACTTTCAATGATAAGATGTTAGAAAAATGCATGAATGAATTAGTTAGATCTGCTATTTTACATGCATGAATAAGAATGAAAAAATATTGAATATAAGAGGAATGTTAGAGTAAACAAATGAAGATCACATAGTGTAATCCCATATCCCCACTCATTCCCAAGATGCAAGCCCCTGAGCATTGAAGCCACCCATAAGAACTATCTCGGGTGAGACTGCACAGTGCATTATGTGCGTTGTGTTGCCTTCTGGTTTACCATGAGGGCCGATAGTTTTAGGGGATTTT
Source organism: Picea glauca (assembly GCA_000966675.3). Lineage (NCBI taxonomy): Eukaryota > Viridiplantae > Streptophyta > Pinopsida > Pinales > Pinaceae > Picea > Picea glauca. Next base: position 110,910 of record JZKD02S0811487.1, on the reverse strand, counting down.
GTTGGAAACCATAGTATACCTAAACCTGGGTCAGCCCAAGAATGGTAGTTAGAGGAAATAAAAAACCAACATCCAATTGGCAGAGTTACTCCACTATTTTCGTATGTGGTCGTCAGCAATAAGTATCTATTAATGGAAGGTACTGATAAGTTTATAACAATGATTAGATAGTTGAACGTGATCACCACCTCAGATTTTTCTTGTTGTCAATAAGTTCCTGCATGTACGTGTACGTGGTTTACAGCCTATAGGTTTGAATGGTCACTGTGACATGTGTTTGACATTATACTATGAAATAATGATTGTTCCATGCCTTCCACATCACCAACATACGACCAATACCATCAGTTCAAGTTGGGGGATATCCCAAGGGCCATCATCCCTGAATAAATTAACCAACCACCACCATAAACGTTCAATCAACATGGTTGTCAGGTTTATTTTTCCCACAAAATTCGAATCACCACCACCTTTCCAAAAATACCAACAAATATCCATCCATTCTTCCTGAGCGGTCATGCCTATTGAAGCTCCTAGATCTGTGTTGGGAATTTTGAACTTGAAACTCCTTTTCAATATTGTAACAACTAATTACAAAGAAGAATATTCAACATGGGAGGATTTTCAGTTCGTCATGAACCAGTAACCCTCGACGCCCTGCGTCAGTGCCCAGAAGTCTACAAAATATTTGAAGACGCAAGGTGGGTAGCATATTTCGATCGGTTGGACAATTTTAACAGTGATATTGCCCTAGAATTCGCTCAGAATTTAACAGGAACCCATTCACATGTTATAGGTTTGGAGATTGGTAACATAGGTGGTTATATCCTCTGTTATGGGGCTTCCCAGCACTGGCACAAAATGGTTTGGACGAAGGACAACCATTCCTAATGAAAAGAACAATTTATTGGAGGAAGGAGAGCAAGTGCAACCTAGATCACGTGGAACAACAATAGAGTCTTTACATCAACCTTGGGACCAGGTTGTTGTTTTCTTGAAGAAATATATTAGATGTGAAGGTAGGTACAATATTGTTTACACATATGATTTTGTTCTTCTGTGACACCTTCATCATGGCTCATTGGTAACTATGCCTTAATATCTGTTAGAATATTTGCATAATATGGCACATTATGTAAGACAATCTCATTTTCCCCAAGGTTATGTCACACACCACTGTCTGATAAAATTAATAGTGTTGAGAGCCTTGGAACTACAAAACCAGACATGGGCTCAATTCATTGCTAGGGGGGCAGTAGAAGTTGATGAAAATTATGGCAATGAATTAGAAGAGGAGGCAAGAAGTAGTGACAAGAGTATTTCAGATAGGGAAAGAGAGGAAAGAGAAGGAATTAATGAAGAGTTGGGACAAGATAATGTTTCTAGAGAACTAGGATAGGGTAGTGTTGATGTAGAAATGAGGGATAGCCCTGGAGTTGTGATTGCAGAAGATATACATATGGAAGATCTTGGAGTGCATATGGAGGAATCTCTACACCAAAACCCTGAAAAAACACCTACCATTATAGCAGAGGAAAATAAGCAGTTGATAGAGGAGAATCAACCAACACAACACGAAGGAGGGGATATAGAAAAATAACTGAGTGTGGAAGAACCCATGGAATAAATGAGGGAAGGATCAGATACATAGATGCCTTATGGAGATATAGTGAAGGAATTAAGTGTGGAGAGATCATCATCACCTGAAAGGGAAGAAACTCCACCATAACAGGTTCGAGAGGTTGAAACAGTGATTCCAAGCGAGAATGTAATTGAGTTGCAGGAAGAATCATCTAATTTGCATGATGATTATTCCCATGTTTCCCCTAATTATGAAGTTGAAATTGTCTTAGAGAAACCTCCCCAAATAGTTCCAAATATATAAAGGAGGAAGAGGCCATTGCTAGCATTTCCATCAACTTTCCCAAATACAAGGAGAATAACTAGGGTTGTTGTCGCAGCAAAAGCAACTAAACTGAAAATGGCAGAAATTGAGATTCTTGCGTTGCGTCCTCTTTCCCCAACTGTTACACAAGAAACATTGGGTAATGAAAAACAACATGAAGTTGTCATTGTAACACAAGAACCAATTACCAACCTGAGCCCAAATCAAAGAGTTGCTAAAACACAAGAACCTGTTGTTGAAAGAGTTAAAAGTCAGATTCATGCCCTGTTATTTCATAATGATCAATTGAAAAGAGAAGTTGAGAGCCTTACGGGGGAATTTTAAATGCTAAAAGTAGAAAAGGGAGCCCAAATTCCTCCGCCTCATGATCTGGATTTATTAGTGCAAGCAACCCATCTTTTAGGAGGACAGACTGTGCCATCAGAGAAGGCTAAAACACATGAATTACTTAAGGAATATTTGTGTCATGAGTGTGGGGATATTTATATATTGGTTGGGTATGAGGTGGTCCTTCTTGATCCCTCATCTTTGGGACTAATCAGAAGACAGGAAGAGCTGGCTAAGGAAGCACAGAGAAATAAATCCATTGCCACACAAGAACCAGTGGCTAAGGAAGAAGAAAAGTTGACTGTTGAAAAACATGAGAATGCCATTGTAACACAAGAAATAGTGGTACCTGATTTAAATACGCAGTCTAATAAGGATATACAGGAATTTGTCACTGTAACAGAAGAATCAATGATGGATAAGACTTCTATACCAGCCCATCCCGATAGTACCACCGCTACACAAGAACCAACGGTACCTAATTTAAATCAACAATCTGATGGGGCCATGGAAGAAGCAATTGTCACACAAGAACCAATGGTTGAGGAAGAGGAATTAACACAGCCAGATAAAGTCACTGTTACACAAGAACCAGTGACACGAGCTCAAATTCCTCTGGAAATCAGTGATGAGGATGAACAAGAAGTTGACCATCATGACGTAAAATATAATGCTATATTTTTGTTGGTAGCGATTGATAAATGGAATGAACAAGTTACCATGTTTGGAGAAGGAATGATTCCTGTGCCAGTCCACATAAAGGAAATACAGGACCTCAGGGAGAAATATGTTGAATTTTTTACGTCTCATAAATTTAAATGGGAAGAAATGAAGAAGGAATTGGGAGACTTGAAGAAGGTGCAAGCTAAGTGTCATATTCTACAACAGGATAAAAATCAAATGTATTTGTTAGCAGAAGAGTTATTGAGCTATAGAATCCCTTCTCCCTCATAACCAATATTCCTTCATGAACAATTAACTCTTTTTAAGCTTAAAGATATTAAGGAAGGAAGGCCTTATAAAATGATTAGTGCCTCTGAGTTTTTAGAAACTTTCTCCCATAGTGATTTCTCAGATCAACATTTCTTGTGTGAGATTTATTTGCATGAACATGCCTTCCTGTTGGATATAAAATTTAATCACGTTCCCTATGTAGAAGATGTGCAGCTGAGAGACTTCACTTCTTTTGTGAAAAATCTGGAAAAATGGTGGAATGCCTTCCACACAATCTAGAATAATGAAGGAGAAGTAACATTATGGTTTAGGAATGAGCCACGTACTCCTGTTATTGTTTTTAATATACATCGGCATCTACTCTCTTCATCTTACAGGACTATAAAAGTGACATATCTTCAAAGGTTTGTAACAGATTCTTCTGTTAAAACAATTAATGATCAGAAACTATTTGCACTTGAAGGTAACATATTTAGATGGGAAGCATCCTCTCTGGCCTTGAGGACCAAGGATCCCTACAGTCATGATAATTTTACCTATGCTCTGTCTCGGGTTTCTAGCTATATTGAGTGCATTATGACTTGTGGTCCACATTGTTTGGGGCTTAAATTTCATTTCCCTCTTATTTGGATGCCAACAAAGAAGTATCAACATAAGTACATATTGACTAAAACGACTAAAATGGAATGTTGAGAAGAAGTGATTTATTCTAGGGGCTACAGGGATTTAGAAGATAATGTTGCATCATCCTACAATATTTCTAATTTGCATTGGAAAATTTCATGCCCCGACTCAGACTCTGATTCTGAGTGAGTGAATTTGCATGGGGACATGCAATGGTGCAGTTGGGGGGAGATGTTGGGTTCTAAAATTTCCCCTTTTCCTTATAATTTCTCATTCTCTTGTATTAATTCATCCTTGGACCTATTGCTTACATTTCCTATGAGAACATCAATCCTGGTCCCTGGAACAGGTACAATTCATAATTCATTATTAATTGATGATTGTGTTATGTTAATTCATAGAGTACTTGTAAACTAGGATGATGTTTCCTAATTTGGGTAATTACTGATGAATTAATAAGAATGAATGCATATATGTTGGCAGCTGGTGCTGAAACACCTGGCTGAAACACGCACGAAGAAGACTATGGCACCACCGATTGACTCTCCTCGTGGATATAACATATCCATCTGGCAGAGGGTGATCTTCTAGAGACTAGAATTAGCAAAACTTATCTATGGAATCGTTCAGCTTGCCACATCATTGGATAACAATTGGAGTGTCGATTTCTAAGTTTATAATTTTTGTTATTGTAATCTTAACAGTCTCTATTTTAAGAAGTTATGAACAGCTTGAGAATTGAAATATTCTCAAGACTGTTCGAACTACTAGTAGTTTCATTCTATTCTAAGAACAGGGCATGGTTTAAAATATGTACATAGTGTTTACGCTAGGGAGATAGTCCTTGTTTTTCCATTGAACACTGGAGAATTAACATTGTATCTAGAAATTTAATCTCTTAATAAGAAGTGGCAATGTTCAACTAAAATTCTGTTAGTGATTAATTCATTTTAGCTTTTTTACATGCATCTCTGTTTGGAGGAAAGGGCCCACCTCCACATAGAGCTCACCTCAATCGATTGTTAGTTTTCTCTTCCTGTGCATGTCACATGATAAATCAACAACTTAACCTTTGTCTGCAGTCTGTATGATTAATGTTGCTAAAGCGATAATTATTTTTGGATTGATGTTGCTGAATAGATTGCAATTGTTGTTGTAACAGTTTGTTATATTGAAAGTGTGATATTTCCTGAATGGTTCAGTTAGTACTTGTCACTTGATGATTAGTATTTTTGTTACATCTCAACCATCTCATTGAATGATATCATAGATTAAGTTCTTTATTATTTATTGTTGAGTCGGATCTAGATGGAGGTGTGATTGTGGATTTATGATTTAATGAAGTTACAATTTCTTTGAAGTGCAAATTTTATTTATGCAATCATAGAGTAGATATTTTGATAGGATTCTTGCAAAAGTAATACACATCTTTTAATGCATTTCGTTTGAGTGGTTTCTTTTATGCAAGGAGTGGTTTAGTGGTGAAGGATTAATTCAACAGTTAGATTTAGAGTTGTTCAGTGAGAAAGAAATCTATAACAGTCTCAACAATGATAAGAGTTTGAGTAGGTATTGATTAGCTTGGGTCAACATATGAATTAGTGTCGGAAGGAAATCTATAACAGTCTCAACATATGAATTAGTGTCAGAATACTCAATGTTTATGCATAGATTGTGCTTGATTTCCTTTGAAATAACCAAACTAGATTACAAATCATTTCATAAAAAATTCATTGAGAGGCTACATGCAATTTTTTATTATTTATGACATTAAAATTATAAATGCATTAGAGGAATGTTTCTCTCATTGGAAATAGATGTCCTACGATGACTGCGTAGGAATCTAGTAGGCCAATACATAGACCATTTTTCTCTTTTCTTAGCAACTCGTGGCTCATTCCTTTTATGAATACCAACATGTCTTCTCAAAGAAAATATAAATAAACATAATATATTCTAAATAAACCAATCAAGCTAGTACAAAGGGCTCAAGATTCAGTCAAGCATCAAATGAGAACTAGAAGCATTCAAGGGACTAACACAATATTTAATCAAAATAAAACCAAACTTCCAAAGTTGAAAAAATGGTCCAAATGCAAACAACAAACAAACCATTAAAATTTGCCAAGATATCAAAGTTACAAATCCAAGAAGTTTCATGCACTTGAGTCTTGAATGAGCCCATTCTTGCTTAGTGCAAGTCTTGTTAATTAGTTATTTAGCCTTTAATACTAGGACACTATCTATGTGAAGAGATAGGTCTCAACTTCATCAAATGTCAGCTTCATTTCTTGTCACAGATGGGAAAAAGAGAATGTCTTAGTTAACTATAAAACCATCAAACTTAAAATAGCTTGGATCAAATAAATGTAGCTTCAATGTTACACTATTTAATACAAAATATAGAACCTATTTTTATCTTAAATGCAATCTCAAATTTATAGATGGTAATCTGGCTCCCATAAAGAATTACCTTTTTCCAATGTACTCCAAAAATAGAGGAACAATTAAGTCAATAAACTAACAAAAATCACATCACATGTTCCATTCGATTCATTATTTCTACAACTCCAATCATCAATGGGACATGTAAGTCAAAATAAGAGTCCTCTCATGTATATTGGTTTAGATAGCATCTTGGGGTATATTAATATCCCATTTCACATCAACATGTCGACCCTCATTTTCTATATTCTAAACAGGAAACTTTGTAGAAGAACTATTATTATGAACCTCCAAAAGATTATCTTACATATCAAGTTCATTAGAGAAATTTGTTGTGTTGCATTCTCCCCTTCTATCACAATCTGATCGCCAAATAGCTAGTGCTCTATCGAATGGAAAACTGTTTGTCATACTTTGTTACATATAATCTTAAACATGTATCCATAAGTTTATAAATCTTGTTCATCAACTTTGACTTCAAGAATGATAGTGCACTAAACATTCTCTCATCCTCCATTGATCCCAAAATCATGGTTCGACATATATATGCTAATTTGAAATATTTTGACATGTTTTCTTTTAGGTATTGGCCTTCACCTAATTTAGTCCATAATCTTGTTATTGCACCATGTTCTAGAGGTTTCTCCAAACCACAATATTGAGTTAACATTGTTTGACCAAAGAGATTGGTTTGTTGATACAACTTTGATGAATCTAATATACCTTCAATATCTTCTCCTTGTACATTGCAATTCTTGCCAAATTGGTGCACTAAAATTTTAATTTTGCTAAAAATTGAACTCTTTTAGCCTCTCTATTGTGTTCAGGGTTCCAATATTGAGGGTATACCATAGACATGGCCTCCAATAATTCATCTCGAGGAAATCGTTTCCTTATCTCTGATGCTAGTGATTTTGCAATTTCTATCACGTTGTGTTTCATTGAAATCACAACATTGTTGAATTGGTCTCTTGATACATGGCACTCTTTAGTGATTTGTCCCATATTACTAACATAATGAAATGGAACCATATACCCGTGCATTGCCATACATATTATTCCTTTTCCATCAAACTTCAAATAATTTTCAATTTTTTCTATATCGATGATAGTATTCCAACCTTTAAATGTTGGACCTGTGAAAGACTTCAGCATCGTATACAAATTATCCAATTGAAGACATGTTAATTTTATTATATGTATGTATTCTGCAATATACATTGTGTGACTCTGAGACATTTTCACAAGGACATTCATTTCATAAAGCATAGGAAGAATTCCAGTCAATGTTAATAATGTCTCTATATCAGTTAATCGAAAGAGAATACCTTGAGCTTTGTCTACACTGAAACGATGTTCATACATCACCCCTACTAAGGATTGGTACTCACTAAATAGTCTTTGAGCTGGTCCATTCAATGAGATCCATCTTGTATCAACATCTTTTAGTACAACAAATTGTTGAAACTCTTTAAATCACTTGGGACTATGTTGGCCCTTGGGTATGGATTAAGGAAGAAAAGCGAAGAAAAAGGAAAAGAAAAGATGAAGTGTGAACTGCACGGAAGACACATTGACTGAGAATGGGTTGAAGTGGCCAAAGGAGCAGAAAAAAAGGAGCGAAGTAAGGGAAAATGAGTCGTTGAACAAGGAGATCAAGGAGAACAGATCAAAAAGGAATATGGATCGTGGACAACTCAACAAGTAGAAAAAGCCACCAATGGATGTTTTGGAGCACCTCACAGGAAAGAAGGAAAGACAGGTTGGTGAAGCCCGAAAAACGTCGGTCAAGTTGACCTAGGGGTTTAGACACCTAGGGTTTTGATAGTTAGGGTTTGGGCACGTAGGTTTCGGCCTGAGGTTGTCGGTGACTCATTGTAATGTATAAATAAATATCGAGAGGAGTGAGGAAAGGTTCGTTGTTGTTTGAGAGTTCATTGTTATTGTTGAGTGATTGTTGTTGTGTGAGAGAGAATTGCTAAGTGTGAGAGCCTTCTGGTATTGTAAGATATTTAGTTGGGTGTGAAGATCAACCCTGCAGCTGGGTGCGCAAGGAGGGGAGAGAAGAAAATAAAGACAGAGAGATCTGCAAGCTAAGAGCACAGATATAACTGTGGTTTGGATGTCGGCGCTGATCAAGAAGGTCAAGAGAGTTGATAACTTTGTGTCAAGAGCAGTAGATCACTGGTTCAATAGTACTATTGGAGGGTACATCATCGAGTTCACCATTGACAGAGTTGAGTCGTATAGCCAAGCAGAGAGATATTTATTTAAGGGACCTTGAGGAAAATTTTTACACTTCTTGAAGTTGAAGATCAAGACGTTATTGCACTAGAAGAACATCTTGAATATACAGTAGTTGGTCCGATTGAAAAACTAATGTTCAAGAACTCAGACAGTGACAGAGGTCCCTCTGGTGAACTTGTTTGATCAGAGACACGAACCACTGGCACAGGACGAAGGGTTCTACAGTGGAGAAGAAGAAGAGCTATTAAATGAGGAACATTCAAATTCCGCTAGGGCAGAGGAAGGGAAGACTGAAGAATCTCGTCGAGAAGGATCAAAAACTTCAGGGACTGCACAAACTGTTGAAGTAAGTACTATTACTCCTCCTGTTTTTTTAGCAGCATTAAGTAACTAGAGTAGTCAGAGTCATCAAAGCACTCAGAGCATTGTTACCAACAGTTCAGTACATACTCAGTCAAGAAACCTAGGAAGATCTATGGAAGATGAGATGAGGTTACCTACCTTTAGGGGAGATGGATCCGAAGATCCTAATCAACATTGGTTCTTATGAAAAGCTGTATGGAGTATTAAGCAAGTCAAAGATGAAGTTGTTAAGAGATCTCAGTTTAGTACTACCTTGAGAGACCGCGCACTGAGATGGTACATGAAATTCGTTCAAGGAGTTGCACAGCCTAAACCGTTGAATATCATTAAAACTGCATTGATTGTGAAATTCAAGAAACCCAAGCCAGAGTGGCAGTGCATTATGGAACTGAAATAAATAAAGCAGAGAGTAGTTGAACTGGTGTGGGAGTTTGATCATAGGTTTAAGACCTTGATAGGCCATTTGAGTTTTCAGATTCCAGATGAACAGAATAAAGAATGGCTCATTGTTTCCCTCTTTCCACACATCAGAGTCCCTCTAATGCAATAGAAGATCATTTCGCGGGCTGAGGCATTGGATATTGCCATGAAATTAGAATCATCCCCTATGGGAGAATCAATCTCAAATATGAGTCAAATTTTGAGTCAGCTAACTAGCTTATCTCTGCAGGCTGAAGATATGAAGAAAGATAAGGGAAAATATAAAAGAGAAGATATTTGGTGTATCATATGTAAATCAGAGGGCCATGATAAGGAACATTGTCCCCTATTTCATGAGTACTTGTCCTTTGGAGCTCTGAGCCCTTTGAAGCAGATTACTCTACCTTGGTGCGAGGTATGTAGAAATAAACATCGCCCTGGTGAATGCTACTACATGCAAAAATATGTCCAGACACCTACCAATTTTTATTGCACATTCTTTAAATCCGTGGGGCATGATAAGAAATACTGTAGGTCTTATGACCTATTGCATGAAATATCAAGAGACACATATAGGATTCAAGGCGAAGTACAGCGGGAAGGAAATATTATGCAGTTTAACTCTCCAGGAAGAGGAAACTTCAACCCTCGTGGTGGATTCACAGGAAGAGGATGAGAAGGAGGCATGGGTCCAGGTCGAGGTCAGATCATTTTTTATAATTACGCATAGATAGGACACTTGGCAAGGGACTGCCAAAACCCTTGTACCACTTGTAGTTACTGCAACTCATTTGAACATGTTATTAAAGATTGTCCAGTGTTGTTAGCCAAAATTCAGGAGAGATGAGGAGGTAACCAACAAGTAAAGCTAATTTTAGCAGAGCCTTGCAGAGAGGATCCCAGATTTGTTGTTATCACTAGAGGAAGTTCTACAGGAGAAGACAGAGTGACCCCAGGAAAGACTACAGAAGAATCTAGGGTCAGAAGAGTTGTAGAGAAGACACAAGTGTTTGATCCTAGGAAAGAAAAGCAAACATTTGAGGAGGCAAAAAAATAATTTGGAAGAGTTTGGGCTTCTTCATCAAAGACACAACCAGAAGTGAGATAATGTGGAGTGCCTCTGGCATTCGATCAGTCTGCTTCGCCTGGAGAAGGAAAAGAGGTAAGCAATATCATGGAATTCTTATGTACTTGCATTAATTTGATTAAGGATGAAAGGGTTGTACAAGAACTACAAAATTTTATAAGATAGTATGAGATAGGCAGGATAGATCCCCTGTTGAATAGAGCAGTACATCCAATATCTATAAAGAGAAGGACAAATAAGGAACTACACCTTAATGCTCAGATTGGAGATTATGTGGTCCTCGACTTAGGGTCAGAAGTCAATGTTATGACAAAGCAGACCTGGTACCTGATGGGAAAACCTAAGTTGGTTTATTCCCCTATTAGGCTCTGGATGGCTAATCAACAGGCAGTAAGTCCCTTTGGAAGGCTGGAGCATGTCCCTATGGACATCAACGGGGTAAGGATGTTTGCGGACTTCGAGGTGATTGAGACAGATGATGATAGTTGCCCTTATCCTGCGTTGTTAGGAATTGATTGGGCTTTCAATAATTCTACTGTGGTTGATTTAAAGAAAAGAAGAATGACATTTGAAGGTGATGGTATTAGGGTCATTTCACCTCTTGATCCTGACGAAGGATGCAGATATACAGAACCCATTAGAGAAGAAGATCGTGGTTATGAACTAGAGAATATATATAAATTGATAGCAAGACAACATGATTACATTAATCCTACAACATATGGGGATTTAAGCTGGAAAAGTGACAACGCAAGCTCATCATACTTGGAAGAAGCACTAGAGAACTAGAAAAAGAAAATGTATGAAGTCTCTACGCGGAGATGTGCTAGATTGACCAGGGAAGTTCGTTGGATTGGAACGGAAAGTAAGCAATCTTCCCACCTTTTATGGTTTAAATCATTTAGAAACTTTCTTATCAGGATTTGAAGAAACTGTACCAGTACAACAGAGGTTGTTGGCATTGGATGAGGCCTTGAAAGAAACTCCAACGAGATGGTGGGGGACACGCAAGCATAACATCACAGACTGGGTGCAATGTCTCAGTTTGATGACAGTGTGTTTTTCAGAACAATTAGAAGGGTGCGAAGTTAGATACACTAGTCAAAACTGTCTGAAGGACCATATGCAAAGTTGTGAGGAGGCTTGGAGCAAAATTCCTCAAGAGCAGTGGGTGCATCAATTCATTAACACTTTGGACACAACCCCTATCAATTGGTATCTTCAAGCGGAATTGCACCTCACCACTGCAAATTGGCACGGTATGACTCAGAACTTTGTAGCTACATTTTTATTTGAAAGTCAGTACCCTACAGTAGATCAAGCATTACAAGTTGTAAGACAGAAGATATTTGAGGAGACACCTACCCGCCCTGTTGAGAAAGAAGAGGATGAATGGACTGCACCTCTTCAGAAACTACAAGGTTGTTACAACATCAATGTTGATGAAGATGATGATCCTAGAAATGTGAACATTGCAGAAACAGAAGGATAGAGAGACATAGAAGGACCAAGAGTCGAACTACCTTTTATTGGATAGTCAATCAAAATCAAGAAAGTTAACATTGGAACAGAGCAAGAACCTAAGCTCGCAAATGGTGGAGATTATTAGGATGCTGCCACTATTGACAAGATCACCGAATTACTGCATGAATACCAGGACTTGTTTCCAACCAAGTTCACTGATATGAAGGACATTAAAGGGCCCATGGGAGAAATGAAGATCCCCTTGAAACCAGATGCAAGAACAGTCAAGCAGAGACCCTACAGGTTGAATCCCAAATATAATGAGAAAGTCAAGATTGATCTAGACAGAATGTTAGAAGCAGGAATCATAGAACCTGTTGAAGAGTTAGAATGGATTATCCCTATGGTGGTTCAAGATAAGAAAACACGAGAGATCATAATCCGTGTAGACTTGAGGAAACTGAACGATGCATGCTTACATGATCCATTCCCTACACCATTTACTGACGAAGTGTTAGATAATGTGGGAGGACATGAAGTTTACTCCTTCATCGATGGATTTTCAGGTTATCACCAGATCAGGATTGCCAAGGAAGATCGCCATAAGACCACATTTGCAATAGAATGGGGATCCTACCAGTATACAGTGATACCTTTTGGATTAAATAATGCACCAGCCATCTTTTCTAGGGTGGTGGTCAAAGCATTCAAGGAGTTTTTACATAAATTTTTGGAAGCTTATTTTGATGATTGGACTATTTTTACCTTATTGCAAAATCATATTGAATGTTTAAGACTAATGTTGGATAAGTGCAGGCAATTTCAGATTGCCCTGAACCTGAAGAAATGCATCTTCTTTTCACCCTTTGGAGTGCTTCTAGGCCATATTGTGTGTAAATAGGGGTTGTTGGTATATCCATCTAAGATTGCCATTATTGTTGATCTACCCCCTCCTACATGAGTTAGAAAGTTGCACACTGCGCTAGTACATACGGGATACTATAGGAAGTTCATTAAGGGATATGCACAGATCACAAAACCCATGGAGAAGCTTTTGAAGAAAGATTGTTAGTTTCAATGGACAGAAGAAAACCAGCAGAGCTTCGACACACTGAAACAAAAAATGGTTATTGCGCCTATTCTGGTTTTCTCGGATTGGAATAAGGAATTTCATGTGCATGTTGATGCATCCTCTATTGCATTGGGAGAAGTGCTAGCACAACCAGAAGTAAGAGATATTGACCATCCATTAGCCTTTGCTAGTGGGAAGCTTTCAAAAGCTGAGATAAATTACACTACCACTGAGAGAGAAGGTTTAGCCATGGTGTACATGCTGCAGAAATTTCGTCACTACTTGTTGGGAGGACACTTTAAGATATTCATTGATCACTCTGCACTGAAATACCTAGTCAACAAGCCAGTGTTGGGGGGAATAATATGCAGATGGCTTCTATTATTCTAGGAATATGATTTTGAGATCATGGTCAAGCCAGGGAGAATGAATAAGGGACTTGATCATTTGTCTCAGTTAGAACTTGGAGATGAACCTACTATTTTGGAGAATACACTACCGCATGCACAGTTGTTTTCCATCAGAAAGGTTGATGATCACTTCGTCGAGATAGTCCAGTTCCTATCTATAGGGATGGCACCTCATGAATATACAATTATTCAGAAGAAACAACTGGTAGTTCGTGCTATAGATTTTTCACTCATAGTTGTACAGCTATATAAGATGGGACCTGATGAGATCCTAAGGAGATATGTTATGGAGGCAGAAAGACCACTGATTCTGGCAGAAGCACATGAAGGCATCGCAGGAGGACACTACCCAAGAAAAGAAATAGCGCAGAAGATTTTTAGAGCTGGCCTCTGGTGGCCCACTTTACACAAAGGCGCTAAGGAATACTACAGATCCTGCGTTGTATGCCAAAGAATTGGGAAACCTTCCATAAGGGACGAGATGCCTTTAGCACCCCAAATAACCTTACAGGCATTTGATAAATGGGCTATTGATTTCATGGGACCTATAAACCCACTAGGAAAGCACACAGGAGTAAGATACATCATCACTATGACATATTATTTGACCAGATGGGCAGAGGCACGAGAAGTTAAGGACTATAGTGCAACTACAGCTACGCGATTCATATTTGATGATATCATAACCAGGTTTGGATGCTCAAAGATCCTTATGAGTGATCAAGGCACACATTTTATTAATAAGACCATTGAAGCCTTGACCCAAGAATTTGCAGTTCTTCATCAGAAGAGCACTCCTTACCATCCACAAGCGAACGGTACAATAGAAGCCTTCAACAAGATCTTAGAGACAACGCTGACGAAGATTTGCAGTGTGAACAAAGATGATTGAGATTTGAGAGTACCAGCAATATTATGGGCCTATGGAACTACTTGCAAGAAGCTGACAATGCAGACTTCCTTTAAGTTGGTCTATGGACTAGAAGCAGTTATAACCATGGAATATTTGGTTCCTAGTCTGAGAATTGCATCCTTTACAAATATGGATGACACTGGCGTTGTTCAAGAGAGGCTCGCACAGTTGGTCGAATTGGAGGAAGACCGTTTTATTGTAGGATTCCATCAGCAAGTACAAAAGGAAAGAGAAAAGGCCTATCATGACAAACATACCAAGAAAAAAGCCTTTAAGCAAGGAGATCTAGTATTGGTATATGACAGTAAGTTCATAAAGCATCCAAGGAAGTTCAGGACACATTGGCTTGGGCCATATGAGGTTTCCCATGTTACAGAAGGAAGGTTTTGAAAATGGGAGACTTTGAATGGAGAATGGAAGGAAGGTTTGGTAAATGGGAGTCGGTTGAAATTATACTATGACAACCACCTACCTCGCAGCTCTCAGTAAGAGCAGAATAAGAAGGGTCTAGGTACCAGGTGTAGTTGAAACTAGGTACCAGACACAGAAAAATCAGTCTACACACAATGGGGAAGGATAGAGTAGAAAGCACAGGCTGCTCCACGCAATCTGAAGTCGAAGAACAACATAAATTTTATACCTACAGTTCCTCGGGACGAGTCACAGGTGAGTGTTGGGGGCCTTTTGGCCCTTGGGTATGGATTAAGGAAGAAAAGTGAAGAAAAAGGAAAAGAAAAGACAAAGTGCGAACTGTGTGGAAGACACATTGACTGAGAATGGGTCGAAGTGGCCAAAGGAGTAGAAAAGAAGGAGCGAAGTAAGGGAAAATGAGCTGTTGGACAAGGAGATCGAGGAGAATAGATCAACAAGGAAGATGGATCGTGTACAACTTAGCAAGCAGAAAAAGGCACCAATGGATGCTTTGGAGCACCTCATGGGAAAGAAGGAAAGATAGGCTAGTGAAGCCCAGAAAACATGGGTCAAGTTGACCTAGTGGTTTAGACACCTAGGGTTTTGGTAGTTAGGGTTTGGACACCAAGGTTTTAGCCTAAGGTTATCAGTGAGTCATTTTAATGTATAAATAAAGATCGAGAGGAGTGAGGAAAGGTTTGTTGTTGGTTAAGAGTTCATTTTTATTATTGAGCGATTGTTGTTGTGTGAGAGAGAAGTGTTGGGTGTGAGAGCCTTCTGGTATTGTAAGATCTGCAGCTGGGTGCGAAGATCAACCCTGTAGCTGGGTGCGTAGGTAGGGGAGAGAACAAGAGAAAGAGAGAGAGGTATGCAAGATAAGAGCACAGATAGAACTGTATGTTTTCATATAATATCAAGAAACATAGTTTTGTGGACGTAGCCCTACGGAGTGTGATGTCCCATTCCCAAGAGTAGGCCAGCAGGGAGTGACTTAGTAGTCTATATGTTCCCGTAGACTATAGTCAGGCACAAACAGGTAACAAGATGGAGAAATAAGGAGGAATTAACGGCTAAACGATGGATTAAGCCAAAATACTTAGGAAAAGTCACTTAAGCCTAAGTCAACGAAGAATTAGAATGAAAAGGTGTTAAG
>JZKD02S0811487.1:66688-89697 GCA_000966675.3 Picea glauca | reverse complement strand
CGACTTTGATATTGAGTATGTCAAGGGAAAAAGGAATGTTGTGGCAGATGCATTGTCCAGGAGACCAGCAGGATGTTCGATGATGGATATTTGTACAGATTGGAAAGCTCATTTGCTGGTGGAATACTCCAAAAAAAAAAAATCTTGTGAGGTGATGGACGGGAAAGTGATTGATGATAGATACCGGGTTTTGGATGATGTCATTTTCTACAAGAACCGGATCTACTTGGTTCCAGAATCCACCCTGAAAGGGAAGATTCTGAAGGTGTGTCATGATTCACCAACAGCAAGGCATCAGGGATACTTCAAAACTTATAGGCAGATCAGGGAGAGATTCTCATGGAAGGGTCTCAAGGATGACGTGCTAAAACACATACAAGAGTGCACGACTTGTCAGCAGAACAAGTCTGAGCAGACACACCCCGCAGGGCTACTACAACCTCTACCCATTCCAGAGTAGAAATGGGAGAGCATTTACATGGATTTCATTACAGGCCTCCCTAGAGTGCAGGGAAGGGACTGTATATTTGTGGTGGTCGATAGACTGACCAAGTTCACACATTTCTTCACCATACCCACAAACTACAAGGCCATACAAGTAGCAGAGTTATTCTTCAGGGAGGTATTCTGGTTGCACGGGTTACCCAGGCAGATAGTCAGTGATAGGGATGGGTGCTTCATCAGCGCATTTTGGCAGGAGCTTTTCAGATTGACAGGCACAGAGCTAGCCACGAGTACCGGCTACCATCCACAGACAGATGGGCAGATAGAGATCGTCAACAAATGGGTGGAAGGGTATCTGAGGAACTATGTGGGGGGACATCAATGCACTTGGGTGAGATGGTTACATATGGGTGAGTATTGCTACAACACAACTTACCATATGTCTACCAGGATGTCACCATTCAAGGCATTGTATGGATACGATGCACCCTCCTTTATAGATATTGTGTTTGGGGACAGTAGGGTCCTGGGGGGCAAGGATTGGGTGGAGGAGAGTCAAAGGATCCTTCGATCAGCAAAGGAGAACTTGCAGACAGCTCAGAATCAACAGAAGATATATGCAGATCGACACAAAGTTGAGCGCAGTTTTGAGGTAGGAGATTTGGTTTTCCTGCGATTACAGCGATACCAACAATCTTCCTTGAAGAGAAGCGAAGCAGAGAAACTGAAGCCAAAGTTCTATGGGTTGCATAGATTCATCAGGAGGATAGGCGAGGTGGCATATGAGCTAGAGCTACCCGAAGGTAGAAAGATTCATAACGTCTTTCACGTCTCTTGCCTTAAAAAGGCGGTGGGACAACAGGTTATCATTTCACAAAAGTTGCCACCCTTGAATGAGGAGGGTCAGTTGGAACTAGTGCCAGAGGAGGTACTAGAGCAGAGAGAGTGCATATTGAGGAGCAGGATCATCAGAGAGTGCTTGGTTAGATGGAGGGGTCTTCCAGTGGAAGATGCCACATGGGAGGGAGAGCATATTCTGAAGCACCCAGGATTGATGTTGCTTGAGGAAAAGCAATCTCGGGAAGGGAGGACTGTGATGTCTTGTTCCCAAGAGTAGGCCAGTAGGGAGTGAATTAGTAGTCTATATGTTCACGTAAACTATAGTCAAGCACAAACAGGGAACAAGATGGAGAAATAAGGAGGAATTAACGGCTAAACGATGGATTAAGCCAAAATACTTAGGAAAAGTCACTTAAGCCTAAGTCAACGAAGAATTAGAATGAAAAGGTGTTAAGGGGGGACTTAATTGACAAATAAATCACTTTAGGAGGAAAAGCACCTAGCTTAAGTGAGGTCAATGAAGAATTAGATTGGGAAAGATATAAAGGGATGAATTTGACCTAATTCCTCATTATGCATTGTTATGATTTGATGTTGAGAGTTTCCAAAGGAGGAGGAGAGACGACCTTACTGTTTTGTGGATTTCTGGAGGAAACCACCACCCTTGATCGGTTTCAGTGTTGAGAGACACACCGTAGCCCATTGGAGATACCATCCAGGTATTTCACCGTACGTTTCAGGAGTTTCCATTGTGGAGGGCGCAGCTCAGCCAAGGAGGGCGCAAGCTAGTTTGAGGGTTTGGAGAGCTGCAATAGACCTGTGTCCCGATTGCAGTTACGTTCCAACCCATTGGAGATATAGCCAGGGCACTTCCATTGAGCCATCTATCATCAGATTCCGATGGTGGAATCTTGCAGATTGATTCATCCAGCCATTCAAGGCGCAGTTATTCCGGACAGACATTTGGCATTGCATGCAGAGTTTTAGGGAAGATCCGGACAAAGCCTTCCGACCCATTTCATCATTTGACAAGACGATCGTTTTGAGCCATATAGCAGCAGATTATATTGGTGGAATATTTTGGGGCGCATTCAGTGTTCCAGGAGGGGCGCAAACCCCCCAGGGGTCTAGATCCAGTGCCACCAGGGTCAGATCCGAGATCCGACAGACATCCATTCCTGTCTAGAGGCTAGGGCGCTTCTATTGGAGCAGTTTCGGGCACATTTTGATGGTGGATTCTCCAGGTCGAGTTTTCCAGCTGGTAGCGGTTACCGTATTTCTCCGGAATCGCACATTCTTGCCGATCTATCCGTGCATGCATCAGATCTGCTATCTTCTTATGATCACGGGTATTTTTTGTTATTCGATTGTATTCTAGTACAGATCCAGGAGATCTAACTGACGTTTAGATTCTATATTTCCAGTAGGCTATTGTATTTCCATGCTTGAACCGTTATTATTTGTGATATTGAGCAGTTGACATTCTATACTTTTGCATGCGTCCTTATATGATTGTTAAACCTTAAATATGCAACATGCACATGTAATAACCAACATGCACCTATAATAACCAACATGCAACCACAATAACCGAAGAATATCTCAAACACACGACTAAAATGCATCCAGAAACCCCCAGTGTATCAGATCTGCACGACATAGCATTAGAACAGTAGTGAATATCTTGATCAGCCGGATCAGGGATATTTCACGAAGAGGGTGAACCACGTATATTTTGTGTCTCTGTGGTTGATGTTGTGTTCTTTTACCTTTTGTTATTCTTTTGTTTCATTATTATGTTAGATATGGAATACAATTGTGTGAAGTAGGCTTATTCTTGGTAACAATAACTAGGTTGTTGTGTGTTGTTGCCTTGGATCCACTTGCATTTCCTCTAGTTGTAGACACTTGTGTCCTGCAACCCCCCTATTGCTACTTCGGGTGAGACTGCATCTGCTTCGCAGGTGTTTCCAAAAGGGCTAGTAGTTAGGGCTTGTTGGTGCATTGTTAGAGCTGAAACCTAGGTTTGCCCCTGTGCCAACAGAATAAGAAAAATGTATGCATGAGTTTCACGTACAAGATATTCAACTTTTGAAACCAATGCAAACTTGCTTACTATTTTAAATGCAAGATTCATTCTATGAGCCATACAATGAATACTAATCATAAATGGTGAAGTTTATAGTTGTAGTTTGACACAAAGGCCATTCCTTTTCCCTTGCATGATTGATGCTCTGACACATACCAACTTTTTCACGATCACTAAATGATCCATACCATCAATTTCCTTCAAAGTCTTGATGACAAGTTCATAAATATTTTGAGCTATAGAATTCTCCCTCATTTTATGAATCCCAAGTAAATATGAATGCCTAACATGATCATTAACCATATAAATTCTCATGTAGATCCATGAAGTATTATCAATAGTTGTAACTTCATCCAAAGACAATGAAAAAAACCTAGCATTTACAATATTCTCTTTCAAATCATCCTTTTCTAATTGAGCTAGATATTTTTCCCATTCCCAACCACTTGTTACTGACCAATGAGAAGATGGAAAAATTGACACTTCAAGAAAAGATATAAAGTTCTTGTAATCTGGAAAATCTATCATAAGACAACCTCTAGATAAGATGTGAAATACATTGCTTAATTGCATCGTCTTGGATAACAAATTTCTTTCCATAGTCTTTCCAAATAGAGATGTGATGGTTCCTCTAATTTCCTAAAGTTTTCTCTTATTGATTAAGTATTTATTGTATTCATCTTCATATTTGACATGTCAACATTCCTCAGAATATTTCCATCTAATAATAGATTTATCCTCGTCGTTTACAATTTCCTTATCATACACCTTTCTTGCATGCATCTCTATTGTATCAAACTTCATCTTAAATTTTATTGTCTTTCCAAGTTTCCAACTACATATAATGCATCTAACTTCTCGTGAAGCCTCTTTCTCATTTGTTGGAGGTATTGGTTCAATAAATGGAAATTTTGAGACCCATTTCGATTGGAATTGTCTCCCTATGTCCCATTGGCCTTTTTTCCTTTTCTGTGATTGTGAATGGTTTGTGTTGCCTCCAAGGAAAAACCTTCAACATTGTTATTGTCAATTTCTGGTGAAAGCATCTCAATTTGATCACTAGAGGAACATATTTCATCATCTATTAAATGGATATTAGATGCATTCTCAGAATATTTGACATCTCTTTGACTTTCCCTGATGGGTTTCTCAAAAGGGATTGAATCATGAAGAGAATCCGGGTTCTTGGATTGAGGCTTTTGAAAGTATGAAAATACATCCCTATGTTTTGATGTTTTCTTTCCACGATTTTTGTTTGACATCTCATTAAAATTTTCACAATTAGAATTTCAAATTGATCTAGAAACCAAAAGTGAAACCTGCATGAGAAAAATAATATAAAATTAGTCATCCATTTGACAAGTCAACACAAATGCAAGAGATATATCAATTTTAAGAAATCGATTCTTCTCAATAAGTTACAAAACCAACAATACTTATCTAAAAATAAATCACTTCAACATACAACAATTCATTTTCATCTTGCATATTATTATTGGATCAAAATAATGCCACATCAATAAAAATCCATTTTTAAAAACTATTTTTCCTGTGATAGGTTGGTTTTAGGTTGATAATATGTTTTTTATAGAAGTGTGTTCCATGAATCATGAGAAAATATATGTGATCCATCTGGATTTTGGTGGCCTCCCACCTATTCCAACTGGTTCATTTTGCCAATTTTTCAGTTTGGTAGTTTTTCCTAGTTTTCGGGTGACTTTTGGGGTCGTTTTGAGGCCCTAAACAATGTTTTTAGGGCTCGCCATAGTTAGATTGTGGAATGAGTCAGAGTCTGATGGAAACATGTGTATTCCTCAGATAGGCCTTTCCAATGGGATATCATGCGCCTAAAATGAAGATCGTATGCAAAAGTTACGACCTTGGGAAGTTGATGTACTAGCTTACCCCAATGGGGCCCACATGACTTTTGGAGCTTCATCTCCTAGGGTTAGGTTTTTGGATTTCTAGGGTTTTGGAATTCATGTTTATTGTAAAAAGATTCCTCGAGAGACTCATTGTAATCATCTTCTTGCGAATGAGCGCAACCGTCACATCTCTTCTCAGAGATAAGCCACCACCATTCCAGCAAGCTTGTTTTTTGCTACATTTTACAGTTTCAACTTATTTTCTTATTGAATAGAAACCAGTTTTACTGTATCTCTGCTATTCTATGTTAAGCATATTTTAATAATCTGTATTCATTTCCTTCTTCCTATAAAATCCATATCAACGGTATCAGAGTGGTCTGCTCCTTTTCGTTCTTAATGCATGTCCTCAATGAGGTCAGGGTACAAAGAATTGGGTCTCGAGCTTGTTTATCTTGAGGAAAAAAGTTCTCGCACACCCAAGTGACCTTCCATGGTGGGAGAAAAGAAAGATGAAGGGACATTATATCCTTTCAAAATGTTTCTCAAGGAATCCCTCATGCAACAGAGGAACGAGATGATGGATAGTTTTTTCTCAAATCCTTCGGTGGCTACCAACAGGCGATGCATCTTCCTTGAGCAGAGGCACCACCCCCTTCAAGGTACAAATCAACTTTGATATTCCTATATTTGAAGTTCATATAGACGCAGATGTTGTAGACAAATGGTTGAATTTTCTAGAAGGGTATTTTTCTGTCCATAACTTTTCGAATAGAGAAAAGATTATTTTTTCACTCCTTAAAGTCGTTCCCCATGTCAAAGATTGGTGGGAAAATTTCTGTGAGCAAAAGGAAAAAGAGGAACCCTCATTATCTACAGTCACAGTCACCTAGGAGTCCTTCAAGGATTCCATTAAGGAACAATACTACCATGTCGGAAGCTATAATGACCTATATACAAAATGGACCATACTACGGCAAGAAAGAGACCAAGCGGTGCCAGAGTTCAAAAAAATCTTCCATACCTTGTGCACCAAGTTGGGTATCAAATATTCTGAGAGACATTTGGTGCTCAAGTATTGTGGTGCTTTTCATAGATACATCTAGGTCAAAATGGAATTTCTGGACATCTTGTCCTTGGGCACGACCTATCGATATGTTTTCAAAATCAAGCAGAAGCTAAAACAAAAGACGAGGAAATTTGGGCCTGGAACCCATCACAGCAAAAGCAAGGAAAGGGTGGCCCCAACTCGCGGAACAAAGGACAGAGAAAAGATGGAAAAAATTAGGACAACCAGTCCAAACCGCAAGCAAAGGACACCAAAAAGGAAAAGAAAGATACCGGAAAGTGGTGCGACTTCCATAAGAGCTCCTGGCATAACACTGTTGATTTCCGATCAAAGCAGTCGTTGGTGGCTGAGCTGAAAGTCTCTTAATCAGATGTGGGTTCCGACTCTGAGTCAAAACCAGAAAGGGGGAGACAGATCATTGACACGGAACCCAGTGCCACCGTTTCTACCACCAAGCTCCAACCTGATGAACCAGACGAGCCAGAGGAAGGTGAGTGCCTTTTCCATGCACAGATGTGGGTGAAAGGCACCCCGCTGCACTTCATCATTGATAGCGGTAGCCAGAATAACCTCATATCAACATAGGTCATCAAGCTGCTAGCCCTGTCGACAACGCCACACCCACAACCCTATACCATTGGATGGCTCCGCCAAGGAAGCGATCTCCGCATCAGCCAACAGTGTCGACTGTCATACAACATCAAGCCCTTCAAAGACGAGGTATTGTGTGATGTTTCTCCTCTCGAAGTTTGTAATTTTATTTTGGAACAACCTTATTTATGGAAACGTCATGTGGTATATGAGTCTAGGCCTTGCGGTGTTATTATTACTTTGAACAGGAAATTGTACAGGATACTCGAGGTAGTCCCACCTAGTGTTGTTTCCTTGATCTCTTCCAAGCATTGGAGGAAGGTCATCTCTCAGACCGGTAAGTTTGTCTTCATTATGATTCGCTCTGAGAGTGAGAGAAAGATTGCAGCCACATCCAGAGCCTCTGTGGCCGATCTCTCCACACAACAGAAGCAAGTGGATAAGGTCGTGGAAGAATAGTCAGATATCTTCTCCTCACCTACTTGGGTACCTCTACACTGTCAGGTCAAGCATCCCATTGATCTGAACCCTAGCACACCGCTACCCAATGGGTCAATTTACCGCCTCTCTTTGTTATAAAATGAGGAGATCACGAGGCATATCCAAGAAATTCTCCACAAGCGGCACATCCATAGCAGCTCATCGCCTTGTGGAAGCCCAATTGTGCTGGTGCAGAAGAAATATGGGACATGGTGACTCTGCATTGATTACCAGGCCCTGAATAAAATCACAGGAACCGATACTCGATTCCCCGAATCGAAGACCTCCTTGATAAGCTCATGAGGGCCAAATAATTCAGTAAGATTGATCTGAAGTCTGGCTACCACCAGGTCCCAATAAAACAGACAGATGTATGGAAGACCGCCTTCAAGTCAAAAGAAGGTCTTTTTGAATGGTTGGTCATGCCCTTTGGTTTGACAAATGCTCCAACAAATTTCATGAGGATGATGGACGATATCTTACAACCTTTCACCAATATTTTGTATTGGTGTATCTGGATGACATCCTCATCTACAAAAAGACTTGGGTGGAACACTTGCATCATATTCAATAGGTTTTGCACACCCTGCGACAACACAAGTTATATGCCAACTTGGAAAAATGATCCTTCGGCATGGACAGGGTCGATTACCTAGGCTACATCATTGATCAACCTGGTGTGCATGTGGATCCAACCAAGATCCAGTTCATCCGTGACTGGCCAGCCGCAACCACACTCACTGAGCTTCGGAGTTTCTTGGGCCCTTCCAATTTCTATCGTAGGTTCGTGTTGGAATTCTCCCATATTGCATGGGACCTCAGCCAAGTAACCAGGGGTGGTGGTAAGGAAAAATTTGTGTGGGGCCTTTCCCAACAACAAGCTTTCTATCATTTGAACTAGCGCTAGTGCTCAACCCCAGTACTTTCATTACCAGACCTGCAACAATCCTTCAAGATCGAGAGAGATTGTCCAAACTATGCTATGGACGCCATTCTCACTCAACACGACCAGCCCATGGCATATCATAGTGAGACACTATCATATGTTGTCCGTAAGTATCCTACTTACGAAAAATAAATGTACTCGATTGTGAAAGCCTGCCACCAGTGGAGACATTACATTCTTGGGAAGGAGACAATCATCCACATTGATCATAATCCACTGCAGTTCATGCAGAGAAGAGGAAAATTGCAGAATGACTGTCATCAGAAGTGGTCCACATACTTACATTAGTTCCACCTCAACATCAAGTATAAAACAGGAAATACCAACCAAGTCGTTGATTGCCTCAATTGACCACCAATTGCAGCACTCACCATGGTGCTAGACTCTTACGACCACGAGACCTTCGGATGGCCCCATCTCTATGAGATAGACCCTGACTTCGCCACCACCTACCAATTGTTGGGCAAAAACTCAGTGGTCGCTAATTTCCATCTTCAGGACGGGTTGTTGTGCCGTCTGGGCCATCTTTGTGTTCCATCAAGTGAGAGAGTGAAGATGATTTGGGAATCTCACTATAGTCGGGTGGCAGGACACTTCAGTGTCAAAAAGATAATGGCAGTGCTGCAGAAACATTTCTACTGGTTGAAACTTTGACAGGATGTCGGTAGGTATATTAGGTCCTGCACCGCCTGTGCTATTGCCAAACCGACCAATAAGAAACGGGTCCTGTACACCCCTCTTCCTACTCCTAACAGGCCATGGTAATCCATCTCAATGGACTACATGTCGGTCCTTACATCCACCAAGAGGGGAAATGACTTTGTTTTTGTGGTTGTTGATCGCTTTTCCAAGATGGCGATTCTAGCCGCCTGCAAGAAGAGCATCACAGTAAAGTCTACTACCAAGGTCTTCTTTGAATGAGTATGGATACATTTTGGAATCCCACAAACCATTGTCTCATATCGGGACAGTCGGTTCCTCAACACATTCTGGTCGATTCTCTGGTCACTATTAGACACCAAGCTCACCAAATCCACTACCTTCCACCCCCAGACAGATGGCCAAGTTGAGGTCGTCAATCAGATGATTGTGCATATCCTGCACATGTACAGTTCCAAGAACCCTCGTACATGGGATGAGATTCTTCCCTATGTCCAACATAGCTACAACTGAGCCCTACATAGCTCAACCAACCACAACCCCTTTCAGGTGGGGTTGGGATTCCAACCATTGGGCCCCATGGACGTTGCACTACCCCTTGCGGCCACCTCGGTCGACTCGTCCCCTGCTCCACCTAAAGATGGCAAAGCCACCTGGTTCATTGAGCAGATCCAACACATCCTCCAACATGTTCAGGATATTTTACAGAAGTCCAATGCCAAGTACAAGCAACGTCGTGATCAACACCGGGTGCCATGTAAGTTTCAGCTAGGAGACAAAGTTTGGTTGCACTTGCAAAAATAATGCCTTACAAGTCCCCATTAGAAGCTTCACCCACTCCATTATGGGCCTTACACCATCACCAAGGTTGTGGGTGACAATTCTTTTGAGCTCAACATTCCCCATTTCTTTGGCTTTCACCCAATATTCAACGTGGCTCTCCTTTGACAATATTTCCCACCATTATTGAACACCTCAGAGATAGCAGAACAATTGACACCAACATTTCTCAAACCTGGCTGCATGCAACAGGAATCCAGGGATCATATTGTGGACACACAGGTTAAGGGAACTCGATGACAAATGATCCATCTTTATCGAGTTGTCAAAGCAGGGCAACTCCTACACCAAGGCAAGTGGCTCACCCAGGGCTAAATTCAACAGACATTTCCTCATCTGATGGGGGAACTCAATGCAACGGAGACCATTTCTTCTTAAGGTTGGAGGATTGATCCATATGGATTCCAATGGCCTCTCACCTATTCCAACTGGTTCATTTTGACATTTTTCCAGTTTGGTAGTCTTTTCCTAGTTTTCGGGTCCCTGACTTCTGGGGCCATTTTGAGGCCCTAAACAACGTTTTTAGGGCTCACCACAATTAGACTATTAACAGAGTTAGAGTTTGACGACAACATGTGTATTTCTCGGATGGACCTTTCAAACGGGCTGTCGTGCGCCTAAAACAAAGATCGTATGCAAAAGTTACGACCCTGGGAAGTTGATGTACTAGCTTACCCCAACGAAGCCCACATGACTTTTGGCGCTTCATCTCCTAGGGTTAGGCTTTTGGATGTCTAGGGTTTTGGAATTCATTTTTATTGTAAAAAATTCCTTGAGATCCTCATTGTAATTATCTTCTTGCAAATGATCACAACCGTCACATCTCTTCTCAGAGATAAGCCGCCACTATTCCAACAAGCTTGTTTTCCGCTGCATTTTACAGTTTCAACTTATTTCCTTATTGAATAGAAACCAATTTGATTGTATCTCTGTTATTCTGTGTTAAACATATTCTAATAATTTGTATTCATTTCGTTTTTCTCATAAAATCCAGATCAGTATCACTACATTCAATCTTAGATACAATCATACAAAGATAGATTGGAAGTTCCATGTTGCCAGAGAGTGTGCATGTGGATTTTACCACATGTTTTTGCTTTCCAGCTTGGGTTTATTCCAGATCCTTGATGTATTACACTGTTACAGAGTACGATGGTCCATTCTTTTATGTTGGGACCTTTGTATGTCATATGATATGAGTGATGAGATGTTGCTATTTGTGCTATGTTTAAATTTTTCCTGCTATGCCATGTCAAATAGTGATGATGATTTGTACATTCACCTACAAATAATAGCTATAGTGTACATTCACCTACAAACACATATTACTGATAATATGAAAAAAAAACTTGCATATATGAAAACAGTAAACTGGACACATGCAAGAAGTCTGAAGCATCCTCAAACCCTAAGCCTTTTGCCTAATCAAATGGATAACAGTTCCTGAGTTAATGCATCCCAATTGGAGAATGGTTGTGGCATGTATGCATGTACACTCCTCCTTAAACTATGCACCCTCACTCAAATCCTCATGATTCCACACTAACTATCTATCCTCTAGGGATTGGATCCCTTCTATAAGAATAGATCATGCATTTGTGTAACTGAATAGAACTAAAATCTGGAATGATAGAAAACATAACTGAATTGGAAATTACTAAATCTGGAATAGCAATGAACTGAGTCTGGAACAATAGTGAGAGTAGATTTAGTAAGGTTGGTTTGGGACCTGGGTTCTTATGTGTTTGGTTATAATTGGGTTGAAATAGTTATATATGGTGGTTTAGGAAAAACCTAGAGTGGACTGTGGAAAATTTTGGTTAATCAATTTTCATGGTGAAAAAGCAGCCATATGGATAATTATCTTTCATTATTTTTTTGTTATTAGCATACTACATAGTAATAAATACATTGTACAATATGATATTAGGCTAGAGAAACTGGTTGAGCCTTGAGGAAATGTTTGTATGAAATTATAATACCAACAACTTAGAATATTGTATGAGGATGCATATGAAGTGATTATAGAAATGTATGCATTATATTTTTCATTCTTGCTCACTGTTCGGCACAAACTCACTCTAGTCATGCCACATCTATTTAAAACTATCTATAACTATGTTTATCTCGATGCATGACATGGTATTGATACTGCAATATCCACACAAGTATAGGCATGCATTTGAATGGAATTTGCTCTATTAAAACGAATATAGGAATGTGAAATTGTAGCTTTGTGGGCATAATTGCATTACTTATTCTTTGGATTATATTCTTGCTTGGAAAGCTAGTATGATCAGTGGAACCTTGTTACTCTATCACTTGTTCATGGAAACACACAAGCATGGGGATTTGGGAAACATGCTGATGAAGCACCGTGTTTCATTACCATCTTGTAAGTTGTGAGAATGATTTAAAAACGCCCAGGTAATTTATCCAAACTGTGGATAAGCTCAAAAAATTAAACACAGTCTACAAAACTACTGATATACTCCAATCACTAACCCAAACAATCAATCTTCATGACCTGAAGCCTCTACTATCCTGGAGGGCCGAGGCTGGGCGGGATCTATCACTGATCAAAATGACACTTGTGCGTGGAAACACACAAGCAATGAGGATTGGGAAACACGGTGCTGAAAAACTATGTTGAAACACCATGTTTTAGCACCAGCTTGTGAGAATGATTTAGAAACAACCAGGTAATTTATCTAAACTGTAGTCTGTGGGTAAGCTAAAAAACTTAAACATAGAACTATTGATCTACTCCAATCACTAACCCAAACAATCACTTGTCATGAATTAAAGCCTATGCTATCCTGGAGGTTGGGTGGGATCTATCACTGATCAGGATGACAGTTGTGCATGGAAACACACAAGCAATGAGAATTAGGGAGACGGTGTTGAAGCACCGTGTTTCAACACCAGCTTGTGAGACTGATTTAAAAACTCCTAGGTAATTTATTCAAACCGTGTGTAAGCTCAAAAACTTGAACACAGAACTACTGATCTACTCCAATCAATAACCCAAACAATCACTCGTCATGACGTAAAGCCTCTGCTATCTTGAAGGCTGGGTGGGCTCTATCGCTAATCAGGATGACACTTGTGCGACGTGCATGGAAACACACAAGCAATCACCATTGGGAAAACGGTGATGAATCAACATGTTTCAACACTAGCTTGTGAGAATGATTTAAAAAAGACCAGGTAATTTATCCAAATTGTAGTCCGTGAGTAAGCTAAAAAACTTAAACAC
Organism: Picea glauca; assembly: GCA_000966675.3. Lineage (NCBI taxonomy): Eukaryota > Viridiplantae > Streptophyta > Pinopsida > Pinales > Pinaceae > Picea > Picea glauca. The sequence goes on along the minus strand of JZKD02S0811487.1, from coordinate 76,614 downwards.
ATAACTATTGATCTACTCCAATCACTAACCCAAACAATCACTCGTCATGACCTAAAGCCTCTACTATCCTGGAGGCTAGGTGGGATCTATCACTGATCAGGATGAAACTTGTGTGACATGAGTGGAAACACAAAAGCAGTGAACATTGGGAAACACAGTGTTGAAACATCGTGTTTCAGCACCATCTTGTGAGAATAATTTAAAAACACCTAGGTAATTTATCCAAACTGTGGGTAAGCTCAAAAAATTAAACACGTTACACATAACTATTTATCTACTCCAATCACTGACTCAAACAATCACTCATCATGACCTGAAGCCTCTACTATCTTGGAGGCTGGGTGGGCTCTATCATTGATCAGGATAATCCCTACTAGCATATGCACTTAATGAATGCCCAAAACAACTCTTCTACTAGTGGAGCGAAGAACTGTGAGCCCATAAATGATAAGATATTAAGATTATCCATGCACAGCCGTGACAAATTTAAAAAGTTGCAAGGAGGGATCAGAAGCCACTTATGACTTACCCGATATCAAGGTGCTGTAGGGGCCAAGTAGCAACCAGAAATGTTGAAACAGAGTGACCAGGAAGATGGAAATAACTCGCCTTTTTCTCCTCTTGTAATTTGCAAATTTTGACAATAGAATTTCGAGTTGGAACTTGGACTTTGAATATTTCAAGCTAGGCATGGCTGAAGATTTCATCGAACCACTTGGATCTATTAATATTGTGAATTATCATCAAATTGGGGAAAATTTTTCCGAAACCAACAACCGAATTCATGTAAAAACTCCAAATCGAGGGCATCCTCTGTAAAAACTCCAAATCAGTGGGTGAAAAAATCCTAAGGCCAATGGCTATTCCCAAATCAAGGCAAATCATGGTCCTTCACCCTGTGAAAAATCTAAAATTGTAGGTGAAAACCCCGGAAGACCAATGGATAGTCCCATAAATCGGGTGAAAGCGAGGATGACCGCCATTTTTCCAAGGCGAAAATGTAATTAATATTTAAATTCCAACTGTCATTTTTGGGCTAAATATATAATTAATTTTGTTTTAAAATAAAGGGGTGGCGAATTGGGATTAATATGGGTTTTTTTTAATATATAAAATTCGCCCTGCCAAAATTTGAAGGGGCTAGATTTCTCTCGTGGGTGAAATTTCGCCCCTAAAATTTTCTATGTCTGAAGTCATGCTACCACCAGGTGCCAATTGAGCAAATTGATGTGTGGAAGGCAACCTTCAAGTCTAAAGAATGCCTCTTTGAGTGGTTGTTCATGATTCTCAGCTTGACTAATACCCCGACCACATTCATGCAGATGGTGGATGATATATTACGTCCATTCACAAACTCCTTTGTGGTTGTATATTTGGATGACATCCTCATATTCAACAAAACTTGGGAGGAACATTTAGAGCATATTCAATAGGTATTGGGCACTGTGCGAAAGCACAAGCTATATGCCAATTTGGAGAAGTATTCCTTTGGCATGCAAAGAATCTAATATTTGGGATACATCATTGATGAGTAGGGTGTACATGTCGATCTATCCAAGATCTAAGTCATCCACAATTGGTCGGCCCTGAAGACAATGACCAAGCTTCGTAGCTTCTTGGGCCTCACCAACTTCTACTAGCAATTTGTGTTGGGTTCTCTCATATCTCTTGGGCCCTAAGCCAAGTGACCAAGGGTGGAACAAAGGCCAAGTTTGTATAGTTCACGTCCCAACAGAAATGTTTCAAGGATTTGAAATTATGCCTCTGCTTAACACTAGTCCTCATTCTACCATACCTCTAACAACCATTTGATATTGGGATAGATGCTTCAGATTATGTTATCGATGCAATCCTCACTTAGCATGAGAATTCGATAGCCTATCACAGTGAAACTCGATCTGATGTTGTTCAAAGATACCCCACCTATGACAATGATATGTACTCCATTGTGCAGGCATGTCGACAATGGAAGCATTACATTCTAGGGAAGGAAATGAACATCCACACTAATCACAAGCCTCTACAATTCATGCAGACACAAGGAAAGTTACAGAATGACCTCCACCAGAAGTGGTCCACGTACCTGCAATAATTCCACTTGAATATCAAGTACAAGAAGGGTAGCACCAACCATGTCGTAGATTGCCTCAGTCGACCCCCCGTGGAAGTACTAACCACAGTTCTTAACTCATGTGGACATGAGACATCTGGATGGCCACAATTATAAAATAATGACTCTGAATTTGCTACTTCCTATTAGACATTGAGCACAGACAAAATAGTTCCCAACTTTCATCTCCAGGATGGATTGTTATGTCATCTGATCCATCTCTGTGTTCCTTCAAGAGAGCATGCAAAGCCAATATGGGATGCTCATTATAGTCGGGAAACGAGACATTTTGGTGTAGAAAAGACAGTGGCAGTACTGCAAAAGCATTTTTATTGGCTGAAGCTTCAATAAGATGTTCGCAAGTACATTAGATCCCGCATTGCTTGTGCCATTGCCAAGCCCGCCATCAAGAAACAGGAGATATACACCCTTTTGCCTACTTCGGATAAGCCTTGGGAGTCCATCTCCATGGACTACATGTCTAGTCTTCATTCAAACAAGCATGTGAATGATTGTGTCTTCATGGTCATTGATCGATTCTCTAAGATGACAATTTTGGCACCTTGCAAGAAGAGCATCACAGTTGAGGTCACTGCCAAGTTCTTCACACATGTTTGGGTTCATTTTGGGATCCGACAAACTATTATCTTTAATCGAGATAGTAGATTCCTAAGCACTTTTTGGTCCAACCTATGGTCGATGATGAACACCAAGCTAACCAAATTGACTGCCTTCCACCCACAAACTGATGGACAAACATAAGTAGTCAGCAAGATGATTGTTCATATCTTGAGGATGTGTAATTCCAAACATCTATGCATATGGGATGGAATCCTTCCTTATGCTCAAAATAGCTTAAACAGATCTCTCCACAGCTCTATTGGCCACAACCATTTTTAGGTGTTCTTGGGGTTCCAACCGTTGGCCCCCATTGACGTAGCTCTATCCATTGCAGCCACACAAGAAGAGTCCTCCCATTATTTCATTTGCAAAAAGAGCGCCTCTCAAGACTTAATCAAAAGTTGTTCCCACTCCGATACATGCCTTACACCATCACCAAGGCTTTGGGTGATAATTCTTTGGAATTAAGTATTCCTCCTTTCCTTGGCTTGCACCCGGTATTTAATGTGGAACTACTCCGACCATATTTTCCACCTCTCCTAGACACATTGGATGCGACTGAGTAGTTGACCCCTACAAAAATCAATCTCGATTGCATCGAACAAGTGACAATTGATCGGATCATGGACACCAATACAAAGGACACCCCACAATACACTATTAAACTCTATTGGGTCATCAAAGCAGGGCAGTTTCTTCATCAAGGCAAGTGGTTCACCATGAGTCAGATTTAACAGAAGTTTCCCCATATGATGGAGTTACTTGACAAAATGGAGACCATTGCTTCCTAAGGGGGGAGGTATGATCCAGGTGTACATTGTTGGCCACCCACCTATTCCACTGGTTCAAATTACAGTTTTTCTACAGTTTTTCAGGTCCCAAATTTCTGGGGCCGTTTTGAGGCCCTAAATGATGTTTTTTTGGATTGGAATCACCTAGGATATATCTAAAAAGAAAATTCTAGGGTGAAAGGAATGTTTTTTCCTCAGCTAGACCTTTCCAATGAGGTATCAAACGCCCCAAACAGAGTTCGTATGCAAACTTTACGCCCTCGTGAAGTTGACGTATCAACTACCGCCATCGGGGCCCACAAACCTTTTGGTGTTTCATCTCCTGGGGTTATGGTTTTGGATGTTTAAGGTTTTCTCATTTCTTTTTTATGTTAAAAAGGCCTTTGGAGCCTCATTGTAATCAACTTCTTGCGAATGAGTGTAGCCGACACATCTCTTCTCGGAGATAAGCTACCACCATTCTAGCTAGCTTGTGTTCTTTTGCATTTTACAGTCTTCTGTATTTCAGACAGTCAATAATAGAATCTGAGCTTTACTGTATTATTGTGTTCCTTGCCATATCTTTGTGTATTTGTTTGTTATATCTCTGTTATATTTATGTCTTTATATCATTCCGCAAAATAATCTGGATGGCATATATAATAATAGGAAATTGTATTCATTAAACTATAATATACTCATTTTACATATTTGGAAAAATAAACATAGTGTACCCATCCTCTACACAATGCTACAAACATTAGGGGTTTTGTTTGTCAAGGTTCTCACTGTACACTCTTAAATATCCCTCTATCAATTTTGATGATGTTTCACCACAAAGTTCATATGTGTTGATCCTGACCACCACTTCTATCAAGCTCGAGATATATTAATCTTTTCTCTACTAGTTCTATTACTGATTCTTTATTATCGATTCATCGATTATAAAAGGACCCTTCAAAGAAGTTCATCATAGGATGTTCTTAAATAGGAGTGCATATAATTTTGTCCATCAGTAACTCCAAAAGTATCAGAATATTGATAAGTTCTGATGATAAGTTCAACATTTCCCCATGAAGATTTTTCAAGATTTGTTTCCCTTCCTCCTACATATTTTTACACAATTACATCATTTGGCTCATCATTTGATTCCCTTCCTCCATTTTTGTCAATTTTCCAAACCTTTGGTTTTGATAGGGTTTGGGTGTTGCAAGTTTAAAATGGCCATAACTTCCTCAATATTTCTCAAGATCACTACTATGACCCTAAATTAGAAATGGAATGACCACTTTGCTTTTAATGACATTGGTTGTAATATCCAAAATTTTATTCTTGGAATTATTTGTAATTAAATTCTTAAATACTTTGCATGAATGCTTTATAACTTTGCTACTTTGACACCATACAATGGAGCTGTGAATATTGTACATCTTTTGTTTTGCAGTTAATAAATAAGAAGACCAAGATCAGCTGAGCTCAAGCGCCTATAGGGGCTATGATACCACAAGAGGGGAAAGGTGTTCAAGCGTCTTCGAGGGGGGGTATGCCTAAATCATCTACCTTATGATACCTTAAACCCTCACCCAATTTAAATTTTGAATTTCAAAACAAAAATGAGTTTAGAGGAGTAGAGGGAATAAACTCCTCAATCTAAGCCACCACTCCTAAATTTTAGCAAATTGTCTCCTCTATATTCTTGGAACTAGGAAGAGAAGTTGAGATTGAACTCTCTACCCATTAGGAATGAGGAAAATTCGAATGGAAAGAAGGAGGTTGTTAGAAAAAGGGATGGAGAAGAGTTTTGAGAGATTAAACATGAGAGGAATGGTGCCAAACCCATCATAGACCAACCAACCATGAATGGAAGCTTGTAACCTTGAGAAGAAGTCAAGAAAACTTGGAAAAACTGAATAACACAAGAGTGAGAAATTTCTGAGGTACTGAACAAAGAGAAGGAAATATTCATTGTGTTGTGTGGGGGCAGGTATGTGGGTGCCATAGGACTGAATTCATCAAGAAATATGCAGAGGAAAACATTGATTAGAGACCAAATTTAGATTTAACTATCATAGCCTAGAGAGGGGGTGGCATATACAGTGGATTTTCCTATGGTGGGGTGGAAACAACTCGCTCAGCTAGTGGTTTTCGATAACATTAAAAAGATAAGTTATAATCCCCATTTATGAGTTATCAATTGGTATGCTTGATAATTTTTCGTATAAATTCCTCTGTCAAATTATGTTATGTTTCAAATTGCTGAAAAGTTTCTGTAATTACTTAATGTACAAATTTATGTCAAAACATCTTTGTTCATGTTCATATAAAGAATTATGTTACTAGTTGTATTTATCGATCGATATGGCCACATTGCTGCTACTACTATTGAAACTTTGTTTTCCTTGAGGTTCGTTTTCAGCTAAATTTATTTTTTTGTTGTGGAATAGAGAATCCCTATGTCAAACCTCTGTTTTCCATGGAAGATCATTTCTTGTTTAAATTTCAATTTGTGGAACAAAAAACTGTAATTTTGCTAGTTACATTTACCAAATATCTCCCACGTCTTTTTGGTTGAGTGCCAGGCAAGTGCACAGGCGTGTAGAATTTATATAGAAATATTTACCCATCCATAAAAATCTAAATCTCATTCATGGATTGGTGGGCACTTTTACATTTCCAGGTTATTGGTGTTTTTTTTTTAATTGAAACCATTCTTGATCTTTGAAAAAGAATTGTAGGTCAATTTGGCTTTGTGGGGAGTCCAAAGCTTCTTCAATTACCCTCTTTCTACATCGTATTTCCCAACTCCATATACTCCAACTACTTGAGAATTCCGATCTATAACCTGCCATATGTAACTTGTCAACAAATAATCCAGAAATCCATATTTCAATGACTTTCCTGCCAATACAAACACTATAACATGGACAACTGGTAAAAATATGTCATTGATGAACATCAATCCTTACTATTCACAATGAAAACAAGCAGTGCTATCTGTAAAATAGAAAATCCAAACTCGTATGATATTGATACAACCATGTTTGCGATTATATATTGACATTGACAAACCATAGAGATTTTGTCGTCGATAAAATGATAGATTGAGTGTATTTTTGGCATATAAAATGGTTAAATTTAAGATTGGTGACATCTTATTTGCATCAAAAGAAGCTAGTTCTATTCTATAGCCCAACTAGAAGTGCGTGGAGATTAGCCATTGTCGGTCATTGTAACAGTGCATTTATTTTGAATATGGAGACCAATACAAACTCATATGAATTATATGAATTCCAATATTCATGTGTTTATCTTGAACTTGCCAAAATGGCCAATGTTTATAACATCAAGGCTTAAAATATGCAAACTCAATATGGATATTAGACCTGAGATTAAATGGGTATTGTGTGAGACCAAAACTTTCTTGGTGGTTTCCACGTATACAAACATGTGGGTTTACAAATTTAGATTTGAGTTGCAGTAACAAGAAATATATTTAGTTATCTCTTCTTTATTTGGTACACATTGAGAATACCCAGAAGTAGAAGCGAATTATCCAGTAGTATTGATTCCTAATTACTCAGTAAATCTAAAAATGGGTGGAAAGTTGCAATTTTTTCTTTTTTTTATTCAACTACAAATATATGTATACAACAACATATTTCCAACAACAAATTTCCTTTGCATCATTGGTAGTGCAATAGCTTAATATTTTTGCTTGTTCAAATGCTCACAAGGATGTTCAGCTTAATAAGCATTCTTATGTATAATTCTCTTGTAAATGGCCAAACAATTATGTAGACTATGGAGCTTCCATGAATGTCCTCCACACTAGTAGCGTTGCCAATGATATGTTGTTCAATGTGAAGTCCAATGAAACTTTTGATTACATGAATGATGGGAAGCATACTGAGTTCAACATCTATCTACTATTTTTCTGGATGTTATTGCAAGAGGTCTGTTGAACACAGGGGATAAGGCTTTGTGCATTAGAATATCCAAGGGGGAAAGAGGCATTCCTGAAATATCATATTCCATTGGATTTGGAGTTGATATGATTTTAATGGAATGGATCTTTGGTTTTCAGAACACACATACATGAGACAAAACACACAAGAGAAGAAAGAAACTTCTTCAAAGTTCCATATTTTCCTATTGTAGAAATGTTTTGAAATTGTTGTTGAAGACAAGATAGATCTTCAGTTTGAAAATTGAGCTACACCCAAAATTGTTTTCCCTTTCTCTAAAATATACCATGCATTTTAGAACACCTATCTAAAATGAATTTTGTTGATGTTGGAACTTTTTCCTTTGTAGTAGAGGTTGAAAATTGAGCTAAACCCAAAATTGTTTTCCCTTTCTCTAAAAATATACCATGCATTTTAGAACACCTATCTAAAATGAATTTTGTTGATGTTGGAACTTTTTCCTTTGTAGTAGAGGTTGTAGCACATATTGAAGTAAAAGAAATTTTGACAAGTTATTATTGAATTTGCAAAGGTTGTCTAGAAGGAGAAAAACTCCCCTATTACTTGCAATATTTATGCGATGTTTTCCTTGTGTGTAGTGTTGTTTAAATTGTATTAGGAGATAAATGTTACAACAATATTTCATATTCACAAAAATACACAGTGAAATGTCAAACTCAAGAGCATTCAACATTGTGATATATTTATATATTACCACTGTCAACATTTAACTTTATGCACATAGCTGGAAATCTAACCTCACTTGTGTCTTTATAATGATTATTTTTGTATTTTATTTTTAATGTGGAGTTATTACCTACAAGTGGCTTTTGTAGCAGTACTTTTATCTAATTTTCAGCAATATTTTTATATTTTAAATATAGGTATGTTACATTGGTGTACTACAATCAAGTTCCAAGATAGAGAGAAAACCATGTTTGTGAGGATGCATCCAAAATTGGTTATCACTCACATGATATTTTCGAAATCGTTATTTTAACCCTAAACTGGAAACTGCATGACCTCTCTACTTTAATGGCTCCAATGAAAATACAATTGGGGTATCATGCAAAAAGAACCTACTATAAGAAATATCATGACCACTAGGTTTGAAATCACACTGGTGCATTACAATCTGGTTAATAGGTCGAGAGAAAACTTAACACAAGAAAATCTACAAAATTAATAAAAAAATTGCTTCCCCTTTCCCAAAAAAAATTGCTTCCCCTTTCCCAAGAAAGTGCTCTGAAAATGTACCTTTCTCTGCAATCCAGCAAATTGAAAACCAGCACTCCTAAATCCTTCCAATTGTATCCATCATACAATGGCCAACATCATGATGTAACAATGATATATCTTTACTGTTCACATTTGTGGTCTAACGCCTATTCAAGACATGGATAATATTCCACATTTAATTTTCAGGTCTAATTGGAAAGATACCTATTATCTACATAGAAACACATAAATTAAAGCAAGAGGTGCCTTAGGAATATTACAGGTGTACGATCAATTTATAGGCAAAGAGTTCTATGGAGTGCCAACAATTCCAGATCTGACATAAGTACAACGCCCCATTCAATTCTTGAGAATGAGACAACAGTTAGATGGAGATCAATGCTCTTTTCCAATAATGGTATATATTGATGGCTTCTTTGTATTCATTTAGAATGGTATATATTGATGGCTTCTTTGTATTCATATGCTCTGCCTAGCACGACCATTATCACTATTGGTTTCAAAATCCATATCATCAATTATATATGTCATCCTCCTCCACCATTTTGTATGTAACTACAGCAAGTAGGGTGACCTCCGAGCACATATTATGCAGATTTGACTTACGTCCAACAAAATAGAAGGCCTAATATGTTGAATGCCTGCATTGGTATGATGACAAATGCACCACCAACAAAGAGGGCACATCACTATCAGTTTTTATTGGTAAATCTATGGCCTGTAACATCAGTAAGCAACACAAGAACAAGTGCATTTCCAGATCTAGGAAATGGAGGTTTTGTTGCCATATTCCTACCATACTTGGCATAAATAAAGAGAGTTGTTGGAGTGGGTTGATCTTTTAAAATCCTTTGATTGCAAGACATATTTACTAATACGGGGAAGTGATATATTTATAATAGATATTTGAGAACACTCTCATCTTAGGGATGGTTATAACCACCACTGCACACATCTGTGTGAGATCCATACTTCAAGAGTTCATTAGTATGAGGGAAGGATCCACTAGCCCAAATATAAACACATGTAAATAACCATTTCAATATGTGAAAGAGCAGTAAAAGAGGTGCGCTCTAGCATGAAGGGAGTTTAATGCAAGGATCGAGGTACTTTTTAATGAGGACAACTCTGGTATCCAGATCCATTCTTTAAGGAATTTGTTACATATTAAAAGTGTCACTATTAAGGGAATCGATCCACTTGTTGAGGAGTTGGTAAGAA
>JZKD02S0811465.1:0-14499 GCA_000966675.3 Picea glauca | reverse complement strand
CGCATTTCAGAGAGGGAGAGGCATTAATCCTCCCATTTTTAAATTTGAAATATAATCCTATACGAATTCATGTTGTAAGCTTGAGTGAAAACCAAGCCATATCTCTGAACAGACAAAAGATAAGGTCGCCTTTAATGGTTGACAGGTTGATGGCTCTAGGTTCACATCAGACTAGATAGCCATTTATGAAAACTTCAATGTAATAGATGAGGTTAGGTGAGAGAGGACAAGCTCGTAGAACCCTCTTTTGTAAGGAGATCTGGCATCAGATTTCAGGATGAGAGTTAGGAGACTTGAGAGACAGAAAGATCTCGGGAAGAGAGGTCTTAGAAGCAGAACTTAGGATAGAGTTAGATTAGGAGAATTAAGGAGAACTGGGACTCTATTACAGTCCAGTTTTTGTAAGCATCTGTATAGACACACAGAGATAATAGAAAAGCAGTTTTTCCTGTATATCGTGTGTTTATGCATTTTCATGAATGAATATTGTGGATGTATGATAAGTTTCATTTGCAGTAGGAGATAGATTTCTTTTATCTTCATTGAGTTTTATAATATCATTCTGGATTCTTTAGGCTTTGCAAGGAGTGCACAACAGAACAATTGAAGTTATGTAGCCAGCACAAGGAGTGCGCATCTGAACTCTGCAGAGTCAGAAAAGAACGTGCCAGGAGAGCACACCAGAGCGATCACAAACTAGAGAGAAACCTCAAGGTTACTGAATACCTTGGGTGGGGGAACTGTGCAGAAGGAGCACAGAGAAACAGAGTTATTGAGAACTCTGTAGAGCTCTGCCAAGTGGGCATCGAGCGAGTGCAAGAGTGCACAGAAGGAACTTTGTGTTGAGTTCAGGAGGAACCAAAGTTACTGAACACTCTGTAAGGAAGAGCTCTGCAAGGTGTGCATCGAGCAAGGAGAACACCAAGAGGGCGAGAAGTATTTATTTTCAAGAAATCCTTCGGATCTGAGTTTGACGAAATCCCAGAAACGCAAGGAGTGCGTGGGAGATCGAAATCTTCGAGGAGATCAAGCTCAGAAGGAATAACACAAGGAGTGTGTGGGAAGCGGACTTATTCTAAGTCGTAAAGATCGGCAGAGACAACGCATTCAAGAGCGTAAGCGAGACCCTAGATAGTCAGGTTCGCGGGGAGAAAGTTCAAAGGCCGAAAACCTTTGAAGACTTTCAAAATCTTCCAAGTCGGAAGAAGGTGGAAGCTCAAGAGGAGGAGCGACAGCAACCGTTAGATTGGTTGTGGGAAAGGAGCCTGGACCGTTAGATCAACATCCAGTGACATAAGGAAGCGCAGAGAAGAGAACAGATCTCAAGTGTTGGATCTGAGCGCAGAGGATCAGCCGTCGTCTAATCACGAGAAGGTGCACAAGCTTTAGCGTTGTTTATACGCAGGAGAGTAGATTGTTGAAGTCTCGAAGTCATTTGGGACCATCCATCATTTGGGAGGACGTGTGACGGAAATCCATCCATTTCGGGTGAAGACGCTCCGGGAGGAACAAGCGCACAGAAGGTTGAAACATCCGAAGAGCCAAAGAGCCAGAGGGAATCTGAACCGTCAAATTCAGAGGGACACACGTCGACAAGTCGTGAGATTCAGAAGGAGGCGGAGGTGTAACGCTGGAACACCCAAAGGCCGAACAGTGGAAGAGCCGAGAGTCGTCGATCTGCAGAGGGGACACTTGTCACCAGATCGCAAGCTCCGGGGAAATTTACATTGGAGTTTCAGTTTGAGAATTGAAACTGCCAAATCACGAATGCCCAAAGAGAATCTGAGCCGTTAGATCTATAAAGGGGACGTGTGGCGAAAGATCGTGAATTCCAGGTAAAGTCACTCTGGGAGAACGCGAAGGAGAAAGTTTTGACATCTTCGAAGCCCGAACAGCCAAAGCGAACGATAGTCGTCGATCTGGAAGAGGACAGGTATCACCAGATCGTGGACTTCGGAGGTTTGCACTCTGGGGTTTTTATGGAAAGAAGTTTCGGAAAGTTCTGAAGCGTCGAAGGCTGAAATGATTAAGGGTCGTTAATCCCAAAGGAAGAACGCAGGTCGTTGATCTACGAAGGGACATGTGGAGGACGGAGATTCACTCCGTTAGACAGCCATTGAATAGTCGTTGGATCAAGGGAGGACAGGTGTCAAGAGATCTAACACTCCGGAAGGATTCACTCCGGAGATTTGTGTTGTTGAAATTTGGGAACGTCGAAGGTCGAAGTCCCAGAAATGACGAGAGTTGTCGATGTGAAGGAGGACACACGGTGCTAGATCTAGGACTCTGGAGGAAAGCGGAGGAAAGACAAGTCCGAAGACCCAGAGAAGATCCCGGTCGTTGATCGAGGAAGGAGTCGTAGGACCGTTGATCTGGTTGAGGAGACCAAAGTCCCGAAGCAGGAACAGAGCCGTCGATTTGAAGGATGCGTGGCGAGAGATCGGGCCATTTTGGAGAAATCTCTCCAAAAGAAAGGAAGGTTTGAGAATTGAAAGTCCCGAAAGCCAGATTCGTGGAGGAGATCCTGGCTGCACATTTAAAGGGACAGGTGGCGAAATATCTTTTATTCCGGAGGATCGCCTTACGGAGGAAAGAGAGGGTTTGAAATTTAAAAATCCCAAAGTCTGGAATCACGAAGAGATCTTGTTCGTTGATTCGGAAGCAAATCTTGTCCGTTGATTTGGAGAGGGCGGATCTAAACCGTCAATCCAGAGGTACCGTCAAGGTCGGGAGATCAACGGTCCCGAAACATTTCGGGTTATTGAAGGTGTGCGAGCTATAACACGTAATCGTGTGGTCACGCGAGAACGTAGCCTGAGGACACATGCGATGAAGGCGCTTAGCAAAAGGAGATTGCAGAGCACGAGGAGTTGAGATTTTCGAAGGCCGAAAACCCGAAGAGGATTAGGTTCGTCGATCTGAGAAGGGAAATCGATGATAGGGAATCCTATCGGGGAGCAAAGGTAAAGTTAGTGAACACGTAAGCTCACAGGACGAAATAAACTGGAGTCGTTGATCTCATCGGGACAGGATATCAACGGGAACGATCAAAGGAGGATCGAGCGAGCACTTTCAGATATCAGGGACAGGGCTCTTCCGTAAAGAGTGAGCACATTGGTGGCCCGATATTGTTGTGAACCGTCGATCGACGAGCAGATTGACATCGGTCAAATCCTGACCCTGGAAACCAAGCGAGTCTAACAGGACTTGCACGCAAAGGAAAAAGGGGCCTATGTAGAGCCAAGTTGGGTTCAAGAAGAACCCAAAGAGTCAATCCAACTCAGGCGAAGGAAAGATCCGAAGACCGGGAGGTCGCACAACCCCAGGAGAGGAGGGGGACTGCATCATAATTGCTTTGGGGGAAAGTAATTTGAGGGGTAAATGTTATAGTACCTCAAAATATCTATGTTTTAGTGTTTCAACATAGAAAAAGCATTATTATCAAACTTAACAATGAAGAAATTAATTTTGAACACCCAATTTTGTGTTAGATGGGCGAAGGATAGATTAAGAGTGATTTGTACCAAGGGCATCCACTACAATCACATAAAGAAAGCAAGGAGAAAACTTAAGCCTTTCTTATTGGTCAAGAAGACCCTCCTCATTGGTTATGTTTATTAGACATGGAAATCATCCAATGGTTGGGAATCCCCTTTGGTGTGCAAATCTTGCTTATTGATTAGCAACGGTGGATCAAGGCAACTCAAGTTTGGAGTCAATCTTGATCTTCCTCTTATGAGAAGGGTTGTAATTGTTGACAAGATTCTACAATTGAGGAAACATATTATTCAATGTTGTTCCCTTCCCAAGCAACACACAAATGTTTGGAGCATATTTTTCAAAGCTTCATATGGGGCAAGGGAAGGACCTCCCTTTGCTAGCATGTGAAGTTTGCACATCAACAAAGGATCAAAGGGGTAGAGGCTTCCTAATATAAGAGAACAAGGGGTGGTCCTTGCTAAAAAAATGGGTACTACACTCACTAGTTGGTGAAGCTCCTGAGCAAGTTTTAGTTCAATTCCAAATTCAACAAGCTTAACACATTTAGGGAATTAAAAGTAGGCTTTCCAACTTTCAAGTTCTATGTCACTTAGAGGATGTGAGCAGCTTGGTAGGCTGTTTTTGGAATCTTTGCATCACAGTTCAAGGGAAGGGGCTCCCTTTGGAAACATGTGAAGTTTACATGTTAATCGAGGATCAAGTGGGGTTAAGGTTTCCTAACATAAGAGAGCAATGGGCAAGTTTTAGTTCAATGCATCAAGGACTTAAAATTCCTTTTCCACTATATGACATGCAAAGCTCCTAGGCAAGTTTTAGTTAAATGCATCAAGGACTTAAAATGACTTTTCCACTATATGACATAATTGGTAATGCCTAGGGTTTCCAACATGCAAGTCCTACCCCCCTTAAGAGAGTGTGGACAACTTGGTAAGTTTAAAAATACTTGCATCACAATTTGAGAGACCTCGAGATGCCTTAGCTTTGGTATCAAAGCCATATTGAATGTCCTTGTGCCTAGTGGTCAAGTCAACCTTTCATTTCATTTCCCCAATGAAAGGTTGGCAAGACAAGGGCTTCTTTTTGGAAGGATTTATGAAATCATTAACATTGTCACTAGCATACTTAGCATGCCCTTAACAAAGCCCAAAAGCTCATGGCGCAAAGAAATATGTTTTAGAGGACCTCCAATGCATGATTTTAAAGGGTTTTCTTTCTAAAACACCACCTCCAATTATAAAACGATGGTTGCATTTACCCAAGCCTTACCACTCATGGTAACATCCATCCACACCTAAAATAGGCTTGGCCTAACCCTACAATCATGCATATCCCTCCATGATCTAGACAAAGAGAACTACAACAAAAATCATTCAAATGATGGCATTTTTAAAAGAGGCATCTTGTCTCCCTTCAAATATAACTACACAATGCTCCTCTTGATCTAGACAACATATCCCTCCATGATCTAGACAAAGAGAACTACAACAAAAATCATTCAAATGATGGCATTTTTAAAAGAGGCATCTTGTCTCCCTTCAAATATAACTACACAAAGCTCCCCTTGATCTAGACAAAGAGCACTACAATAGAAATGATTCAAATGATGGCATTTTTAAAAGAAATATCTTGTCTCCCTTCAAATAGAAGTTCACAACCCATTTCCACTCTCATGGTGTTTTTTCTAAGATGGTAAGGTTGGGCTATAGCTAAGGGTAAGCAAATGAAAGACATTCTTATCTCAAACTTCCCAATAAACACTAGAGGCAAGCACACTCTTTTCAATAACACCCTAAAAATCGTATGGTATATACTATATTCATACCTTCATTGCCTCCAGCCTTGATGCTCAAACAATTTTGAGAGCCAATCACAAATCTACCAGCGTATCTACAAAGAACGCTCAAAGGACTTGCTTAGATTTTAAAGGCATTCTACTCAAATTGCAGCTAGAAAAGGATGGTTCCAACAATGCAACCAAAGATAATGTTAATGACCAATAATACATTTCATATGCTTCATATTGTGAACGATAGTTTTCGAGACTCTTTACCTAGGTAGGTCTAGACAATAAGTTTACTTCTAGTGATTTTTCTCTCACCATGTATCTTTGGTTTCATAAAGCTTCCGTTAATGTTGTAAGGTAGGGTCTTAATTCTTTGTGATTTTTATCCACGTATAAATAAGTTTTGTTGATAAAAAAAAGTCTTTCCCTCATGAAACCCTCATAACTATACCTATATTTATTGACTAGAAACTTCCACTCATGAGGGTTTATCATCAAGGACCAATAGAAACATCCATATCGCCTTGTATTTTCTCTAAGCATCCATACCTCCTCAAGGAAGTTTTAATTATCATGTGCAAATGGTTTTGAGCATTCCAACTATGGTTTGTGTTTAATGTTGAATCTTTGTTTTTACAATTATTACTATCGAATTTCAAATTTTAACAAAAAAACCAAAATACCAAATCAACTACTAAGTTTTGGTTCATAACAAACTCAATGCCCCATCCATGCATTTATGAGTTAATGAACGAGCATATCTTTTCTATTACATATTAAACTCAATGCCCTACCCATGCATTTATGAGTTAATGAACGAATATATCCTTTCTATAACATATTGAATACTTTCAGGCAAAATGCAATCAATGCATGACCTTTTAAATAAGAAAGATATGTTCGTCACTCTTCCAAATATAACAGAACATATTCGCAAACGTAAAATATATGTTCGACACTCATCAAAAATAACAGAACATCTTGGCAGACATAAAAGCACTCGAGAGACCTCTCCTTGTCAAAAAAACATCAAAAAACTATTACAATGCAGAACATAGGAAAAATGACGCAAGTGAAATAACTGAAATTAGTTGCCCAGTACTATCAAATGGCATTCGAAAGAAAACATTGTAGATTCCATTTTCCACCGACTTCTCCCAAGAAACACTATGAAATGTCGTTCGAAAGAAATATTGTGGATTCCATTTCCCACAGACTTCTCCCAGAACCCACTATCAAATGTCATGTTAGTGGAATGTGGATTCCATCTGAGCATTTCAAGCAGCATTGTCTATAACTGTTTTAACAAATGGGCTTTTTCATTATAATCCAGCAATATAAATTTGCATGAAATCACCATTTTTTGTTAATCCAGCAATATAATTTGTATGAAATCACCATTTTTTGTTGTTTAAAATCTATTTCTGAATGCAGAAAATGAATTCAACATGCTAAAAAACCCTAGAACACTCAGATTATACAGAAATAATCACTCAAATCTACATATCTGACAATTTCTTGCCATATTTCAGGCAAATGTCTCCAGAAAAATATCATCAAAAGAGTAGTTTCATTGAACATTTAGACTACAACATTCAGGCAAATTGTAATCAAGGCATAATCCTTGTTGAGAAGAGTTCATTACTCCAAACTTCCCAAAAATCCAAACTTCCCAAAAAAACAATATTCACATATTTAGAAACACATTAAAAAATGTTCATTGGTATTTTTGGATAAACTGTGAGAAGAGTTTTGAAACATCCTACATTCCAAATGGACACTCCACTCATCATCAGGTACAAAATACATTCCAAATGGACACTCCACTCATCATCAGGTACAAAAAAAACATGCCTACATGCTTGACTGGACCAGATGGTTGGACAGCAGAATTTTATCACTTCTTTTTTGAGTTAGTTGGTCAGAACTTGGTTGATATGGTCGAGGAGACGAGATTGAAGGGGGAGGTCACATCTTCGATCTATTCCACCTTTGTGGCTTTGATTCCAAAGGTCAATATACCTTCAGTTTTCAATGATTATCGGCCAATTTCTCTATGTAACCTTTGTTACAAACTCATTTCAAAAGTCATTGCTAAAAGACTCAGGCCTATTCTTTCCAGGGTACTTTCAGAAGAACAGCTTGGATTTCTCTCAAAAGTCGGCAAATCTTGGATGCCATTGGAACTGCACAGGAGTGTCTCCACAGCATTAAGTCAAAAAAGTTACAAGCAATTATCCTGAAACTTGACTTAAGAAATGCTTACGATTGCACCAGCTGGGATTTTTTTGAGACTTATTCTTCACCAAAGCGGCTTTGGGATCAACACCACAAATTTGATCATGGCCTGTGTCGTCTCCACTTCTTTCGCTACCCTAATCAACGGAGAGGCAACTAAGTTATTTAATAGTGAAGGACTGAGACAGGGATGCCCGCTCTCCCCTTTACTCTTTATTTTAGTCATGGCGGGGCTCAGTCTGTCCTTAAAGAAAGCCCAATCTGAAGGACAGATTATAGGGATAAAAGTGTCCAGAATGATCAGGATGCTCCATTTATTATTTGTGGATGACATCCTCATTATGATTAGAGCTTCCTCAGCTAAATGGAAAAAAATACAAGAGATTCTTCAAAAAAATTGTCGGGCTTCAAGATTGATCATAAACATCCAAAAATCCACTCTTACGCACGCGAGAGTTGATCCTAGATCTATCCATAGATTCACTGATACTCTTGGTTATCCTTGTAAAAATCTCAATTTAGAATTCAAATATTTGGAATACTTATTGAAACCAGGGAGATACAAATCTATGGATTCACAATGGCTAATAGACAAGTTTGAATCAAGGATCAACCATTGGTGTAATAAGTGGCTCACCCTGGGTGGACGTTTAGTACTTATTAAAACAGTGTTTGAGAGTCTACCAGTTTATTGGTTGACTCTTGCCCATACTTCTATCTCGATGCTGCATATATTGCGCAGCCTAAGTAATGATTTCCTATGGTCTGAAAGTAATACTAAAAAGCGTTACCATTTGCATAACTAGCAAGCCATACCAAAAAACCCAAACAGCTTGGTAGCTGAGGACTCCCAAAATATTTTCGTCTTCTATAGAGCTCTCTAGCAACGAACACTCTGGCATGCTTTGATGAAACCGGGCATTTGGCACTAGGTAATCAAAGATAAGTATTTTCCTCGTGGTCTCTTCGATGCAGTCAGCAGAGGGGAATTCTTCTATTGGCTCACAGTCTTGGAAAAACATCCTAAATACTCTACTTGTCATCCTCCACTGGCTAGCATGGATCCCAGGGTCAGGGCAAGCCATCATCATTGGAAGAGATACAATCATTGGAATGGAACATGCTTCCATTCTATTGGTGAATTTGGTATTTGAACTAAACAGTAAACACATTTATTTTCTTTAACAGGCGAGTCGCCCCTTCTCTGTTAGTCTGTTGGGACAGAACTGGGTCAGTAGCAACAAGTTGGGATTGGAGGGATCTTGGCCGTGAATGGGAGAATGACAAAAAATTCCTTTTGATGCTGGCAGTCCTAAGTAAAAAGAGTGACGAGCTTACCTAGTTAGGCTATAATAATTCTGGACATATTTCCGTGAGAAATGTTTACACTACTCTTTCTAATACACTAGGATGGAGAAAGCACTTGTGGAAATGGAATTGTCCTTCAAAACTTTTTATATGGCTCTTATTGGAAGACAAGATACTTAACTGGAAAAACCTTCAAAGAAGGGGGTGGTTTGGCCCTGGGTTATGTTATATGTGTAGAACAAAAGAAGATTTGTGCAAGCATCTATTTGTTAGTTGCCCATTTACTGTTTTAATATGGGAGATTCTGTAAATGAATACTTTCAAAACTGAGTTCTTCAAAACTATACTTATAGAATGGAGCATGGATGATTTTAGGGGTTAAATTTCGCCCATGGGCTAATTTTCCATGGTTTTTCCAAAAACGAGATTCATTATTTTAAAAATGATTTGCCCAAATTCTATAGGATAAAATTATTTTACCTTAAAAATCGCCAAAATTTTATAAAAACTATATAAAATCCTTAGAAATTTGAATATTTTTACAAAAATATAGCCAAACATTTATAGTTGGCATATGAAGGATTAGTAAGATTCACCAAGGTTTCTACATTTTAAAATAAATTTCCATCCTTAAAATCATCCTTGGAATGGAGATTCTGTAAATGAATGCTTTCAAAACTGAGTTCTTCAAAACTATACTTATAGAGAGCTTCTTGCAAACATCTGCTGGTTTATTTGGAAAGACAAGAACAAGAAAATTTTTGAAGACAGATCTTATCAGTGGACAGAATCCTTTATCTTGCAACAAGATCCATGGGCTCACATCAAAAATCCAGACTCCTGAAAAAAACGATCACCTATCTTTCTTCCTGGAGACAAAGCTCACACATGGTTTGATGGGGCCTCTCAACTCAATGGCAATTTATGTGGAACAGAAAGAGTTCTCAAAATAGATGACTTTGTTGAATACAGATGGACCTTAAACTGTCTCTGGAACCAATTCTAAAGCGGAACTCATGGGAGCTTGGGTTTCCATTATCCTGGTCAAAAGTCTCAGTATACACCATCTGCATGTGATGGGGATTCAATGATTGTTATTAGTTAGCTTAAAAGTATTGGCTCAATACAAGTGGCCAATCTTGAGGGTTGGAAAAATTGAATTTGTAACTTAATCCTTTTTTCGGGTCTGTCACTTCTGCACATATTTTAAGAGAAAGAAATATGAAGGCTGACAGATTGTCAAAGAAGGCTCTTTTTACTTCCCAGAGTCACATCACCTACAGTCAATGGAATGAAGGTCATGAGAGACCTATCATCCTTTTAAAATTGTAATTGCATAAGAACTGCTTATAATGTTTTCCTCTGTTTTGAGCTTAGTTTCTTATGTTTTGGTTGTTTTTTTCTGCAGATATGCTGTGATTGTAATCTTGGTTGGAACCAAGCAGGTCTTAAGGCTAGTGTTCCTTTTTTTTTTAATTTCTGCCTGGCTTTTCAAATCTGCTTCTTTGTTAAGGAAAGCCTTGTAAAAAGATAATATTATTATAAATATAATATGCAATTTTCTCTGATTATTCAATCCCTACATGTCTGACCCAGAAATGACTCATACAACACATTAACCACAAAATGTAGATTAAACCTCAAATCCACCCAAGACCATATTACTAGTAATGTAAATTCAATCCGACCATATTACTAGTAATGTAAATTCAGTCCGAAACTTACATCTGAAGCGCTGAAGAGAAAGAAAGCTAGAATAAAAGAGAGACCGCTATTTTTGAAACACGGGAATGATAACTTTGCATAAAGATGTTGTCAGAATCGTGATATAACATTGTATTGTGCTTCGTTTGCCTCAATAATTAATGGAATATGAGAAACGCTAAAGTTCGAATACTGTACCCAATAAATAAATGTAAACGGTGGTATAGTACAAAATTGAAATTCGGGACAAGACACGACATTGCCACCTCAAACACAGAAATCCAACTGATATCATCCTAATAATCAATCGAACACTTATAACAACCGATATCATCAGAACAATGAATCGAAGAATGTTTCAGCCGATATCATCTGAATAATTAACCCTTTCTAACTATCTTTGGGTAGTTTGTGCACATTAATTTACTTCTTTTTTAACGCAATAACGCAACCATTACACCTGACATAACAATCCACTAGGCATTGCCCCAGCCAATCATTTGCACTGCCAATTTGCACACAAATTTCTTGCAGGATGTAAGAAAGAAGCTATCAATAGACTCTAGATACGTAGTTTACAGCCGATATCATCAGAATAATTAACCGTTTTTAACTATCTTGTGTGGTTTTTGCACATTGATTTACTTATTTTTTAACGCAATAACGCAACCATTACACCTGATGTAACAATCCACTAATCAATGACCCAGCCAATCACATGCACTGCCAATTTGCACACAAATTTCTTTCACGGTATAAGATACCAACAGACTATATACATAGCTATTCATCCAAACAGAAGTCTAAAGCAACATTAAAAAGCAGCCCGCAACCAACATTATTAACATCGAGAGTGCAAAGATGAAATTTGACCAAGGTGCCAAGATAGCACAAAGCTTGTATATAAGTTCAATAGGAAACATCAATTTAGTTCACATTCAACAAATAACTCCATCCGCTCTAGGAAAAGAAAGCATCAAATGCTTAGTGGAAGGATTACCCGATCAATCATTTACAAATAGATCAAAAATACTATCCTAATTTGCTCAACAACAAGCATAAGCCTAGATCAGAACTCTTGAGAAGCAGATCCAATCTCTCCCTTATCTTTTCCAGATTTCTTGGGCAAAAGAACCTGGTGAATGTTAGGGAGAACTCCTCCATTAGCAATAGTCACAGCACCAAGCAACTTGCTCAGTTCCTCGTCATTCCGAACAGCAAGCTGAATATGCCTAGGGACTATACGATTCTTCTTGTTGTCCCGAGCAGCATTACCAGCGAGTTCCAAAACCTGAATGAAATCAACCAAAATACAAAATCAAAAAATGTAATAGGAATCAAAAAAATTAATAGGAAACAAGCACGTATTCACAAACAACAGTTCATCCCCCAAAAATTTACAAACAACCTTAGATAAAGGGGAACTGGACACTGAAAACGAAAACGAAAATAGAAAACAAGCAGGTAACTGCAAGTTTACAGAGTAAGCACCACGGACCATGAGGAGCATACATGTTTCTAAGGCAATGACTGAAAACAGTATTACAGATTGCCAACAAAAAAAAAAAAAAAAAACCATACAAAAAGCGCCAATAAATCCACAAATGGAAATAATAACCTAAACAACGTGTAATGACTTTTAGACCCTCCGTTTAATATTGATAATAATAAATCTAGCAAGAAAAAGATGCACAAACAGTCACAATACTGACATTCATACAATAAGCCCAAAGAGTTCCCCAATAAAACTAAAACAAAGCGACGAAAACGCCAGTCATTTTGGAGGAAAAAGCAATAGAACCATTTGAATTAGGGAAAACCACGCATAGATCTAAATGAAAGAAAATAGATGGAAACGTACAATCTCATACTAAAAACCTGCAAAAGATATAAAACAAATGGAAGACGAACATATCACATCGACAGATAAACAGTTCTTCAAACAGAAAACCCCTCGTAAAACTAGTATTAAAACCAAACAAAGAAGCCTGCTTGCACAGAGGGATGCTTTCAAGCCCTTCCGAATCGAAAACGGATAGAAACAGGGAAAAATTTTAAAAACAAAAAAAGCGCGGGCAAAAGGATTTAAAACCCCCAAATCATAAAGCCACGATCAAAACACAAAAACATATATGAAAAACGAAAAAACAATCTCCAAAAAGCCATAGGAGCGCCACTATCAGTATTAAGGACCAAAATACCTCGGCAGCAAGATATTCAAGAACAGCAGCGAGGTACACCGGAGCACCAGCACCGACACGCTCTGCATACTTTCCGGCCTTAAGAAACCTAGCAATCCTCCCCACCGGAAACTGCAAGCCGGCCTTCTGCGACCTGGACACGGACTTTGTAGACTTGGCCTTCCCACGACCGCCCTTTGCACCAGAAGAACTCATGTTTGCAAGTATTCAAACACAGAAACTAAACCTCACGAAATGCTCAGACCCCAAAAATGGAATGCAGAAGAGTGAATTCAAACCCTCAAGGTGCGCCTCAAACCCTCCGGACTCTGAAAAATACGAATGCAGAATGCGGCAGCGGCCTGCCTATTTAGAGGGAAAGGAAAAGAATTAAATGGCCTTTTGAGATCCCGCGCTTGTCTGATTGGCTCAGAGGGCTTGCCGCGGATCGCTGACGTGGCTTGACCACCGATCGGTATTAGTTATGAAATCGTGTGCTCTGATTGGTGTGTTTTTTTAAATAGCCTCATAAATGACCCGTGACTCGCCTTGGGTCACGTAGTGGGACATCTGACCGGGAGCGGGTGTTTAGTTGGGCCGTGCATCGGTGCTTAATCCAATATATTTATAATTTAAAATGACAAAAGCGTAAAAGTGACTTATGATACACTTCTCCCGGCTAATTGTGAGACCTCCGGGTTAGGCCTCTTGATTTTTCAAAGAAAACATTTTTAAAAATAAAAAATGAACATTTTATTTTTCAAAACAATTTAAGTTGCGCACTATTTTTTATTTTTTTTAAACGAGGAGAATTGGCAAGTCTATCAATAGGCATGGTATATAGCTTCGAGTTAGGCTTGATTTTCTATTAGTTTATGGTTGACCATAAAATATACACCCCTTTATCCAAAGTTTTAAAAAATAATTATTTATTTTAAATTTTAAATCTCATTTATGTGATATCTTATTGACCAAAAACTTTGAAGTCTTATTGGTGCCTTCACTTCCCCCAATGTTATTGTAATAAATATTTCTTGTTTTTTATATATATCGTAAAAAGTTGGGGTTCATCTTGTTAAATAAATAACCCTTTGTTTTTTGACATGGATATGCATTTTTTTTTTTTAGTTGTTCTCATTTAATGGGTACCTTTTTCCTAGGCTCATTTAAATAAAATAAAATAATATTTTCCAGGTAGGATTCAAATAGATGACAATTGTAACTTTTTTGTTTTCACAATTATTTGAGTGTTAAAGTTAAAATAAAATAAAATAATATTTTGTACAATTCAAAGTTGATGGCATTTGTATTTATTTTTCACAATTTTTTTAAGGGTTAAACTTAAATATAAGTTTTATTTTTATATTACAAATTTTGAATGTTAACCTTAAATATAAGTTTGAGCATTTTACAATGTATAATCTAAATGTTTTTATGAAATTGGGTTTTTTTAGATCATTCAAAATAATGTGAAGGGATATTGGTTATTATACCTACCCGTTTGTTATGGTATATAGTATTGGATATGTTATTGATCGTCTATTAACTGGGGTTTGACCAAAATAATTTTGAGCATTTTTAAAGGTATAACATTTCAATTTGATTTTTTTTAATTATTTTAAAACATTTTTCTAAATTGTGATTCATTGTTCAAATGCATCTCTTATTGTCGCGGTTGTGGAAGGATCTTCAACGTCCTTTAATGAGATGACGCTTGCCTGTCGTATTCAACAAATGAATTTGTTATTCATCTCGACGCATGCGGTGGATTCAATACAACTATTG
>JZKD02S0811432.1:0-14499 GCA_000966675.3 Picea glauca | reverse complement strand
CATACATATTAATAATATTCTTATTAGTACCAAATAATAAAATTCAACAACATAAATACAACAAATTTGAGATTTAAATGAGATTTAAATCAACACATGATACCTAGGAAGTAGGTGACTTGTCCATCCTAGGTGGACATTGCCTAGCACCGGTTGGTCCCACAACCTCTAGAAATATAAGAACATTATAAATTTGAGAATGTCAAGAAATAAAGAAATCACTATGGTGAATTTATCAAATGTGAAACATACCTATGTATGTGGTACACTGAATTAGTAGGTTGCCTATAATTCTTCATCGGTGGTGGAGACAAACAATAATTCATCTATCAACGTAGACGATTTGTTATATGGGAATAGAAACTGCAAAACATCATATGATAAAATATCAAAATAAATACACATAATACTATATGAATGCATAATAATGAAGAACATAGAGATGGATAAGATACTAACCTTATCCATGAAGCTCTGGTGTCCACTAGCCTTCATAGGCCCATAACAAGTCTACTCGCAATTCCATCATATGTGAGGTTCACATGAATGATTTCTCTATCCATGTTACCTCTCCTCACTGCACTCTTCTCTAGGGGTTAAAGGTCCAACACCTCTGTCAATGTCAACAACAAGAACCTCCCATTGAGATAGTGCAACAAAACTACCATGTTGCACTAGACTCTCAGTCAAGGCTGATAGAGCTACCTTTGTCTATTGTAATCCCTCTGCAATGGGAGGTGTTGGGAGTAGGAAATCCCCCTATGGAATAACACTTAGGGTTTTATCATGCATGCAGAAAAGACCTAAAGATTCCTACTTTTTACCATAATTCCAGACCTAATCCCCATTATTCTTAAGAAAATACACAGTTAAGAAGATCAAGTGAACATAACTTATTTTCGGTGTTTGGTATTGATCCCTCTTCACGCTTGGTCTCTCTTTGAATGCAACTCTCCTCCCAAGGCTGACCTACATTCACAAAAGACAAACAAAGAACTCCACATGCATTTGATATATGGATTAATGGGTTAGAGATTTAATCAACATGTACGCAATAAACAATGAAAACCGCATATGTTGGGACGAGAAAAGTACTTCTTTATTATTAACTTCACTGAAGCAACTTACAATGATGAAGACGACCACTACTCCATGAATCTGATCCTAGGCTCCTCTTTTACTGTGCACCAACTGCTAACACACTTGCTTCTCTTCTTGGTTGAAATCACAAAATGGTTGCAGAATCTTGGGCAAAGGGGAATGTGAATTCAGGTAGAGTTTTTTTACTATGATTTTACTCCTTTCAAATGGGACCCCTACCCCTTATTTTATAGGCTAGAAGGAGCTAGGTATTTAGTCGAGTGACTGGCCATGCATGGTTGAAAGGTTTAGTTAACTCACCCAAAACTGTGTGTTCTGTCAACAACTTTCCATTTTTTGTGCTTTTGTAGGTACACACGGGCTGTAGTGGGTCATATAGAGTGTACACATGGTCTGTAGTGGAGTAGGGCACGTGGGCCTTTGAAAAGGGTTTTTTCAAGAAGAGTTGTTCAATACTGCCTTGGCAAAGAAGGTATATGAGATGGACTGATGTCAGGTAAGTATGTATGGTGAAAATTAGGGTTATAATAGATGCCCCCTAATGTCTGAGGTTAGAAGAGAATCTGATGGCCGAAATACATTATCAATCTTTATCAACGTACCAAACCGGTGAGCCCAAGGACCAGAATTTAGGAGGTGCCATCTGCAAAATAAAAATTGTCTCACCGAGGCGGGCATACCCATGATCAGAATGAAATAAAATCATGGCTACCAATCAAATACACTGTAGATCCATGTCATATAAATATATAAAGTGTAGCCGCAAGCAATACACAACAGATCTACATCTTAAAATCAAAAATATATACATGTATAGTATCTATCTTCTAGAAGCTGATAAGGCTTGATGGTTGGAGATGATGTATTCAGAGCTCGATCATCAACTTCAAAATCTTCAAAACTTGGGTAGGAGTGTAATATGAGTTTACGACTTCAGTACCCATAGGTCTTCGACGACTCATCGGTCATGGACTAACGGATCTTGATGATCATACTGGAGGCTTCATTGATTTCGTACAAAGACTTGATTGGACTTTCAGGATGGTCGGGCATGAAGGAAAGAGACAAAATTCATATGGGCCAACTCAGGCTTGGTAAAAACTTCCCTTGGACAATAACACAAAAAATGATGAGACTCAGGCAACATGGCATTGACATAATTTTATGATGTAGGAGGCAACAAAAAATTTCCATATGTTTGGAAGAATAACCAAACGGAGGAGGACATAGCTCTATGTAGCGAGAACAACTTCCTAAGGTCATATTAAATACCATATCTTGAAGAACAAATGGAAGTATGTGCTTTGTCCAAGGGCGACTCATTGTGCTGCCAATAAAAAGAAAATACTTTTCCCTTCCTCTTTTTGGGTATATTTGATTTTTTTTTTCTCTTTTTCAATAATTTTGGAAATCTTGAAAAAGAATAAAAGAATGCTATGTTACAAAGGAGGAACAAGTGTCACAAACATGCTAGTTCTAGGTGCAAGGACAAGATTGATGCTCAGAGCAAGGACATTCGGAAAAATCCCTCCCGGGGCCAAAGGTGTCAAGACGCAAAGGCAAAGTGCTACAGGGATTGCGTATAAGGCATGCTTCAGATGGTTCAGTTGAGAGCAACACGGAGCTGACATTTGGCCAAATATGCAGGTATGCAACCATGGTTAACAAAACAAACAATGGTAACGTCCTTCAATGTACTTTTAACAAGCCTAGAGAAGGTAAGATCGGTGGTTTTTCATTTTTAGAGAGTCTGGAAAAAGAATAAAATGAGACTCCGCTGGGGTAACATTTTCAAATATAGTCTAGTCGGCTTGAAAAAGGGGTAAACTAGCACCAACCAGACGTCTATTCAAAACCATTTTAACGAATGTGATAAAGACAAGGTCACTCGACAATTTTTTCATTTTTAAGGAGTCTGAAAAAAAGCTTAACTATGGACTCCATTAGGAATGTTCTTCTGGATCATTTTAACAAGTGCGAAAGAATAAGATCACTTGACGATCTTTTCAATTTTAGGGAGTCTGAAAAGAGCTTAACTATGGACTCCGTGGGGGTTCCTTTTTCGTAAATTTAGTCTCGCAGGCGCGAAAAGGGTTAAAATTATACCTGCGAGTACTCTTCTAGATAACCGAGGCTCTTAGATTATACATTTTTTCATATAGTTGACCATCCAGACCGAAAAAGGGGTAAACTACCGCCCAACAGATGCGACTTCAAATTTCAGTTTAGCGAGCGTGAAGGTCAACAAGATCACTCGACAATCTTTTCACGTTTAGAGGGTCTGAAAAGAGATTAAAAGAAGACTCATAAGGGGCTACGACTCATGTATGGAACTAGTTCAGGTAGAGCCCGCTGCTAGGCTCAGACCAAGAGTCTCTTCGATAGTCAATTTGGAAAGTCTCCCAAAAGGGAAGAAAACACAAACCACGGTGAAAGCCCTCCCGCAGTATAGAAACCGTATTCATGGATTCAAGGATAGCCTCATCTGAAGGAAATTTAAAATTCAAGAAATCATGTAAACGAGGGTCGACAGTCCTAAAGGGTAAAGTAAAATGTCCATACTCCATATGATGATGGAGGTTCTGGTTAGGACTGGCAGAGTCTATCAGCGAAGAATCACAAGCATGAGGGCTTGAGGATCTACAAACAACAAGATCATACTTGGAAGGATACTCAAGCCTACTTGGACCAAGAGAGGGAAGCAAGGGTTCCCATGCTCCCATTGGATAAACCAATGGATCAATTTTTGAGACCAAGTCTCGAGAGGGAAAACATGATTGCACAGGTTCCTTCTTAGAAGCAATTGAACATCGAGGATAAGACGCCACATAATTAACCCATGGCAGGGTGGAGTCTACACGAACACTAGGAACATATAAAGGGGAAGCCTGAACTAATGCTAAATTAGGATGGTGATTATCATATGCCAGTTGGTCAATAGTGAGAATGCTTCCATTGTGAGGTAAATGCATCACCTGAAAGAGCGTAGATACCACAACATTCAAAGCATATACATAATCATGCTCGAGAAGAATATTGAAATCTAACAGGCCTTTCACCAATATAAGATTGACATGGAAAATATTCCCACCTAACGAGATAGGAAACTGTGGAAGAACCCCCAAATATTCACTAGGACGTTTGTCAAAAGCCAACAACTCATGTGAAGCAGACACAAGCTCGGGACAACCCAAGACTTTCCAAACCAAGGAGGATAAAATACTTGGCGAGGCTCCTTCATCCAAAATACATCGATATTTGTTTGTTGAATTAACTTCAACCCTTATTTGAAAAGGTGCGAAAGAAGGAAGATAAGGCTTAACAAGGTCATTCTAATCAAAGGAAACCATCCTAGGGCTTGGAGGGGATGTGCATGGAATGCTCCCTTGTTCTAGAAGTATTGAACCAGAAATGCTAAAAACATAGTCGGTAGACACGTCACTCCCCAAAAGAAGAGTGGGATCATCTGATGATAGCATCGGCATGACCACTTTCGAAACCAATGGATGAATAGGCTGCGGGAATACATGGTCTAAAGGCACCTCACCCCCCAAAAGAGGAGTGGATCAGCTAATGACTGCATTGGCATGACCACTTTCACAACCAATGGATGAATAGGTTGTGAGACTATATGTTCTAAAGGAACCTCACCCCCCAAAAGAGGAGTGGGATCAGCCGATGACTGCATTGGCATGACCACTTTCACAACCAATGGATGAATAGGCTACGAGACTACAAGGTCTAAAGGCACCTCACCCCTCAAAAGATGAGTGGGATCAGTCGATGACTACATCAGCATGACCACTTTCTCAACCAAAGGTTGCATAGGCTAAGAGACTACAAGGTATAGTGGCACCTCACCCCTCAAAAAAGGAGTGTGATCAGCCGATGACTGCATCATCGTGACCATTTTCTCAACCAAAGGTTAAATAGAATGTGAGGAAACCCGAGAAGACTCACAATCAGAAGATATTGCATACATGGAACACAATATTTGTACCTCTGGAATGCCAGGGCACATATGAGTAAGGTGATCTCCCTTGCGAAGCTTACAAGGGAACTTAGGCTTACATCCTATCCATCTAGTTTTCTCAACAGAATCGATGGCCCCAACATGAATAGCAGTGGTTGGTTTCACATCTCCAACATGACTTGCAGAGGATGGTGATGGGTCGATAACTTGACTTGCATAGGCTACAAACCTATTACCAATATGACTAGCAGTGACTGGACTCTTTTCCCATCATGACTTGCAGAGGGTGGGTGTGTGCTCCCAGCATAACTTGCAAAGGTTGGGTGTTGGTATTCAACGTTACTTGTAGAGGTTGTCGAGTGATCTCCAAAATGACTCACAGAGGTTGGTGATTTCTTCTTCCTATTCTTCCTCTTTCTATTTCATTTAGACTTCCGGTTACTAGTAATTGTACTTTCACCAGAGGCGAGAGAAGGAGGAGGAGAAGAATTTTTTGATGAAGGAACATCAACATTATGCCCATGATATAAAGTTCTTAACTTGGAAGCGTCAAGATCATTTGGGACATTTGGACTGGTACCCAACCAAACCGATAATCCCACATTAAACCCAAGAATGTACAAAGTGGCCATCAAAGGAACACCAACGTTTCTGAAAAAGGGAAAAGCACAAGAATCCCCTTGTGAAGGGGTTCCTTGGTTGGTATCATAGGGAAATTTAGCCATGAAAATCTTATGCACAAGTTCTTCCCTTGCAGGATCATTCAAGTCCGTAAAAGTCACACACATTGACTCTGGCAAATCAGTGTTATCAAAACAACGCCTATAAAGAGGTGGCTCCACGTTTCTAAGCGGAAGACCGAAAAAGTCCTCAGGACCAACAGAGTGGGCGGTCTACCACCCTAGGTCAAAGACCCAAATACATGATTGAATAAATCACTATGGAAAACTAGGGAGCACAAAGCACACACTAGAAAAACTCCTAAAGGTAATTCAAGAAAATGACTAAATAGTTGGAAGAATAGTTACACCAACCAACACTAGAGAAACTTACCGATGCAAGTGAAACTCGAATATGGAAGCACCCTCCAGGTATACTCTTCAAAGAGTGGCCCAATGTCTTCCCTAGGTACTATGGTATACCCCCGCGGTCACCTGTGTAATTCCCTAAAATAAAGACAACTAGGTTTCCATCTCTTGAACAATCACCAGGCAGGTACAATCAATAGTCGGGTGGACCATAATGAGCAGGGTATCAAGCCTGAAACCTATCAAGGGTATCGAAATCAAGTTTTCTGGAAGACAATTGAGGACCTCGAATGGATTTGAGACCCACGAAGCTCCGTGGAAAATGCAATCAACGAAATCCCAAGACAAGTCCTCTATATGTGTTCCCCACTATGCTTGGTCTGGCTTTGGAGGGATTATCTCTGCTACCTTTCTGCACGTGACCTCATGTTTATCCCTTGTGTTAGAGGGGTTCCTGAATAATTTCCACATTACTGGACTTCTACACTCCTTATCACGGACTCATATGTTTGTTTTATATCCTTGAAGAGTTTCCTCTCCAACCTAAATCAAGGCTCTAGCCTAATCTAGTTGATGGACCCTACAAACATAAAGTCTAGTAATTTTTAATTAGCGTTCTTTTTAAGGATTGATTTACTCAAACGAGGTACGATAGTGCAACTGATGTTGTTAAGACTCTTTGTGAAAAATGATGAAACTTACATGAACACTGGCAAAGAATGATTATATTTCTTATTTTTTTTCTTTTTGAAATGATTTTAGAATTAGAAGAAAACACAATGCTATGCTAATTTCTTTTTCTTTTTCAAATAACAATGCAAAGAAAATGCCAGGAAATAAAGAGATATAACAAACTAAGTTTTTTTTATATATTTTCTTCCAATCAAAGAATAAATAACAAAATATTCTAAAAGAAACTGATGAATGCACGATTCATGGAAACACAAAAAATTTCTTAAATTTCTTAAAATTTCAAGCTAAAAATAAGTTAAAAAAGATAGGAAACACAAAAAATATTTTAAATGAAAAAGAAAGCTATGCTGGAAGACAACCTAGGCTAAAACTGCTTATGACAGAGATCAGAAAGAAACAAGAAAAACCTGGTAAGTAAAAACTTGATAGGGAAGAGAATGACTGCCTCCTCAAAATTTTCTAGACAGACATGCGATTGTCACTTCAACAACTAGTGTATGCACATGGGCTGCCCAAAGACATAATGCATATGCATGTGTGTAGGCCCATTACAGGCCATGTGTGCCTATGTTTCTCCTCAAAAGAAGCAAGATAGGTCGCCAAGCTTAGATAGGGAGTAATGGTATTGAGAACAAAATCCCTTGAAGACACAGAAAATTACTTTGACAGAAAAAGATGTAAAGAAAAAGATGATATGAGGTTTTTACATGACTATGGACTATTCAATCAGAGACCTAGAAGGACCTAGAAGATCCCTGAGAAGGATCACTTCTGCAGGGGAGAGGATGACCGCCTCTTCCTGAGAAGAATTTCCTGGGTTCTCAGACACGCAGCTAGCACTTCATCAGTAGGCGTACAAACATAGGCTGACTAAAGGCAAGGCGTGTGCATACATGTGCTATCCCACTATAGGGTGCGTATGCCTCTTAAGACTCTCAAAAACATAAAAGAAATAGTCTGGTAAGTAGAGCAGGGAAGATTGGTATTGAGAACTAGAACCCCTGAACACTTAGACTTCTTGCAGAAACTCAAAAAAGACAGTAAAACCAATTTCAAAATACCCAATAAAAAATCCCCAAAGAACCCTAGAGACTCCCCAGTATGGTCGCCAATTCTATTGTGAGTGGAAAATATCCCTATGGAATGGCACTTAGTGTTTTATCATGCATGCATAAAAGACCTAAAGATTCCTTCTTTTTACCATCATCCTAGACCTAATCCCCATTATTCTTAAGCAAATACACAATTAAGAAGATCAAGTAAACATACCTTATTTCTGGCATTTGGTATCGATCCCTATTCACTCTTGGTTGCTCTTTGATTGCAACTCTCCTCCCAAGGATGACCTGCATTCACAAAACATAAACAAAGAAATCCACATGAATTTGATCTACAGATTAATGGGTTAGAGATTTAATCAACATGTACACAATAAACAATGAAAACCTCATATGGTGGGACGGGAAAAGTACTTCTTTATTATTAACTTCACTAAAGAACCTTACAATGATGAAGATGATCAATACTCCATGAATATGGTCATGGGCTCCTCTTTTACTTTGCACCAACTGCTAACACACTTGCTTCTCTTCTTTGTTGAAATCACATAATGGTTGCAGAATCTTGGGCAAAGGGGAATGTGAATTCGGGTAGAGTTTCTTTACTATGATTTTCCTCCTTTCAAATGGGACCCCTACCCCTTCTTTTATAGGCTAGAAGGATCTAGGTATTTAGTCAAGTGACTGGCCATGCATGGTCGGAAGTTTTAGCTAACTTACCCAAAACTGTGTGTTTTGTGAGCAACTTTCCATTTTTCCTGTTTTTGTAGGTACATGCGGGTTGTAGTGGGTCATGTAGAGTGTACACACGGGATGTAGTGGAGTAGGGAGTGTGGGCCTTTAAAAAGGGTGTTTCTAAGAAGAGTTGTTTGGTACTGTCTTGGTAAATAAGGCATATGAGATGGCCTGATGTTAGGTAAGTATGTCTGGTGCAAATTAGGGTTATATAAGGAGCATGATGGGCAAGGAGGCTAGGAATTTTCCTAGGGGGACGAGGACCTAACGTGGGATCATGTGTAACACACTCTCAATCTCTTGTGGACCATCAACCCACCCCTTACCAATGTCAAAGTAGTTCACATGGTGAGTCAAAATAAATTCTACCTATAATTTTCTCAAAAAATATAAAGGCACCTCCCTATTATTGTAGGGATGTTTATCAAAGACCATGAACAACCTATCCATCAAGTTTTCAAGAAATTGTGGGTGGATGCACCATTTCATACAAATTCATTTCTTATTGATAGGTTATTGTTATCTAGTTCGAGGATCAATGAAAAGAGACATCAACTCTTGTTTTGAAATACCCAATTCTCTAACTTAGTTTTTATCGAGTCCAGTCCTACAGAACTCAAACATCTTAGCTCTATATTCAGAAATAATAGTTAATTGCCTTTGGGAACTTGAAATGGATGATACAATGGTGTCAAATGAATTGGCCAAGGAGAATCAGCTAGGTTCCCTTGTGCCCCTTAATTCATGCACAAGTGATCTCAATGTGGCCAACCCCTCATCAATTTGTGTGTTTACGTTGGGTGGTTGTGGTGGGTTGGGGTTTTCCTCTCCTTGGTCTTCTTGTGTACTATTTTCATTGTCTCTGGGTTCCATTGTATAATATATATTGCAATTCAATAAGGCATGGCATATAAATTAGGTTGGTTTTTAAATTAAAGTAGAAAATTACAAAAAACATCAATACATATTTTAAGAAATTAAAAAACAATAAAATAATCATATTTCTTGTAAATTCTCTATAGTTATTTCTAAAGGGGAAATTTTAGGCATTGTAACAGGCAACTCTCTCTGAATTTTATAGATTATATTTCTCTATAAGATTACAAATTTCTATAATTTGGATTCATTTAGAATATATTAAATTAATTGAATAAAAATAAAAATTACTAGAGTGGGAGGAAAATAATAGAAATCAAGCATACCTCGCTTGACTGGGAAACAATGGAAAGATATTGTCTTTGCTCCTCCTATCTATTTTCTCAATGAAGGGTAAAATGTGAGGCACAATGTGTGCAAATGGGCACAAATCATGCCCACGGTCCATTAAAAAAGAGTACTACAGAGGAACACGCACATGTTTTTGAGAATGTGCATGCATTCTTAAGAATGGGCACGCATTCTTATGAATGCACACACGTTCCTGCCAACATTCCTATGTGGCATGCTGAGTGGAAGTTTGATCTTTTCCAAACTTGTAGCATTAGGAATGCACAGATGTTCTAGTGAGATCACATTTCTACTGACCCCCTTGCCACTTTTTTGTCCACCAACTTTGTGCATTCACCCTTTAAGAAGTTGTTTTGATGTAATTATATCAACTACATACATTGTTTTCAATGTACATGTAAATTTATAATCCCTACGTAGAGTAAATTTCTAATCCATGTGTAGATATTTGATTGAATTAAGTAGGGTGACATATCATGTAGGTTACTATAGGTTGAAGTAGATACATTAATTTCAGTGTAATTATATGAACATGATGCATTGATTCCAGTGTATCCCAATTTTAGATTGACTTTAATTGTATATTGTGGTATTTATATGAACTACATGCATTGATTTTTGTGTACATGCATTGCTTTTAATGTTTCACCATTAGATTTTTTGTGTGTTGCATTGTTTTCCAATGCATAACTGAAACACACATTTTGTCGGTGATTTGGGACACTTCCTTCGATGCTTCCATAAAAGAGTCATTTGATAAGGGAATACAAATTTGGTTGCGACAAATGATGATACAAAAGATCATAAGAAGCATTGTTTAAGAAACCTAAATTGTCTCATTGCATCCAATGTTGCTACAAAAGGAAAAAGAAACTATTGTATGGAAATATATGAGGAAGACTTGGAACTTCAGTTACTTATCGCAGTTGAAGCCGAGGTGATTCTTACATCAACCATATGGAATAATGCAATATTTGTCAATGGTTCTCTTGGAGTTGTAGAACAAATTGTCTATAACCTTGGAATTTTTCCCATGGAACCACCCACATATGTTTTAGAAATATATGATAATTATGTGGTAGTTCCATAGAATGAATCGTTCCCTCAAATAGTTCCTATTACACCTATTGAAAGAAGTAATAAAAAACAACTTCCTTTGAAACTTGCTTGGGGCTTAACAATCCATAACTCACAAATATTAATGTTGGAGAAAGCTACTTTTAATATTAGGAAGGAAGAGAGTCAGGGTGTGACATTTACTGCAATATATTGAGTTAAAGATTTGAATTTTCTATGATTTCAACCTCCCTTTTCATATGATCGATATCAAAATATGGAAAAACTAGCAAGTGTGACTATAAGAAAAAAAGAAGATAGATTGAGATTGATCACAATGTAATATATTTGTAATTGATTACATTCTTATTATTCACATTTTTCATTATTCAACATTGTTACTTTATTTATATTCAACTTATTCCTTATAAAACTCTTGAAGTATACTTCTGAACAATACTCTCTATGTTCTCAACAAATTGCGAAAACTAAGAAAATTTAAAATGATCAGATTCATCTGAGACATAGACATATACATAATTTTGATCATCTACAAATTGTGTACTATACTAAAAAATAAAGAAGATAGATTGGTGTTAATCCTTCTCAATAATACACTCTATACTTTGAATCAACTGAGGAAAGTGAGTAAATTTCAAATAATCAGAATAATCTTAGACATATACATATACATAATGTTTATCATCTACAAATTGTGTCATTATAATAAAAATTGAAGAATATAGATCAACACTAATTCTTCTCAATAATAATCTCTATACTTTATTTTTTTTTGCTGGTGGAATTGACAACTTAGGCGATCCTCATACTCGTGTGACACAAGGTCAATTCTTGTCTGCTACCACTATAACCTCTAGGTGCGTCCACACAGATTGCAAGCATGGGGCACAAGTAAGTTGGTGTGAGAATCAAACTTGAGACCTCCTTTACATATTTCCTTGTTAAAATGACACTTCCCAGTTGGTCTACACCCTTGCAGGAAGTACTCTCTATGCTTTCAACCAAGTTTGAAAACTGAGTAAATTTAAAATGATCATATTCATCTCAAACATATACATATACATAATGTTGATCATATACAAATTGTGTCACTATAATAAAAACTAAAGAAGATATATTCACATTGATCATTCTCAATAATACTCTCTATTGTTTCAACCAACTGATGAAAGTGAACAAATTTCAAATGATCAAATTAATCTTACATATACATATACATAATGTTGATCATTGCAAATTTTGTGTGATTTCCAATGATTGAAACGAGTCTAGATCCATCTTAACCTGGGATTTATCAAGCACCAAGAGAGATCAAATCTCTTGAGATGCAAACCTTTCATCAACTCTTACACTCTAAAAAAGGTTTGCACCTCGAGAAATTTGATCCCTCTTAGCACTTGATAAATCCGAGACTAATATAAATCTAAAATGACTAAAAAAATAGATTTGAAAAATGTTTTACAATTATTTATGTTTTTTTTATATGAAATAAATATAAAATATTTGTAAAATTAATAAATTAATTATTTATAGGGGAGGCAGGTGCGGGAAGGGTGTTGTATAGCCCTAGAGGACAAAGGTGGCTAGATTTTGCCTAAAACCTGGGCATAAATTTTAATAATATGGAAGAAGCTTACACATTGTACCAGGGAGTGATATTAGTCCAGGAACATTAGCTAAATCAAAAAATATAATTCAACATTTTGTTTTGGGAACCATCCCAAAAAATACCAAGCTTCAAAGAATTGTTGACTGGATCAAACTGCTCTTGTCTCCCATACATGTAAATTCCATCCACGTCCTTCTTGGAAATAACGAAGCCACAGAGAACATGGAAAACCAAGAAATTGGTTTGGCCCCTAGACATATGAAATCTTAAGGGCGGGTCCACTTTGCAGCTCCTCCCTAATGACTCAACTCTTCGTCAGCATTTCTCCACTTGGCTCTAGGATCCACGCGACCTGATACCTGGAGGGCTCATGTATAATGGGAGATATTACCAAGGGGAAAGGACATACCCTCAATATTTCTTGGTTCATGGGAAATCATAGGACAAGCCCCTCAATTGTGTCCATGGAAAAGTTAGGCCTCCCCGCGAAGCACAAAGTACTCCAAAACTTTAAGCCATCCATATCTCCACATGGTTCGAAGATCATTGAAAATATTTTCATCATGAAATCCAACATGGAAACTCATCCAGTACAGGCCGCCTCAATTTTTGAAATAAACATGATTCATGGGAGCTTGCTAAGCTTCTTGCGTTCATGCACCAAGCTAACTCCTTCCCAGGATAAATCTGATAACTCGATCTCGCTCCACCATTATCGCTAGTTATCTTTCCACCTTAGGGATTCAATAATTTTGACTCCTTTCATAGCAAAGGGTGAGAAATCTATGCAAAGTCTGTTGATTAAGAAGGAGTTAGTTGGGTATGGTCCCTCAGGGAATCCGAGATATCACAATTTGAATTTTGTTGGTGTGGTTCCTGTCCAATATAAAATTAACAGATATTATAGCGCCATGTCTCACGAGAACACCCAATAGAAAGCTCATGCGATCAGGGAGGAAGAGCTAGTGGATGACAACTTCAACCCCTCACAGTGACTCTCGCTCATAATTGATTCTCACATCTCAACTCTTTCTTTCACTTTGGACACACTAGCTCAGCATAAGACATTGATCGAACAACTGGAAGATGAAGTAGATTACCTTCGTCGTCATGGGGAGGCAATGGAAGCCAACTTGGACACGAGATCTCCAAGCTCCATGGTCTAGAGTCAGAATGATGAAGTCGACAACAGACCAGGAACAACTGAAGTTCTTCCAAACTTGAATATTTCTCTACAGCCACCTCCTGAGGAAAACCTTGCCCAAGAAGGCCAGTAAGACTGATTTTTTATTTTGTAAGCCAATTCAAGGCGTATGTTCACACGTTTTTTAAACAGTCTTAGGATAGGAACAATTTTACTTACAACAATTCTAGCTTGAAAGTTTGGAAGGCACATTTTTGCTTGTAATGGAAAGATAATCATTGTTGGTTTACCATTATAACCAACCACTGCCTATGTAATCAGCAACCATGTCACGCCTTTTATTAATACAATCTTCTTCAATTCTTGTAAAAAAAATTAAATTATTTATGTTTTTATTTATATGAAATAAATGTAAATATTTTTAATATTAATAAATTAAACTGAAAAATAATAAAAATATATAATTAATCATAACAATAATAAATAAAATATAAATAGATTTATATTTTGAATAGATATTTAACTAGCATACCCCCTAAGCTAGTGAATGGAAATTCCAAAGTAATTTAAGGGAAGTTTAATTAAGAAGGTTTCATATTAATGTTGTTAATTGAGATTATAAAAGCTTTGAGGGACGTTTCATATTAATGTATTTGAAGTTGAGTGATTGGCTCATGCTCACTATTTGGGTGATGTTTGGTTCATGCCCAAAGTTTGTTCACTATTTGGGTGATGTTTGGCTCATGCCCCCAAAGTGTCTCAACTTGTATAAAGGAAACATAGAAACATGGAGATTCACCACTCCGTTCATTGAGCAGACAAACAACTTTTGGCATTGCAACCTTTTACCTCAA
>JZKD02S0811376.1:232868-245277 GCA_000966675.3 Picea glauca | reverse complement strand
AATATGATTTAACAAACTTAATTCTATTTTAAAAATATATTTAATTTTTATTTTTTTTAATTTAATCATATTTTTAAAAATATATTTAAATTGTATTTTTAAAAATACATTTTTAAATTAGAAGGGAGAGAAAAAAACAAATGAAAAAAAATAAAATATTATAAATATTCTTTAATATTAAGGATTCAATAATCTAATAAATCTAATAATAAAGGTGAATTAGTAAAAAATATTATAGATTCAATAATCCAACAATAATACAGGTGAATTAGTAAAAAATATTAATTAAGGAATAAAAGTGGTAGATGAGATTAGATAAAAATTAAGAATAAAAAAGTTATCACTAATAAAAATGAAAAAATGATGAAAAAGATTTGAGATAAATTATAATGATGATGATAAAGAAATTATATATATTATTCAATAAAGAGTGATGGGAACTAAGAGGTTAGTAGGAATTTTATTAAGGAATTAAAAGAGGAAATACTTTTCTAGATTAAAATTGAAAACAAAAAGGATTTCATTAATTACGAGAAACCTTTAAAAGATTGTTATAAGTTAATGATAGAATAGAATAAATTAAAGAGGAATAAATTAATGAATTTAAAAAGAGATTACAATGACACAAAGAATAATTCACATAAAGGGGAGAGGTTAATCAACTAAAATAAAGGGACGATCAGGTAATCTATCTCTCAAGGAAGGACGCCTAATGGTCTATGTGATGTATGGTGGGCTTCCATGATTGGTTAAGTTTATAGCCATCTTCACAATTAAAGTTATTAGAATGTTTTTTGATTTCAAGGGCTTCACGAATGAGACATGAGGAGTAATGAGGGGTCAAGGCTAATATTTTTTTTCGTCAAAGAAAATAAGGTGCTTGGATGTAAATGAGTGTTCAATGATAGCTAATTTAGATATTCAGTTGTAAGTAGTATCACTTATATGCTCTTTAAGCCTAGATTTAAAGGTTCTACTAGTTTGACCTATGTAAGATTTCCCACATGAGTAGGGAATCTGGTAAACTCGTGGGCCGAGCATTTGGGTCAGATTTATCTTTAGAAGTTCTGAAAAGTTGTTTAATGGTTTTGTAGGGTTTAAACA
Source organism: Picea glauca (assembly GCA_000966675.3). Lineage (NCBI taxonomy): Eukaryota > Viridiplantae > Streptophyta > Pinopsida > Pinales > Pinaceae > Picea > Picea glauca. The sequence goes on along the minus strand of JZKD02S0811376.1, from coordinate 244,173 downwards.
TGATTTTGATATTCTTCGTAATTCCACGATATGATCGGTGGTGCCCTGGATATAAGGAAGATAAAGGAGAGCAAGAGGTGGGGAGGCGGATGAGGAGATTTTTGGTTTTGGATTTTTGGCTCAGCAAAAGGTTTAGTTGATTTGAGAGAGAGAGAGAGAGAGAGAGAGAGAGAGTAGCCATTAGACAAAATGGATTTGGTTAAGTGGGCCTTTTCTTCAGCGAGAAATTGAGGGGAGAATATGTGGATGTCATGAGTAGTTAGGATTTTTGGGAAAAAATATTTTTGAGTTGGATGTGGTGGGAACTGGCATTCAGGTATCGGTTTGTGTGAGTTTTATTCCTGTAGAATTGGCAGGAGAGGGAGTCATCAGGAAGATAAGAGATGAGAACATCTAGAAAGGGGATAGAGTTTTCCTTTTTGGTTTCCATGGTGAATTGGATGTGGGGGAAATGCTATTAAGATTATTATAGAAAGAGATCAAATTTGCATGACCATGAGGCCAGATGAAAAATGTGTCATCTACATATCAAAACCAACATTTGGGCTTGAGATGAAATCTACTTAAGGCTAAAGTCTCAAAATGTTCCATTGATATATTAGCCACTAATGGGGATAAGGAAAACCCCATGGTTTTAACTTTGGTTTGTTCATAGCATACCCCCTTAAAGGTAAAGAAGGTAGAAGAGAGGAAAATTTTGATTAGGTTAAGAGTTTTAGGGTCTACCAGTTTGGAGATCAGGGTCAAGGCTTCCGAAACTGGAATTTTGGTAAAGAGAGAAATCGCATCAAAGATGACCATAATACCATCTTCATCCATGTGAAGGTTTCAGGTTTTATGAATAAAATCAACAAAATCCTTAATAAAAGAAGAGGTGTTACCGACTAAGACTTGAATCTTACCGACAAGAAATCGAGTCAGGGCATGGGTGGGGGATCCTATGGAACTTACTATAGGCCTTAGAGGAATATCATTTTTGTGAATTTTGGGTTGTCCATAGATCATTGAGGTTTGGGGGTTATGAGGAAGGAGACACTTTTGCATGGACAGATCCAGGGAAGAAGATTTGATGGATTTGGTGACCATGTTGGTTATGGTATTAACAGGGTTTTTAGAGATAGTTGTATAAGTTGAGGAAGAAAGAAGTTCTAGCATTTTAGAATCATAGTCAATGGTATTCATATAGCATTTCCTTTATCAACTTTGAGAATGAGGATGTTAGGGTTATCATTAAGGTGATGAATCAAAAAAAAAAATCTCTTTGGAAAGGTTAAGTTTAAGAGATCTAGACCAACATAGGATTCATCCATAGTACTGCCTAATTTATTTGGCTTCGTGAGTTGGAATGTTGTGCATAATGGATTCAAGGTAGAAAAAAATATCCTCCATGGGGATACATCTTGGAGCTAGAGAGGAATTAAAAAAAAATTCAAGAAGTTGGAGGATGGGAGGGTCTAATTTATCCAAAGATAAATTAATAACCTTAGGAGGATTAGAAGTGGAAGAAGGTGGGGGATCAAAGAGGTGTAATGCCCCATTTCACTTGACTATATTTATACAACAAACTTATTCTTTGAAAGCGTTTTCTCGCAAATGACCCAATTAATTAATACTTGAATGAATGATAGACTTATTATGAATTGCTTAAAATATCAAACTATGAAATTGAATCATGCATTATATCTTGTTGAATAAAATTTATGGACGATCATGATTTTGTACAGATAATACTAATGAGTTCCTAAGTGTAAAAAAATCTCAATAATTGGTTGACGTGGGTATCGCCAACAAGACCCAGAGACTCTGAACTGAGTTGGGGAGTAATGTTTTGATGAAATTTTGAATACATGATTTAAATTGATTATGGAAATTATTAACCAAAAAAAAACTTATTTAGTGGATGCAGGTACATGGATCATGTTGGATTACTAAGAGGGGGAGTGAATCAATAATAGAGAAATTTAATCCTTTTTAACCATATAATCCAAGTGAAATATCAATGTAGAATTATCATCCAATAACTGCAGAGTAAATAAGTAATGAACAAATGAGCAATCATACACATACATAGTACACCAGTGTTTTACATGGAAACCCAAAGCGAAAGAAAACCACATAATGCTTTTTCTTAGATGTCTTGAAGAATTACATTCATTGGAAGCACCAACTTCCTTTGTTTTTTAGCTACAACTGGAAGGAGGCTCCAACCCCCTAGTTTCTCATGCTACAACCTGAGGGAAGCTCCATCTCCCCAATTCTTTGGCTACAACCAGAAGGAGGATACAACCCCCGATGTTTTCCAGCTACAACCGGAAGGTGGCTACAACCACATGTCCTTGCCCTGTCCAACCACCCTGACATAGAAGTATAACGATGAAACCATTGCCACACTATCACTGTGAGATATACCACTGTACAACTATATCAACCTGTACAACTGACCTGCATCCAACCTGTACAACTTCCCTGTAATCAATATGTACTTGAACTGAACATGTATCAACGAAAATACAACAGGTATGTGACCTGTAGTGTTGCATAATGCATATGTATGTGCCCTATCTATTATGCAGCCCGCATATGTATGCAACCAATCTGTTATGCAGCCTGTGTATGCCTTCTGAAAACTAGGTTTTTCTTTCTTCTGAAAAATTATGACCCTCTGCAACTTCTTTCACATAGATATGCAACTGGTCACTGTATCCAGACTGTAATTGTACCATGTGCATGCATCCTCATACATAACCTTTACCCAAGACATATATATCTCTCTCTATTCATGTGCCATATAGGTGTGTGTAATCATGAACAAGTATAATAACCCTCACATGATCTAGTCATAAAACCCTTTCTGATATTCATCCTCTCAATACATCAACCACTTCACAAATACAATCTCTCAACCATGTACCACAAACCCTTAGCCATATGCCAAGAAATACTAGATGTGCCTCAATTCTAACAAGAAGTATCAATGGTAAATATACCAACGTTGTATTTCTGTAGATATGACTTATACAGAAGATCCCATGCAACCACTAGTCTCTGTAAGGAGAATTCTCAAATATCCATAACCATTTCTCATGCATACATCAAAATTCAACTATTCATAGAAATAAGACATGCATTTTGAACCAATGGATAGATCTGATGCATCTGAGCACTGTAGACCTGCCTGGGAGCTTGATCTCAGAATCGAGAACCTCTACATCTTCATCTCTTCAAGTTTCTATGGATTTACCAACATTTACGCACCCTAATACACTTCCATCTCGTGTATGTATGCACCCTAATACACTGTCAGCTCGCGTACTATACGCACCCCAATACACTGTCAGGCTGCGTACACCTCAGAAACTAGGGTTTTTTAGTATTCGTTGTAATTCTGAAACTTTCATCGTCAACCCTTCGTACTACCTCAAACTTTCGCAACTTCAGATGTATCAATGAGTACTTGCAATAAGACTTACACAACAAAAGATATTCAATGTGTTCAAGTGTGATTAAATGAGAGAGCCTTGCCTCTTATTTATACTTTCATGCAGCATTCAACTTTCCTTATTTTAGGGAGTTCTCCATTAAATTTATTATTTAAATAATTTCTTTTGCAATCACTTTGACTTTTAGGGGCTTCTATATGACTCATGAGGGTTCTCCAACTTCACATGGCCATAACTCTCTAACTGTGAGGAGTTATGTGACATTCCACATACCACTGGAAATGGCATGACAAGCATTATCCATATAGGATAGTTTCACTGACAAATTCACTGACCTTCATCTCATTATTCCATAATTAAGCATGTGTTCTCTAACCATACTTCTAGGATAACTCAATCTACAAAGCGTCTTCCCGTGAGGGTTTTCACCATAAGGGGACCACTTTGGAGTTCATCCATTTGTACTTCTTTGCAACCATGACAAGACAATAATGAGTCATCTTTACATTAAACAAACTTGGGTCCATTACCCAAACCTTTGTGCTACCGGACTTTCTTCAAGGGTTGATATCAATGACAACCAACCTTAATCAACAATATCCCCCTTTGGCATTGATGGAAACACTTTAATGCAATACTGAAATCATGTCATGCAATAATTAATTCATATCATTCATGCTCCCCCTAGAACCATGCCTTTGTCCTCTGCATATCTCTGGCCATTGCTCCCCCTGGAATCATGCCTTTTTCCTCTGCATCTAATGAATATCTCCCCCTTTGTCATCAATGGAAAAGGTATATTTCCATCTAGGGATGCTCCCCCTAACTGAACTATCCTCTTTATGGTGCTTCCTCGTGTACATCTAAGACATATAAGATAATCTTTAAAAAGAATTCATTTTGGAGTAGAAATAACTCCGAGTCTCTGGAGAAGATACTCAAAGGATTCACGTGGAAGTGGTTTTGTAAAGATGTCTTCCACTTGTTATTTTGTGCCCACATACTCAACTCTAATGTTCTTTTCTGCAACCTGTTCTCGTATAAATTGATACTTGATTGGAATGTGCTTCATCTTGGAGTGCATCACCGGGTTCTTTGAGATATTGATGGTGCTTGTATTATCACAATAGATTGGAATGGGCTAATCATACTCAACCTGCATATCTGTCAGAGTTTTTTTTAATCCAAAGAACCTGTGTACAACATGTTGTTGCTGCAATATAATCTACCTCGGTTGTAGATAAAGATATTGATGATTTTTTCTTGCTTAGCCATGACACTAAACACTCACCCAAGTAGAACGTTTCTCCACTGGTGCTTCGTCGATCATCAATACAACCTACCTAATCTTCATCTGTGTAGGAAATAAGTGATAGATCCTTTCCTTTTGGATACCATAATCCAAACTCTTATGTTCATTTGAGATATCTAGAAATCCTCTTCACTGCTAATACATGTGATTCCTTTGGTGCTGCTTGAAATCGTGCCACCTATCCAACTGCCCGCATTACATCTGGTCTGAATGTTGTCACATATAGTAGGCTACCAATCATTGAACTGTATTGCCTCTAATCTGTAGACTTTGAATCATCATATTTGCTCAACTTGCAACTGGTTTGCATGGGAGTGATAACTAGTTTGCAATCTTCCATTTTGAACCTCTTTAGAATTTCTCTTATATAATTGGTTTGATAAATAAAAATTCCTTGGTTTCTTTGACATATGTGAAGTCCCAGAAAGAAGGATAGTTCTCCAAGTAATAACATTTCAAATTCATTTTTCATATCCTTTACAAATTTATGTCTTAACCATTCATCATCACTACCAAAAATAATATCATCAACATAAAATTCAATTAATAAAATACTATCTTGATTTACCTTGATGTAGAGGTTGTTGTTTTCACTTCCTTTTCTGAACCTTGTCTATTGTAGATATTTATCCAGTCTAGAGTACCATGCTCTAGGATCCTGTTTTAGACCATACAACGTCTTCTTTAATTTACACACATAATCTGTGTTCTCTCACAACTAAAATCTTTCTGATTGTTCAATGTAGACTTCTTCTTCAAGTTCCCCATTCAGAAAAGTTGATTTTATGTCCATTTGATACACTTTAATATTTTTGGAGCATGCATAAGCTAAAAGCAATTGGATTGCTTCCATTCTGGAAACTGGGGAAAATGTCTCTTCAAATTTGATTCCTCCAACCTGTGCATATCCTTTACATACCAATATAGCTTTGTTACTTGTAACATGTCCATCTTCATTCAATTTATTCTTGTATACCCACTTTGTGTCGATCACATTCTAATCCTTTGGTCTTTGAACCAATTTCCAAGTTTCATTTTTCTCTATTTGATCTGATTCTTCATCCATGGCCTTATTCCAAAATTCATCCGTGTTGGCCTCTTCAAAACAGGTTGGTTCAATCATAGATGTGAGTTCTAGGTGTGTGTGTTATGGTGAACGCTTTCTTCTTATAGTCTCAACTCCTGCATCTTTGTTTCTGATAATATGATATGAAGGATGATTCTCCTGTACTCATCTGCTAGGTGTCTTTGGAGGAACTTGTTGAACTTTCTCTTTTGCTTCTATCGGATCCTCTTCATCTTCCCCTTCTTTTTCATCTTATGTTTATTCTTCGTAAATATGTTCCATTGATTCATTTTCTTCATCCTTTAATTCTTGTCTACCTATTTCATCAATTGTTACGTTGATGTTTTCCACAACTTTCTTCAATCTCAGGTTGTAACACTTGTATAATTTCCTTGTACTTGAGTAACCAACAAGTAATCCTTTTTCCACACGAGATTCAAACTTTCCCGTTCTTCCATCTTCTCTTTTGATGTAGTATTTTCCTCGAAAAACTCTGAAGTGCTTCACATTTGATGGTCTTCCTTTCCATATCTCGTAGGGAGTTTTGTCAGTGTTGTTTATGAGCATTACTCTGTTTTGAATGTGAGTTTTTGTATGCACTGCCTGTGTCCAAACAATATCTATCGATTTGGAATCCATTAGCATTGTTCGAGCCATTTCTCGTACTGTCATGTTTTTTCTTTCAACAACTCCATTCTGTTGAGGTCTCCTAGCAATGAAGAATTGTCTTTTTATTCCATGACTTCTACAGTAGTCCATAAATTCCTTTGAAGTGAAATCTCCTCCATTATCAGATCTCAAGGATTTGATTTTTGAATCCATTTCATTTTCAACCATTTCCTTATAGATCTTGAAGTTTTCAAAAGCTTCTGACTTATTCTTGAGAAAGCAAACTGCAGTCATTCTTGTATAATCATCAACTAATAACATAATATTGTTCTCACCTTTTAAACCCTTTGTTTTAGTTGGTCCAACTACATCGATATGCACAATTTCCAGTGGTCTTTTCATTGAATATTCCTTTGATTTGAACCCGATCTTTGTTTGCTTTCCTTGTTGACAATGCTTGTATAAAGTGTTGGTTGGTTTCGTGATCTGGGGCATTTCTCTGACTGCTTCTCTTTTGTTGACTTTGACAAGGTTATCAAAATGTATGTGACCCATTCTTTTGTTCCATATCCAACTTTCATCTTCCTTTCCTAGACAATTCTTTTCATTTCCAATTTCACTTAACACATATATGTTGCTTGAAGTTCTCGCAGCTGTCGCAATCAATTTTCCTGAACCTTATTTTCTTATCTCGCACTTTTGTGAATCAAAAGTAACTTTATGACCTTGGTCACACATTTGACTCACACTTAAAAGATTATGTTTCATATATTCTACTAGTAGAGCATTTTCTGCCTTTGTATTCTTGTTCCCAATTATGACTATGCATTTTCCTATGATTTTAGTTGAATCATCATTTCCAAAGGAGATTGATCCATCTCTTTCCTTTCTTAATGTAAGAAACCTATCTCTATCACCTGTCATGTGTTTTTAACAACCACTGTCAGCATACCAACCATGTTTATTCTACTTAGCTTGTAGAGCCAGTGTGGATTCTTCATTGTTGTATTGATTATGCTTTCTTATCCATGTCCTTTTCTGAGGTTCATGTCTATGATTTTTGTTGTTCTCTTGTGGTTATCTACAAGGGATTATCATTCTGCAATCTTTAGCCATGTGTCCAAAGTTGTTACACTTGTAGCATTCCACTTCAGTGATCAATGATTCAAACATGTTGTAACTTATTCTCTGTGTTTCACTAGGCCTTCTTGGATAACCATTTTGTGTATGACTTTCAAAGTTGTTTATGTTCCTATTGTTAGCTCTGCAATTTATAGCTTTATGTACAAAATTATTACATGTATAACATAAACCAAAAAATATAGTTTGATACCTCGGAGTTGAAGATCTTCTGAAAGGATGTGCTCTTATGAATCCTTCTTCTTCCTGAGACCTATATGTTTCTGTCGGTCGTTGATTCTGAAATCTGAACCTTCTCGATGGAGGAGTGTCCCTATAATTTTATCTGTAGACCTTCCTATCCCCTTTGATTGTTTCTTCATAGATTTTTGGATATGTTTCTTGTTCTGTTGTTTTAGAGCTTGATCCATTTTTTGTCTGATTGTATCCAAGTCCGGACTTGTCATGATTAGGACTTTGACTGTTGATAATGTCATTCAAAACTTTTGATTTGTTCTGAATATTTTTCTTTTGAAGATCCTTTCTTAATGTGACAATTTATGCTTCCAAATTTTCAATGATCATGTCTCTTCCTTCTATATGTTCTATGAGTGCTTCTTCAATTTGAACCTTCAAATTTGTGATCATTTGTTCTAATTCATGGGTGTCTTCTTTCTTATCTAGTTATGCTTGTAGCTTCTTGTTTTTCCTCTTTTCTCTTCTGATAACTTCTATGGAACTCATCAATTCCTCTCGGTAGTCAACTTCCGCCTCTTCAATTTCTTCTTAGTCTTCTTCATATTCTACTTCAGAGTCTTCTTTATCAGATTCTTCTACTTCCTTGAATAGAACTCTTTTTGTCTCACTGTCACTGAATTCATCTTCATATGATGATGAGATGTCTTCTTTGGTGCATAATATTTTCTTGAAAACGTTCTTTGTGATTCTTTTGCTTTTATATGTTTTATTTCTTTTTGAGTCACCTTCATCATTTCTATTTTTCTTATGAGGACCTTTGTTAGAAAAACAAACAATACCATCACAATTAAAACAAATTAAAGGAATCTTACCTCTATAGCTATTGTCAGTTCCCTTGTTCAGTTTTTTGACAAAGTTGGCCACTTCTTCATCATCTTCCAAGATGTCACTATTTATGCTATGTTCTTTTTCTTGTTTCTTTCCCTTTTGCTTTGATCTTTTGGATGCTTTGAAGGTTGCTTCTTTTACATCTGGATTTTCCTGTTCAATTCTCATTTCATATGCTGTGAATATTCCATGTAGTTTTTCCATGCTTATTGAGTTTAGATCTGCTCTTTCTTCTAGTGTTGATATCTTAGGGTCAGATCTCATAGGAAGAGATCTTAGTACCTTTTGAACAATTACCGATTCTTTGATTTCTTCTCCCAATCCCATGATTGCATTTACTATTTCATTGACTTGTAAGAAGTAAGCTGCAATATTCTCATCTTCCTTCATCTTTAGTTGTTCGAACTAACCTCTATAAGTTTGAATCTTTGCTTCTTTGACTTTTGAATCTCCTTCATAAATATTTCAAAGTTTGTCCCAAATATCTTTATCGGATTTACAATGTGAAACTTTGGTGAATATTGTTTCACAAAGACCATTCAGAAGTGAATTTGTGGCTTTGGAATTATTCTGACCAATTTTCACTGCTTTGTCATTTGTTGGCGGAACTATTGGTACTATGTATCCATCTACAATTGAATGCCAAATTTCAAATCCTTGTGCCTGTATATTGTTAATATTATGATATCTTCGAGAGGTATGAACCTCTATGATGACCTATGACGAGACTAGAATCCTCCGGAAGGAAGCAAAGAATTGAAGGAAACCCTAGACAAGTTGTCGGCTGAACAAATATATTTATACTGAATTTATTGATGCCCAAAAGAAGAAGTCGTCCCAGTTAGACTGGTCATGTCAGCCCTAGTTAAACTGGCCAATCCACTATAAATACAGGGCACCAGTTTCATTATTTGTCATCTCAGCAGTTGCAGGCAGCAACAGTTTGGTGCGCAGGTTTTCTGGGAAAGCTGGGAGAGTGGTGCGCTAGCTTCTGGATGGGATCATCTGTTCAGTTTAGTTTCTATTCTTTTGCTTGGTGCATTTAGCCTCTNAAGTATATATTGAACAACCTCAAGGATTCGAGGTACACTCCAGAGACACTCATGTTTGTAGACTGAAGAAATCTCTATATGGACTCAAGCAAGATCCAAGGGCTTGGTATGCCAGAATGGACAGTTATCTAACCAGACTTGGTTTTTCCAAGAGTCATGCAAATCCAAACCTTTACTACAAAGTCGAGAACAATGCACCTATAATTCTACTGTTATATGTTGATGATCTATTCATAACAGGTGAAGAATCTCTAATTATTCAGTGTAAGAAGGATTTAGCCTCTGAATTTGATATGAAAGATCTAGGTCTCATGCACTATTACTTGGGACTAGAAGTATGGCAGAAGCGTGGTGAAGTATTCCTTGGACAAGGAAAATATGCAATAAAGATCCTTCAGAAGTTTGGAATGATGGACTGTAAGTCCATGGACACTCCTATGAATGCGGATATAAGAAAAGTGAAAGTCCCATATTCTGATCCAACAGATCCATCTCTATATCGGCAGTTAATTGGATCATTGATGTACTTGGTAAATACTCGACCACATATTTGCTTTACTGTAAATACATTAAGTCAGTTCTAGGTGGAACCAAGACAAGAGAATTGGATATCTGCAAAGCATGTCTTAAGATATATTTGTGGGACAATAAACTATGGCTTAAGATATATCGCATCTAGTGATATCCAACTTCATGGATTCACAGACTCTGATTGGGCAGGAAATGCAGAAGACAGGAAGAGTACTTCAGGTATGTGTTTCAGCTTGGGCTCCGCTATGATAGCTTGGAGCAGTAGGAAGTAGAAGTCTGTCGCACTTAGTACAGTAGAAGCAGAGTATATGGCAACATCTGAAGCATGCACAGAAGAAGTATGGCTAAGGAAGTTAATATCCGATTTATTTGATCAGACTCCAGAATCGACCACAATATATTCTGATAATCAGAATTGTATAAGATTATCCGAGAATCCAGTGTTTCATGAAAGGTCGAAGCACATTGAGATCAAATACTACTTTATCCGAGATAAAGTCCAGGAAGGAGAGGTAAAGCTCGAGTATATCCCCACTGATGAGAAGACAACNAGACTCTCCAGGATAGAGAAGGTACGCAAAAATGTTTATTTTTGTGATTAAAATAACTCTCTAGTTAGGAGGGAGAATTGAAATGTTATTTATTTTTGTAAGAGTCCAGATTGGATAGATGCTTTCTTGTTCAGAAAGTGGATTGAGATTTCTGATGGACAATGGCTTCCCATTGTAGTTAACATGGGAGGCAGACTGATTGTCGATGTATCATAGAAAACGACTTCCCATTTATGGGGAGTGGTCTAGGACATTCATTCTTCTTGGAATTCACTTTGAGTAGTGGTCAAGTATAATGGTCTGCCTCGTCGGGCAGTCATTCTTTCGAAGTTCACAGTTTTGAGCAGTTTCGAAGAATCGTCTGTTTGGAGGTTGATGCAGGATAGACATTCCTCGAGGGAAAACTCATTCTTTCCAGGTTACACTTGTTTGGTGTCGGAGGAATGGCCCAGGGTGGGGAATGGTCCGGATAGTTACTCCTCGAGGGCAGACTCATTCTCTCCAGGCTACACCTTGTTTGGTGTCGGAGGAATGGCCCA
>JZKD02S0811376.1:177094-202942 GCA_000966675.3 Picea glauca | reverse complement strand
TGCATAATTGTTTGATGGATTCAGGGGCATCCCACAATCTCATGCCAAAATCTGTTATGGATGAACTTGGGTTAGAAATCACAAAGAATTACCATGAATTATATTCTTTTGACTCCAGGAAAGTGAAGTGTCTTGGAGTCATTAAGGATTTGGTTGTGACTCTATTTCAACTACCCATGAAAAGCGTACTCATGGATATTGTGGTGGATGATATTCCCCCCAAGTTTGGAATTCTATTGTCAAGGTCTTGGATAAAAATACTTGGGGGAACCTTGAAGATGTATCTCTCTTATGCTACTATTCCCGTTTTTGGGGGAGAGAATAGAAGAATTTACAGGGAATATCAATTGGATTACATCATTAGAGATGAAGCAAACCCCACAAATCACCTTGTTTTTTCTTTTGATACAGGTCTGGGATCTAGCATTTTACATCACACTGATGCTCCTGAAGCCCCTCTTGAAATCAGAAAATAGTCCATTACCTTTTGTGAGGAGCTTCCTCTAACCACTTATGTCTGTAAGATGTTCTTTGATGGAGCCTCTTCTAAGGAAGGTGCTGGTGCTAGGGTGGTCTTTGTCTCACCATCTCAAGAGACTATATCTTTGTCATATAAACTAGAATTTGAAACTACTAATAATTTGACAGAGTATGAAGCTCTTTTATTGGGAATGAGGGATGCTAAATACATGGGGATAGAAGAACTATCAGTGTTTGGGGATGCTGAATTAATAGTCCATCAGATTAAAAACCTTTATCAAACAAAGCACCCTAGGCTTAGATCTTACAGAAATGCAGTGTGGGACTTGGTAGACAATTTTTTCTCAGATTTTAACATTTCATTTATTCCTAGAGAAGAGAATACCATGGCTGATTCTTTGGATGTATCAACAAGCAACTTCATAATTCCTATACCCCCTAAAATCAAGTATGATGTAGAAGTCAAGTATAGGCCTTATATACCAGACAATGTAAAATATTGGAAGGTGTTCAAAGATGATTTAGAACTTAAAATTTTCCTCGAGACTGTTGATGAGTTTTTTGCATTACACATTGATTAGGATCATGATTTAGAAATTACTCCTCATGCTGATGTTTTCCTCAATAAAATTTCTAATAATCATATTGTGCAACTACCTAGCAATCATATTCCAAAAGGACTAGTTCCTTTGGAAAGATTATTTGACAGGAACAATGTAGAAGTGAAAGGGAAGGTATCCATTGATGATGTTGATATAACTGCGTGCAATTTGGGCACTGAACATAATCCAAAATATGTCAAATTGTCAAGCAGTCTATCAGAAGAGAAGAGGGAAGAATATACTAAGTTGTTGAAGGAATTTTTTGATGTATTCGCTTGGAATTATGAAGATCTCAGAACTTATGACACAAGAATTATAGAGCACAAGATTCCATTAAAAGAAGACACCAAACCCTTCAGGAAAAATTTGAGGCAAATCAATCCTATGTTACTGCTTGTCATGGAGAAAGAGGTAAAAAAGATTTTAGATGCAAAAATTATCATTCCTTTGAGGTATTCCTAATGGGTTGCCAATTTGGTCCTAGTAAGAAAAAATATTGGAGAAATCAGACTTTGTGTTGATTTCTGAAATCTGAACAAAAGCTCTAAAAAGGATAATTACCCTTTGCCCAAGATGGAGCACATATTACAGAAGGTGACAGGAGAAACCAAGATGTCCATGGTTGATGGTTTTTCCAGGTATAATCAGGTCTCTGTTTTACCATAAGATAGAGAGAAGACGACCTTTACCACTCCTTGGGGTACATTTATGTATGCCAAGATGCCCTTTGGTTTGATGAACGCAGGGGCAACTTTTCAACAAGCTATGAACATAGCATTTATTGGAGAGAAAGATAAGTTTGTTGTTATCTATTTAGATGACATAACATTGGTCTCTCAGTCTGATAAAGAACACTGTGATCACTTAAGAAAGGTTTTCTTGAAATACAGAAAATTTGGCCTCTCTTTGAATCTGAAAAAGTCATTGCTCGCCATGAAAGAAAGAAAATTATTGGGGCATATCATTTCAGCTAAAGGGGTAAGGATTGATTCCAGTAGCGTTGAAGCTATACAAACATTGTCACTTACTAGATCCAAAAAAGAGGTTCAATATTTTCTAGGAAAAATTAATTTTTTGAGAAGATTTGTGTCAAATTTTGTTGAGTTGGTTAAGTATATCACAACCATGCTAAGGAAGGGTAGTGAAATCAAATGGACTGTTGAGTCCCATGATTATGTTGATCGGATAAAGAAAGCCTTGACTGAATCCCTGGTTCTTATCATCCTAGACTACTCCAAGGACTTTCTTATTTTTTCTTTTTCTTATTTTGATACAGTAGCAACAATTTTATTACAGAAGAACGTTGAAGGCTTAGAGCTACCCATTACCTTTTTCAGCAGGGCATTGAGAGATGTTGAATTAAAATATGACATCATGGATAAGAAATCCTATGCATTGGTTAACGATATCAAGTCCTTTAGAGTTTATGTCCTACATTCAAGAGTCATTGCTTATGTCCCGTCAGCTGATGTAAAAAAAATTCTTATTCATCCTGATATAGACGGAAAAAGGAGTAAGTGGATTACTAAAATCCTTGAATTTAATTTGGAAATTAAGCCCACCAAATTGGTTAAAGTCCAGGGTTTAGCCAAGTTGTTGGCTGAATCAAATTGATCAACATTGGGGGTGAGTTTCATCTACTCATGTTCATAAAATCAACAGGCTGAGTTAACTGATAAAGGTTCCCAAGTCACCTTTGCATTGGAAAATTGCAGCTGGTACAAGGACATTATATTTTTCCTGCAGAATTTACAGCCTCCAAATAGTATGGAAAAGAACAATGTGAGAGCCTTAAAACTCAAATCAATAAAATATTGCCTTGTTGATCAAGTTTTGTATTGGAAATATCCATTAGGAGTTATTTTGAGGTGCCTAGACCCCCAAGAAGCCAAAAAGATTATGTATGATTTTCATGACAGTTTATGTCAGGGGCATCATTATTGGAGAACCACGACATACAAGACCCTCAGGGATGGTTACTTCTGGCCTAGTGTTTTCATCGATGTTTGTGCTAATATTAGAGCTTGTGCTAAATGTCAGAAGTTCTCTGGAAAGCATCAGCTTAAGTATTTTCCATTAAATCCTATGGAAACTTCAAGACCTTTCCAGCAGTGGGGCCTATATTTTATTCGGGAAATTCATCCCACTTACAGTGGCCAAAATAGATGGATTTTGACTGCTACAAATTACTTTACTAAGTGGATTGAATCTATTCCTACAAGGAATGCTTCCCACAAAGTGATCATTGGTTTCCTTGAAGAAATTATGGAAAGGTTTGAGTGTCCAAACATTATCGTCACTGATAATGCTGCATCTTTCAAGGCCGAACCATTGATTCAGTTTTGTGAACAGTTTGGGATCACATTGATTCACTCTACCCCTTACTACCCTCAGGGAAATGGGGTTGCAGAATCCTCAAACAAAATCCTTATAAAGTTCATTAAAAAGATATTAGAGGATAACAAAAAGGCATGGGACTCAAAACTCAAATTTTCTCTATGGGTTGATAGAGTGATAATAAAGAGGTCTTTGGGACTTTCCCCTTTCCAGCTAGTGTATGGAGTTGATGCCATTTTTCCTTCTCAGCTTGTCTTACCTGTGGAAAAATTCTTCCAAGATTACCAAGGGGAGCCCGATCATATGACCAAAAGGATTCAATAGCTGGTTGAAGTGAAGCAGATTCAGGAGTAGCTTGTAGACAAAGCACATGATCATCAACTGAAGGTCAAGTAGGTGTTCGACAAGAAAGTGAACAAAGAGGATTTTCCACAGGCCGATCTAGTGCTCAAGTGGGATGCACTGAAGCAAGATAAAGGAAAGCATGGTAAATTTGAAGCTTTATGGATCGGTCCTTTCAAAATCTCTGAGGTATTCTCTAATAACACTTTCAAGTTGCAGAATATGGAGAATGAAGAATTTTTTGGTGGCCTTGTCAATGGGCATTTTTTGAAAAAGTACTTTGCTTGAGCCTTGAGTGGCTTTCCATGCCATTGTAAATATTATTTTTATTTTATTTTTGTTTCAATAACTGACCTCATAGCCCCAGGATAAGGCACTAAATCTACTCATTTTTGGCAGCCCACAGGGGGCATGCCATCCCATGTGGAGCCAATGTTATCACACTAAGTTTCCTTGGTTCTTTTGTTTGTTTTTATCCTTTTCTAAGCCTTAGATTTTAATTTTTTAAGTTCACCCCTTTTAAATTTATGTTTCTTAGGATCCCTTAGATAAATAAAGTTTTGAGTCATAACTTATGTTTTGATCCTCAATTGATTTTTGGACTTAGAACCATTTTAGTTCATGACTCAAGATTTGGTCCCCTTCATGAGTCATCACTAGGATGGATCCTTGCCACGACTAGACCGATGTGACACACCATTTTCCTCATTCATGACCTTGTAGACATGCCTTGTTGTCCCTGTTTACTTGTCCAATCATTTTTTAAATTAGAGCACTGCCCACTCATTAGGCGTTTCTGTAGCGCCTTTCCAATTCATCAAGTTTCCATCACGAGTTATGATTACCATAGCTGATGTAATGTTCCTTGTTTTCAGTTCCAGGAATTGGTTAAAATATACCTTCAAGATCTCATATTTACGAGCCCTGATAACGGTTTGTGATTTTGAAAAACTCAAGAGTGTTGCACTGCGCAAACTCACAGTTCTGACCAGGCAATAGCAGTGCGACCAGCTCTGATGCTGAGGTAGATTCGGAGGCCAGGATGTTCGTGACTTCTTCCTAAAATCTTGCTTAATCTTCAAACAAGTGTTTATTCCACAGGTATCTTGTGTTTCCCCCTCTGCACATTAATTATCACAGAAAATTAACGCTCAGAGTTTGGATTACCGGGCTTGCACAATTGTGAGAGACTTTTCTTCACATCATATCCTTCTCTCCTCTCTTTTAAAACCTATGAACTTCACTACCCATATGTCAAAGTCTGATACATCCACCCACCATACCTATTGATCTTACAACTTCAAAACAATCTATCCTCTGCATACGCATTGCGCTACCCAAAGGCACTTCTTAACCACACTATGTCTCCTCTTCTTCCTTTGACTTTTGAGTTGAACTTTTTTACCCAACTTCAAAGGGCCAATTACAGAGTACCCTTTCAATACTTGCACAAATCTAAGGGAGGGATTTCCATAGCCAAGTCTTTGCTTACTAGCACCAATCTGGTTTAAAGGGGTAGTTTTTTCCATTTGAATCTTGACTTTAGGTCCTCCTAGTCATTATTATCCTATAATTCACAAAAAGCTCTCATTCTAAGCTATGGAGACTCCTTAGATGAAGAATATACACAAAGGGGCCAAGGTAGTTAGAACTGAACCTGTGGATAGGCATCTTTTTGATATAGAGCCCATGGCAAGAGAAGTTTTTCAAAGAGTGGGATGCCTCTCTTTCTGCCAGAATATGAAAAGAGGCCATCCTGAGGTGACAAGGTAGTTTGCCTTACATTTTGATGGTAGGAGAACCAAGCTAGGGGATTTAGAATTTGAGGTGACCGAGGCCTCTATTTCAGCTGCAATATGAATCCCTGTCATAGGTGAGAAATGGTTTAAATCCATGGTTTTGAATGCATCCTATACCGAAGATTTCCTTAAGCTTGAACATCAAGCCAGTGATTTTTCTAAAGGTGTGCCAAGGAACCAGTTGATTGAGAAGTTTGATAGGATATTGAAGATCATCCAGATATACTTTACATGTGAAGGGAGGTTTAACACATTGTACCAGTACCATATAAGGCTTTTGCTACATTTTATTGGTAAAATTGAAATGAATATTCCCTATTATTTATTAAGGATCATAGGTAAGATGTCAAACAGGATTCAATTGAAGTCTAAGGATGTGGATACTAGCATATTCCACTCTGGATTTATTAGAATACTAGTCTCCGAGGAATTGGGTAAGAAAGATATTTCATGGGAGATTTTTTTGTTGCTTCTCACTTCAAGTTGGATATAGTATCTACTCCTCAATCATTTAATGCAAGTCCTTTATCACCCACTAGTGTTGTTAAATAAAGGACCAGTAGGAAGAGAAAGGGTAGAGATCCTGTTCAAGTTTCATAGGTCATCACGCAGGTTACAGGAGCCGAGGAGGAATCTTTTCATTCACCATAGAGTGATTTTTCACCTCCTCCTCCACCATGGTTAGAAGAGGTCCTTCTTCTACCTAAAATACAACCAAGAAAGGGAAGAAGCTACACTTCCCCTCTTATCCTCCAACAACCAATACGAAGGGCAGAAAAACTTTCACAAGATCACATGTTCCTAAAGAGGTTTTTGAAAAACAATCCCTACAGGAAATCCCTGTACAAAAAAAGAAGGGTAAAGACATTGGAAATCCAATGGAAAGGAAAGAAGAAACCCATGTGAAAAAGAAGAAAGATAAAAGAAAATGTATCAAGAAGCTTGATGAGATAGACAAGGCAATTCCTATGCAGAAGGAAGAGGAGACTAAGAAAAATCCTGTTGAGACTGTGCATGTCACTACTCCACCTAACAGTCAGTCACAAAATATTAATCAGGCAACTTAGGGATGCTAGGAAAGAGGTGGCTCAGTTGAAAATAGAAGCCATGTTTGACAGAGTGAAGATGAAAGAGCTCATGGATGGCTATAGTAACACACTTGACCTGGCAAGGTTCACAAAAAGAAAGGCCCAACCACTTCATAGGCAACTCCAAAACATTTATAGGTAGAACAGAGGCTTTCAGTCTTAGAATAGGAAACTCAAGGCAGAGTTGCAACATTTTCAAGATGAAGTAGCTCAAAGAAACTTGTAGGTATTGGTTGAAGCCGCTATTGAGAAAGAGACACTAGCAGTCAAGGAGAGCATAGCTCCACTGAAGGGGCATGTCATTTCTAAAAGGAAGAATTCTACTATGCCAAATGAAGATCCTCCTTCTACAAGAAAGAGTGTGAGGTTAAGTGTCAGGGTAACGAAATAGCTGGTGAAATGTGAGCCCCATTTTTGAGGATGGTTCCTTTTTATGAGGGTAAACTGTTATTGAAATATTACCTCTACCACCTATACAGGCGTATAAGATCTTGATTCAGAGTTTTGGTCTTTCTGTAAAGAACTAACTCCTTCAACAGTAAGAATGAAGACATTCTGTAGCACTATGGTGCTATGAAATAGTCTATTTTGGTATTCCACTGGTGCGCTACCTACAATGCTTCCAAATCACCTAAAGATAATGGGGTTGATACTATTCAAATTTACTACCTTCTCTGCACATGTTCAAGCTGGAGGTTCTACTTTTGGTTACACTACCTAAATTTGCATAGAGACTTATAGTGGCGCTACTGAAATTCGCTACTTAATATCTTGCAGAGGCCAAAGTTTGCATAGGGAATAGGAATGTTTGGTGCTACCTTTTCTACTTGTCCAATTTTTAAGTACACTATTCAAAGTGATACCCAAAGAAGCTATCAAGAGACACTAGGGATCTAGGAGCGTCAAGTTAACAACATTTTAGATAGCTGATGATGGAAAAGATTGTTGAAACAACAACTAGCATCATGATGAAAACCACATGCTCCCGAAGGACACATGGCAAATAGGGAGTTGTGCAACAAAGGGGAATCAAGTCAGTTTGAAGATTGGTTGGATTAGTCACCAACATTTTCCTATTTTATAGCATAGGTTGCTAGTCAAGTTGTTAGATGAAATAAATTCTTATATATTTTCAAGGGAAGGAGGCCAGCTCATACCTCCAACTGTTGCCTCCCTTTTTTTATAAATAGATAGATGAAATGCTTTAGTAGGTTTGGATGGTTGAGAAAGGCTCCCTTATACTGTAATATTTTTATGAAGCTACTATGAATTGGCTATGTACTGAATTTAAGACATTTTGATTAATAGAAATCAACTTCTCTTTCATCTTATTTGCTTTTGATGCTAAATGTTCATGTTTTGAATGATTCACATGAATTGTTGTGGTGATATTATGATGGATGTTTGATTGTTATATTATCATGATGTTTATTTAGCTTCCTTAGTTTCTGAACTCAAGAAGATCTTGTGTTAAGAATCTTTCTTCCTTAGGATTTTTGTAGACCTGATGTTTACAACAACCCCTACATTCCTCTCATTGAATTATTCCCTCTATTCATACTCACTCCCAATTACTGATTGCAGTTAGCCAAGACCTTGATTGCTGGTGCATGCTAGCCCTATTTTCTGAGTTGGAACATTATTATTTTGAGTCTTTTCCATTTGACCCCTTAAAACACTCTTACATTCACATATAACCTGATGGCTACTGGGCTTGTCATCCATGCAATCTGAAGGTGATTCCTAGTGCTAACATATACAAAAACAAAATATGCACTACCTAGCTTAGAAATAATAATATAGATGCAACACTCTTCCTCTAGCTTTATGTTACACTCTTCACAAAAAATTGTAAGTGTTTTAAACTTAGATAGATAGTCTTCAACGCAATGAAAATTATTTGGACTTAAAGTCAGCATATGATTTTCTAACTGATGTGTTCGAATATTTTTTGTTTACCAAAAAAAATTCAATCTTTTTTCAAGCTTCATCAGGGTTATCAATTTCTTGAAGGTGGAACCTTAAATTAGGAGAGATGAACATTTTGATTAGTCCATGTGCTTTGTCATTCCTACTAGCCTATTTGAATTTCATTTCATCATTAGTGGGTTCTTTTTCCTTTCCTAAGATAATTTGGTATAGGTCTTTACTTCTTAATAAATATTCCATATGTGATTTCCATTGGAAGTAGTTGATGTTGGTAAGCAAAATATCACTGGAAGAAGCCATATTAAATATGTAGATAATATGGATTCAAAAACTGAAACTGATGATATGGATGGAAATATCTCGAAAAAACAGGCATTTAAAAAATCGACACTGAAAATGGACTTCGGATGTGAAAGTTATACTCTCACTTTTACAAATAAGTTGCTTTATGAAGTGACCCACTTTTATAAAAAGAAGCGAGGATCACTTTTACAATGAAGTTACTTTATAAAATAAAGTTGCATGAAAAAGAAACAAATTTAAAATAAAATATAAAGATACTTATAGTGATTCACTTTTATACTTGAAGTGAAATACACTTTACAATGGATGCATGAACTTTTAAAAAAAAGTAACAAAAAAGAGACTTGAACTCAAGACCTCTTACTTAATAAGGAAAATTTTAACCAAGTGAGCTAGAAAAACATATTGTATTATTTAAAAGGAGGATTGGGGTGTTGTTGTTGTTGAAGATGTACTTGGAGAGCATGCTATTTTTTTTTTTTCATACAAGGAAAATATTTTTCTTCTTGATGACAACAAGGGTTAGATCTCGGTTAGCTTATCCAAAAAATGCACATTTTCCTATATGTTTTTGATTTTTCAAGATCACACACGGAATGAGGAAAAGAGCATATGCAAATCTAAAAGAGTAGAAACCCAGAAAAAAACAATATAAAACCGAAATAATACTCTACAAAAATTAAAAAAGGGGGTATTAAGGGTTTATACGTCTGGATTTGACTAAAATGGTTGTATCTTGTGAAAAAAAAAACCTTTTCAAGTGAAACAAAAAATGTTCCTAACTGAAAAGAGCACTCCGGATGCAATGGAACAATCCTCTCATCCCATACATGTGTGTAAATGGCAGAAACCATAGATGATACAACTCGACTTCACGATCTCTATCTACAATGGGAGAAGGTCTTCAAACATGCTCTGATACCATGTTCGATAACAAAGGTATTCCAACATAGGATGAACAACTTCAATAACAAATCACACAACTAGATCAAAGATGAACACACCAATATTTTGATGTGGTAAAACCCCTACCGGGAAACATCCACCTCCCCATCCAATGTGACCACTTGGAGGAGTTTATTAATGAAAAAGAAAAAAATTACAAAGAGATTTTACAAGAGAGTTTCTCACAATCAATCATCAACAAAGGATCCTCCATGCTCTTTAAATATATATCATGGACCAATCAGGTGCTAAGCCACATATCAATGTATCCATTAAGATCAAGGAGAATATGAATCGTCAGATCACTCTATGTCAGGAACATATTGTGACTGTCAAATTTCACAACTACAAATGCATACTAATTCATACTAAAGAAACACACTAAGAAAAACACTTTTACCTAACAACACATTAGACCAAGTAGATATTAACTAACTCCTAAGTGTCTAAATATTCTAACATAGGTGTCAAGTCACAAAGGAAAATATTGCAAGGTTAGAAACTGATGAGAATGCATAAACAAGATGTTAAACAACATCAAGTTGAAGCTGACATTAGGCTCAAAAGCACACACGGTAAATATGCAATGCAGTTACAACTTAACAAAACATTATGGGAGCCCTATGGGTAATAACTGAAAATAGATTGAGAAGAATATGAGGTTTCAACACAATGTCATGGCAGGGATAAACAGGGCTCTCGAGCCTATGAAAATACTCTAGAATGGGAACCAGAAGGAAAAACAAGGTTCTATCTAGGTGGCCATGAATGATAGGCTCTACCACATGAATTACAATGCTTCTAAACAACAAAAACGGTTATGTGTCACAACTCAGTGGGGTCAATCCTAAGGAAAAAAAGAATAATGAAAAAAATGCATGAAGGGGAAACTCTAACCTATATACTAGTTTCGAGATCATTAACTGTCATATTAGATCAAC
Organism: Picea glauca; assembly: GCA_000966675.3. Classification (NCBI taxonomy): domain Eukaryota; kingdom Viridiplantae; phylum Streptophyta; class Pinopsida; order Pinales; family Pinaceae; genus Picea; species Picea glauca. The sequence continues at coordinate 192,176 of JZKD02S0811376.1, read as the reverse complement.
ACAACAAAAAGGAAGCAATTTTTTTTTCTCCAAAGTCCTGTATATATGATCAACAACACTGACCCAAAATTTAATAAATCCAATATAGAAACCTCTGATGATAACATGTGCTATGGAATACAAAACTTGAAAACTATAAAAGTGAAATATGGTACAAATCATTGCACATCCTTGTGGATTATGCATAGTACTTCTCCAAGCAAATCCCATTGCTAGGCTCAGGCCAAAGGTTTCTTTCGAAACCAACCTGTAAAGTTTCTAGTTCAGGAAGAGGTAAAAAATCCATAATCATAACTTCAAGGATAGGCTCATCTATTGGAAATTCAACATCCAATAAATCAAGACTTGATGACACATAAATACCATGGCTCAAGGTATTACAAATAATAAGATCAAACTTGAAAGGAAACTCAAGATCACTTGGGCCAATAGAGGAAAGCAAGGGCTCTCATTCCCCCATTGGATAAATCACATGATCAATTGTTGAGACCTTGTCTCGATAAGGAAAACATGATTGTAAATATTCCTTCTTAGAAGGAATTAAACATTGAGGATAATACACCACATAATTCACCCATGGTGGGGAAGAGTATACTCGAATACTAGGAAAATACAAAGGGGAAACTTGAGCTATAGTCAAATTAGGATGGTTATTATTAGATGAAATATGATCAATAGTGACAATGCTTTCATTATGAGGAAAATGCATCACGAAAAAGAGTGCAGACACCACAACATTCATAGCAGAAAGATAATCATGCCCAAGAAGCATATTGAAGTCTAAAAGGCCTGACACCACTATCATATCGACTAGGAAAATATTCCCACCTAACGTGATAGGAAACTAAGGAAGAATCCCCAAATATTCACTAGGTCTTCTATCGAAAGCCAACAACTCATTGGTAGCTGACACAAGATTGTGAGAACCCAAATCTTGCCAAGTCAAGGAGGATAGAATACTCGTGGAGTCTCCTTCATCTATAATACATTGGTAAATTCCTTATGAATTAACTTTAACCATTATTTGGAAGGGTTTAGAAGAAGGAAGAAAAATATTAACAAGATCATTCTAATCAAAGGAAACCCTCCTAGGACTTGGAGGGAGCATTCTCAAAGAGAGTATAATTCCCCCTTGTTCAGGAGGTACTGAAATGGAAATGCTAATGATATAGTCGATAGATACATCACTTCCGAAAATAAGAGTGTGATTGGAAAAAGATTGCATCATCTCAACCACTTTCTCAACAACCGGTTGAATAGGTTGTGAGACAACATGGTCAAGAGATGAATCACCCTCCAAAAGGAAAGTGGGATCAGCTAAAAATTTCATCGGGCCTATTATCTCATAGTTTGTAGTTTTGGAAAATCCCAACCCAAACACCAAGTGTGTGACAAAACTGGGAACACTTATCATTGTCGCCTCAATAGATTTCCCCCTTCTTGGATTCCTGGGTGAGCCTAGGGAGATTGCGACCATAAAATAAAGGAGGTCAAAGAGTGTTATATATATTACACACACCTGGGATATTTTGCCTTATTTTCATATGTTTATTAGTCATTATCGAGGGTCTCCTATTGTTTAGGAACTTCTCCTATAGTCTAGGAGAATACTCTCTTCAGTTTAGAGTCAGTTACACTTAGTTATACTAGTGGAAGTCACTCATGCATGAAAATATCGGTTTTAACACCAACAATTGCATGTGTTTCTCTCACTTCCATATGTATGACTCAGTTAACTGAAGACTACATTACTAGTTAACTAGGACTAGGTGGTAATTAACTCTAGTAATTGCATGTGTTTGTCTAAATCTCTCTATACCACCACTATGGTGCATTGGCTTCTCTTCCAGTGTGCATTAGTTGATTTATACATAGTATATCATGTGTAAATTATTATTCATTCATTTGGTTAATACAACTATTATTCTCTTGTCTCCGATTTTTCTCTCATCTTCTCACTTTTGCAAGTTGTGTTTGTTCTTCTGCTAGCTAGATCTCTTGTGCAGGTACTCACCACATTCTACATGGTATCATATCCAATAGGATGCTAGGATAAAGGTGCACCAACTTTTTTATTTGCAGGTACTGAAGATTGAATGACATAGGAAGAATGGAATCTCTGCCATCTGCAATTCTCACCCCATACAACTACTTTGAATGGAAGCAAAAGATGGAAATTTTACTTAGAGGTAGAGGATTGTGCAAGTTGACCATGGATACAGAAATATAACCCACATCAGCCATTGAAAAATCCAAATATCTTGATAGAATGGATGAGTCTTACATAGCCCTTTGCATCCACATGTTGCCTGAGTTGTTGTTTCATGTATCTACTTGTAAAAATCCAAATGAGATCTAGACCACCATGGAAGGACTCTTTGGAAAAAAATATGAGATGAGAGTCCACATGCTTGAGGTCGAATTAATTGCATTGTATCTGAAAAGCTTTGAAAACATCCAGGATTTTTTCACAAGGTACAAGGATTTTTTTTTTCAACTCAAGGCTCCCTGGGTTGATAAATCAGAGGAAAAGTGAACGGTTCTAACCATTTTGTCAAAACTTGGTATGGATTATTCAATTTTTGCTTCTACTTTCCACACTCAGAGGTTGACTGCAGGAGCATCCCAGACTATGCTCTATTTGGATACCTTCATTGAGGCCCTGATTTAGGAGCATGATAAACTCATCAATATGGGTGTGATAAAAAACTCCAAAGCTCATGCACTTGCTGCACATGATGGCAATCATTCTCAAAATCAAAAATCTAAAAATAAAGGCAAAGAAAAGCCACATTCAGAACAAAATAAGGAAGGGTACTCCAAACCCTTCAATGACTCCTTAGGATCCAAAAGTAGAAAAGGGAAGAAAGGACAGAAGTGTACATACTGCAATCAAGGATTCCATCCAGAATCCACATGCATGAAGAATACAATAGACCTTATGAATCAAATTCTTCAAAAGAACAACCTTGGGGATCAAATTCCCTAGGGTTCCAAGAAGAAGCCAAAAGATAATGCTCCCAAAGGTAGTCATCATGCATTAGTTTTTGTTCACTCTTCACCTGATTCCTAGATCGTGGATTCAAGCGCATCCCACCATATGGCTTCCACAAAGGATATATTATCTTCTTTGACTGCATGCAATGGTCCTCCTATCCTCATGGGGGATGACTCTCCAATCGATTTCATCAGAAAAGGGAGAGTGTAACTATATTATGGAAGTTTTGAGAATGTTCTACATGTTCCAAAACTTTATGTGAATCTTCTCTTGGTGTATCAAATTACACACTCTGTATCAGGCAAAAAGGTGGATTTTACACTAGACTTCATGTCCATATTCGACATGTAATCCAACTCCAAGGTTGTTGTCGGGGAGGTAAATCATCAATCATGGTTATACAATTTTTCTAAGTTTATTGAACCTGATTCCTATGTACTACTTATGCATGTTGATGACAGTGGTAGATTATGGAACGAGAGGTTTGGTTACCTGAACTTCAGTTACATGCAACAACTTAGAAAGAAAGGGATGGTCACCAAATTACTTGATATCCATTTTTTCGTAGGGGTTTTTGAAGAATGCATCCTTGGCAATCACCCTCAAGCGAAGTTCGAGAATGGGACATATTGTTTTGTTATTTCTTCTTATATGTATGTGATAATTTATATATATGATGATTTATACAGTGAATGCTTGATGTCATATTATTATTATTATTATTAATGAAGTATGTGCAAATTCGATATGAAATTTGCTAGGGAGTTAGCTAAGGATTTGAATTGTCTTGGTATATTTTCATAAGAGATAAAATGAAAGAATCGTTACAAGAGTCGTACCCTCAAATATTTCCAAAAAAGGATAGGATGTCGAAAAGAATAAGTCGAGTTGAGTCGTGAAACAAAGAGTTCAGAATCGAGGCACACTATCAAGTGGCGTATGCCCAAAGCGGATGCGTCGGTCATAATTTTAATAACGACATTGTATTCAACAACATTATTCATTGTAGGGCCAAGATATATTCCCCCAGAGCTTACTACGTTGTTGGTGGGTGAAATGATTACCCAGGAAGAGGAAGCAATATTCTAAGAGGTGTGAATATCTCCATTCACATATCCAAAATAAGATGAGGGAAATGGAGACATATGCAACTCAAGCATTAAGAAGGATAAGCAGATTGACAAATAATGTCATACAAAGGGAAAACAAAATCAGTTGTAGCACACTATAATACATATGGTATAGAAGTACTAGATAGCGCAAGGCTTATGCATAATACTTTTTCAAATAGAACCTATTGCGGGGCTCCGATAACATATTGAATTGACAATTTTCTAGCTCATAGGATCCTATTTTAATAACTAATTTAATTATATAGGGGCCATGCCATAAGGGTTTGAACTTACTTGCACCTAATGTTTCACTATCTTAGTCGTAGAACAAAACTAAATCGCCTTACGAGAAGGTTTGAGGGCATATTTTTTTATCATATTGGGTTTTGACGTGCTTTTGGTGAGACTCATTGGCCATGATGGCTTCTTGACATTTCTTATCAAGGCAGGATAAATATAGGAGCCATTATTCTTCGACAAAATTTTCAGCAAGGAGTTCGAAAACTAGCTTGAGGGAAGGGATTTCACATTCGATGGGTAAAACTGCCTCCAAGCCATAAACGAGTTGGAATGGTGTGAAGTCGGTGGTATTTTTGGCATAGGTTTGATATGCCCACAAGGATGATAATAGAATTAAATGACAATTGGTTTTATGTTTTCCTATCATTTTGTAGAGCATTTTTTTGAGTACCTTATTGATGGAATTGACTTGACAATTTGATTGAGGATAATAGGGAGATGAGTGTTCTTGGTCAAAGTGAAATATAGTAGATAATTCTGTCATCATGCTATTTCATAAATATGATCCATGATCTGTCAAAATAGATTTAGGCACACTGAAACATAAGATGATATGATTGAATATGAACAATGCGACAATCTTAGAGTCGTTAGAAAAGGTAGGCATGGATTCTGCCCACTTTGTGAAATAATCAATGACCACAATAATGTTATTATGATCGGAAAAAGACGGGGGTTTACACTTAGTGAAATCGATGCCCCATTTAGCGAATGGGAAAACTAAAATGACTGCATGTAAAGGCGTGGGGCGAGTACACACTTTTTTGGAAAAAAATTGATAGGGTTTTCATTTTGGTACCGCATTTATACAATCTTTAAAAATTGTGGGCCAAAAATATCATGCGTGTAAAATCTTTTGGGAAGTGGCTAACCTAGAAAAATGGACACCAAATTCTCTAGAGTGGTAGTCATTGAGGATTCGTTCGGCTTCAAAATGGATGACACATCGACGTAATACCATATCTACCCCACGATGGTGAAGGGTATCATCAACGCCAAGATAAATTTAGGAATGATGGTGTATGCGGTAACGGTCATCCTTAGACAGATTGGGCTGAAAGCGTTGGGACTGGAGATAAATAAATATGCCTCCATATGAAGGGTCATACAAGTCGATGAGAAACAAAGATTCATCAGGAAACAAATCTTGTACCACAGATTTATCAAAGGCTCGGGGAAGATCAGTCATTAATTTCATGAAGATCAAATATTTTTTAGATTTAGGGGTGGATAATTCAAGGTCAAATTCTTGTAGTAGGATGATCCATTTAGAGTATTGACCCCCCAATATCTGGCATGAAAAAATATATTGCATTGGGCTCATGTCGGATACACTGATGGTGGTTAAGAGAATAATATAATGTTGGAATCACTGGACATCGTAAACAACTTCCAACACCAACTTATCAACATAGGGATATCAAAGTTCGACACCAAATAATCCATTATTGAGATAGTAAATAACATGTTCATTATGTTGATCATCAGTTTGGACTAATACCATTCCAATGGTGGTACCATAAGTTTCTAGGTATAGAATAAAATATTTATTGTAATTTGAGGGTTTGAGTAACGGTGTGGATGTATGTTACACATTGTTTTGGTCACCTCAGTGATCACCTGACAATATGTGTTCATGTAATTCCCTAAAAATATTAAAAGAGAATTTCTCTACGAGAAAAGTGATTTGATTTCCCCTGCCAAAAAACCATATGAAGGAAGGTCGTCCCACCCTTCTCTATTCATAGGGTGCGACGATGCCTGATTTTCGCATCCTACACCATACCTAGACTGTGACATCGTCGCATGCTACTAAGTGTGTAGGGTGTGACAATGCTTAAAGCTTGGGAAAATTCAAAATTCACGAATGCTCTAGAAGGGGATCTTCTAGAAGATGAGGTGGCCTCCAATCGATTTGGATCTTGCTCGCTTCTCTGATTTGGTGGGATCATCCTAATATCCTCATCCATATCTCTTTCACACTATATAAAGAAGGATGTGTCATGGAAAAGGATAATGTTGAATAGGATAATAATTGTATGGAGAGTTCTACTTCAGATTATGCTTGAGGGATTTGCTTTAGTTCATCAAGTCAAATTGTGGATCTTCATCATTCAAGGAATTGGAGAAAAGGTGTGTGTGTTGGAGAAAAGAGCCATCGAAAGGGGACCTTGCAACATCAAGGCATAGGTTGTATTCTCCACTTTCTATTCACTTAATACAATAATGCATTTATTCCCTATATAAGCATCATGTCTTCTATTGTATAATTCCTTGATCATATACATGAACTTCGTTAGAATGTATGTATCTTTGTTTTTCTTCTTTGTTGGTTTTTGATTCTTAGAGATGCTTACCATTATGAAAATACAAGGAAGGAGCTACAAAGATGACACTAGCGAGGACAAGCATTGTTTAAAGGGTATGCCACTTGTAACTCATTAAACTAGTTTACATGATGATGAAGTTTAAGGTGAAGTGTGCATTCTGTTTTGTTTTGTTCTAGTTTCCAGTGGGATCTAGGGAGATCTTTTTATGTCCACATTTACCGATTAATCTGATAAAAATGTAAGAACCTACTTTAAATGATCAAAATTCCATTGAGCTTGATCATCCCAAATGAAAGGTACACCCTTTTTCAATAAGCGCATGAAACCTTTGGTGATTTCAGCATAATTGGTGACAAAATGCCTAAGGAAGTTTGATTTTCCTTACAAACTTTGAAGTTGGATTACAGAGGAGGGGGGAGGAAAATTGATGATTTCTATGAATTTAAGGGGATCAAATATGATCCCAAACCTGGATATAATGAAACCAAGAAAACGACCAGACCCCATGACAAAAATACATTTGTGTATATTTAAGCGAAGATTGTAATATCAACAACGTACTGAGATTTGGCATAGGTGATCTATGTGATCATGTCACTTGGGAGATCAGGAAGGGAGATCATCTAGGTAAGGATGGACAATATGTTTGATGTCATGGAAAGCATACGACATGGCCCGCTAGAATGTTGTACCAGAATTTTTAAGACCAAACAGTAACTTTCGATATGAAAAAGTTCCCCATGGGAAGATAAAGGCTGTTTTGTGTTGGTCCTCTGGGGTAATTTCGATTTGATTATATCCGAAGAGGCCATCCTTAAATGAGAATAATTCACATTTGGAACAATCATAGATAATTTGATTGATGAAAGGGGTAGGGAAATTGTCTTTAGGATAAGCCTTGTTGAGGTCCCTATAATCAATGCACACTCGGATGGTGCCATGCTTTTTGTTAACTAGTATGATGTTGGACACCGATTCAGTTAGGGGCACGGGATAATTAAAACCAGTGTTCAATAATTTTTGAAATTCTACCTTAATTGTTGCAAATTTCCTTGGATGAACTGGGCAGAGCCATTGTCAAACTGGACAAGCTCTAGGGTAAGTTTTAATTTCATGGACAACAATTTGTGGGTTGATTCCTAGCATCTCTTTATAATACCAGGCGAAAATGTCACAAAATTCTTTGAATAGGGAAGTATAAGATTTGATTTCTTCGGGAGAAAAATATGCACCTATCTTGATGTTTTCCATGACCCCAGGTTTAACTGAAATGTCGATTGAAATGGTTTTGGAAATGATTCCCAAATTTCCTTCAGACATAATAGGATATGATTTGGAAGGTAAGAGGGATGGATCTCGAATATCATTCAAAATGAGGGTTTGTATTTGGGATTATTTATTCTCTCCAATGGGAAGGAAGGATGATCGATGGTAAGAATATTCCCAAGGTTTATCTTGCAAAGTCATAACTCCCATAATGGCTTTGTCTGAAGGGAGGACGAAGTTGAGAAAGTTGTGTGATGTTGAAGTGTGGTTAACCTAATAGGGAGAGGAAAATTGATCTAGTTCCTCATCCCGTAGGAGACTAGAATGAGAATCAAGAGATTCTCGTGTGGATTGTATCACTTAATATTCCAATTTCATTGGTGATAGTGGCATGGTATCTCCATAATATTCTATGTACGATGGGTGAGGAATTACACAAGGGTCATTGTAACCGATGGGTTTACCTATAACTGTAGAGATCATATTAATGAAGACTGTTGGGGTGATTTATGGTGGGGGGGTGGGGGGATTCACTAATAAATATGGATACAGGGCTACCCCAATGCTTTTTCATCCCGAATAATTCTCTCCTACAAAAGGGACATTCACATTATGGTTGATTTTCACGTCTAGTTTGCAAACGTCTAGTTGGTATATAGTGACAATGTTTCCTTGGACGAGAAATTTGACAAGTCAAAAGACACTATATGCAACAACCGTCATGGTGTAAAACCAAGTGTGGCTTAAAATAAAATTATAGTCGAATGTGGTGTCGATAACCTCAAATTATATAGAACCAATTTTTCCCGCTAGTTCAACTGGTAATGAGGGGATAATTTCGTGGGGTTTGAAAAAATCTCTGTCAAAATATTTAAGGATGGTTTCAGATGTGGTAAGTTGGGGAGAACTAAGAGATTTCCAACATGTCAAGGACATGATGCATGTTGTGGTGCCTTCATCGACAACTGTTCAAAAAAATATTTTTATTTATAGATCGGATAATGATCTGTAATTCCAATTGATGTGATAGGTATGGTTCATTACAATTCATGTCAAAGGAAATAACTCTGGATTCTGCAAGGTTAATTCCACCGATGGTTGATAAAAAATCCTTATGCTGTGTAGGATAGGACTGTAGTACTTCGAGTGATGACATAGAACAAGGGGCTTGGGAAAGGTCTTCTACCATACTATAGTGTTGGGATACCCGAGCATTGGGATTATGTGTAGTTCGATGAAGTACTCCCTTTGGAGGGTGTATGGCAGGTTCAAGAGTTGGTTTCTCTAGTGTAAGAGGGACATTGGGTAGGTAGTTAAGGGGAGATCCTTAGGTAAAGAATTTCCTTCTGAAGAATCGTAATTCTTGTCTCTAATAGATATGGCTACAAATTTAACCATCAAGATATTCATTGATGGGGACTCGGGGTTACCCCTTGGTGGGGGTTCTTGTGTTTGCATGATAATCTATTTGGAAAGGATTTGTTAAAACTGCTAGTATAGAATGGGATGTTCCTTGCTACATTTATTGATGAAATTCAGCGAGACAAGGACAATATTTAGTGAAATGATCCTATTTACAAATCAGGCATGGATATTTGGCCTTTCGCTTGTTCTTTCCCTCAGTGTTTTTTTCTTGAGGTTTAGGGTCGGGCTGTTCAAAAGATTTTTTATTTTTCTTATTATTACCCTTCTTTTTTCCTTCGGATTGTTATGGGTTTTTTGGTGTAGTTGATTTCACCATATTAACCTTGGAGGTTTGGTAATGGGGCTTAATCAGAGTGTTGGCATGGAAATATGAGCTAAGATTGGTAACTTTAGTTGATTGGAAATGTTTCCCAGTGTTGTATCTTTGGAAACATGACTGATCATACCATCAACATGGGTTCCAAGTGTTGGTTTGGTTTGATCATTTGACGACTGAGAAGCATTAGGAATAATGTTTTATAACATGTCAGATTGAGAGTATACCAAATCTAAATACTGGGCTCAACTGATAGCTTGTTCCTTGATAATGGTGCCTCCCATGGTGACATCTGGAGATATTGGTGGAAAAAGGGACTTTGTGAACCAATCAGCTAATAATTGATCTGGGATTGTAGCTTTGATTAATCGTTACCATTGCCTCAATGTGATCTTAAATATGAGTGGAATTTGATTGGCGTAACGAATTTAAGATCTCAGTAATGGTCTCATATCGGATAGGTAAATGAAAGTGTGTCAAACATTTCATGGAAAGGGAATTAAAGTCATCAAAGGAGTTACGCAATAGTTCTATATACCATTTAGTTGATGATCTTATAAGGGTTCGCTAGAAAAGTTGTAATCAAATAGAGTGATCCATAAAGGAGTTTGAAGAACACCATATATGGAAATCCATCACTCTATTATTCAGATCTTCTTTAGGTTTTTCGTCGAATTTCAGAATGTATGATGGAAATTTTGCAGGAATGGGGGGCTAAAAGAGGGAATGGCGTATGGGGTCATTATTCAACAACGTAAGATCTGTAAAATCTAAAGTTTCTAAGAACGAGATTTGTTTGTTGACCTATGAAGGTTGGGGATATGGTCCTCCTCCATGAGGTGGTTATTCTAGAGGTCCTTCTCCATAGGGTGGTCCTCTGTGAGGTCCGCCGCCATAGTGTGGTCCCCAGGGGGTCCTCCAAGAGTTCTTCCACCATAGGGTGGTCCCCCAAGAGGTCCACTACCATAGAGTGGTCCTCCTCCATAGGGGGGTCCTCTATGAGGTTTTCCACCATAGGGTGGTCCACCACCATAGGGTAGTCCCCAAGGCGGTCCTCCTCCATGGTCCTACTCCTTGATGGTTCATAATTGTAGGGTTGACGGGTTGATTATGTTGGTTCCATACAATAGTTTCTATTCCTAGGTAAGGGTGGTCTGACAGTAGGCTGGTTGTAGAAGGAATATTTTGGCCCCACATTAGTTTTTGTCCGATAGTTGGGGGGTTCCCCCCTAGTTGATTGTTTCCCCAAAAGAAAGTATGGATATGTGGATGGGGGTTTCCCCTCGGTGGGTGGTTTCCCCCAGTAAAATAGAGGTTGTCTCCCGATGGGAGGGTCTGCCCCCATTGAAAATGATTCAGAAGCTAAGGGTTTCGCCCGACTGTATGTTGAACGAATAGTTTCCCTGAGTACATGGGTTTCCCCCCAGTGAAAGGTTGGATTATAGATGTTTGTTTTCCTAAACCCATTATTTGAATCCCACGGGGAGGCAATCCTCCCGTAGAATGTTGTTGTCCCAAAAGGTTTGGATCTCCTCCTAAGAATATTGGAGTAAATAGTGGTTTCCCCCAATGGAAGGTGTAGAAGGTTGGGTCCTTGAGGGTGGTGCTAAGATGGTTGGGGAAACTTGTGATACAAGTGTCAATGTCGATGCTTGGGTCAATATCACATTCTATTGATCCTATTGTAATGTAGAGTTTATAAGGGAGGGACGAGGGAAATAATTTTGAAACATATGGGATATGCTAGATGTGGGGAGATGAGGAGCGTGTGAAGAGGCATGCGAAGGGTCTCAATGCAAGAGTTTAAAATATGAATCTATAGTTGTATCTAAACGATTGAAAATATCATGGACAAAGGGTTTTTTAGGGGTTTGGATAGGATTAGATGGACTAGAAACCCATGGTAGTGTGGTCAATTCTTCCGATGGGTGGGGTCATTGGGATTCCATGTTCACGACATCTTTGCAAGGTACAAGTGGTAGGCAATGGTAATCGGTATCAGTTTCAGGTTCTCTAAAAGAGTTTATCTGTATGAGGATGAGGCCAAGAGGGTCGGTCAAGGGTGGATTGACATGATGGACAAAGCCTTCTTGAAAATTGGCTCCCCTTGGGCGTTCAATCAAAGGAGGAATAGTACTTCCATATTCATAGTAGTTTCCTCGTGGAGTTCTTCTCGAGGAATGTCTTTGAGTGAATTAGGAGGCAAGAGTTCGTAATTTAAGGGAGGAAAACCTTACATCCTTTGAGACCTATGCAATTATTGGTTGTCTAGGGTTAAGTTATGAAAATTACACTCCTAAATCCAATTAAAGGAAATAGACAACACACGCTAAGAAATCTAGGAATCAAGCAATGAGCTCACTAGTTGGTGATGAAATCCAACATCGCAGGAACATGTGAGAAGGGGATGGGGTGAGCAGGTGGATTATTTATGTTGTAGACATGCTTAATATACTTACACCTTGGTGCAAGCACCCCAATGGTCCATCTGTGGGTTTTTCTCCAAGGAGCCCGAGTGAGTTTGACCAATGTATGACCCAGGTATATCAAAGACTCCCCTTCTTCTTCACCTTCTGTAAAGGCCCTAAATATTATGGAAACTAAGGTCACCAACTCACAGTCAACCTCCGGGAAGGTACAATCGAGATTCATGTCTGAAAGTATGGGTAGGATATCAAGTCTAAAATTCTTCAAGAGGACTGAGAACAAGAGGCCAAAAAAAAAATTCAGAGGACCCTGAACGGATTCGAGATTCATGAAGTTGTGAGACCAAATGAAAACAATAGATTCTCAATAAGAACCCCAATATACTATCATTCCACTGTGTTTGGTTAAGCCTCGGAGGGGTAATCTTCATTGTTCACATGCACTCGACCTCGTGTTTATCCCCTGCGTGAGAGGGTTTTAACGGCTATGCCTATAAGAGAGTTAGATTTTAGCACTCTTTAGTGTTCTATGGTTTTTTTTTGTGGTCTTGGACAATTTACTCACTTGTCTTAGTCCAAATATTTTAAACCTAGACTATTGTTGGTGTTCTTAGAAGATAAGAGTATAGTAAATTTTATTAACGCATGTTTGTTTTTAAAGATGTTTTTTACTCAAAGGGTTGTGTGGAAGTGAAACTTATTATGTGAAAGGAATCGACTCCAAATAGATGAAAAATAATGAAATTTCAACAATTCTCTTTTAAATGAATCCTATTTATGGGAGGGAGAAGAGTACTTTTATTTTTTCTTCTTTTGTAACATAACACCCTAATGCATGCCAATTCACTTTTATTCTTTCAAATGAGAAAAAGGAAAACTTTCCAACCAAACTATTGGATGATTTTAGAAATTCTTAACCAAAAACAAATTGTTTCAAACATGTTCTAAAGCACTCCAAATGCAGTGTTTTTTTGTTTTGTTTTTTGTTTCTTTTCTTTTTCCAAACTATATGAAAATTGAAACAAAGTTATTCTTTAACTTTTAATTTCTATCAACAATGTTCTGTAATGAATGAAAAATTTAGAAGAAATATCCAAACATGCAAACTTTAAGCACACAAAAATTCAAGTCTTAATAGCAGTTTGAGGGTTCTCCAAATATTTTGGGGAACAACAAACACTCAAAATAATGAAGAAGAGACTTGCAAGATTTTTTTTTTTTTTTTACAAAAGAATCTTCTCAAACATATGTCAATATCCTATTAATGGATTGAAGGGATTAGACTAGATGATTCTGATTGTACCCATCAACCACCTAATATGACAAAGAGGAGAAGATAAATTCCATAAATTTCAAAAGGATTTGAAGTAAAATGAGACATGCCTAAGGAAGGTCTAGAGTGTTGAAAAAGACCAATGGAAATGGACCTAGGTGAGTTTTTTTGAAGGATAACTCTTGAAAAAGGGTTCTCAATATGATGGTCACTCCCTGCAAAGGGAGATAGAGTGACATGGTCACTCCCTATTAAGACAAATAGTGCGACCAAAAGGGATGGTCTCTCCTGGTAAGCTTAGGGGCAGATATGGTCACTCCTCTAAGGAAGGAAAAGTGTGACCAGAAGGTATTGGGTCTCTCTATGTACATTGGGAAAGTGTGACCAAAATAGGGAAATGAAAAAATTCTAGATCTGTATGAGATCTATCAGATCCAAGGTGGATATTTCTTCAAATAAAGTGAGGAAAGAGTACAACAAAGGTTGGAAATTAGATTAGGAAACTTAAGTGGATGAAGATCTTAGAAACAAAACACATAAAGTAGGAAGAAAACACATAAAGGGTGTTCCCCAGTATGGTCACCAATATTTTGTAGTGGTTTTGAGCCCTACAGGAGCTGAGCTCCCTTAGGTTCTTCCTATACCCAAGACAGAGATAGAGGTGTAATCCATGAGAGTTCCAATATATGATCTATATGCAAAAGGAAACTAGGACTCTTTGTGATGGGGAAGCATACCTGATTTCTGAAGGTTGTCCTTGCATGCTCCAAGTTGGTTTTTTGTGCGAAGATTATTTCTGCTCCAAGAGATAGCGATCTGCACACAATGAAATCAGATCCTTCCCAAGATCAAAGTATATGAATACAAATCAACAACAATTATGCCAATAGATTATAACAAATAACTTTATTAAGTTTATTCAAATGAGTATATGCAAGAAAATAGAAAATTGAATAGAGGGAAACATTCAATACACCTTCTATTAATCACTGAAACAACGTTACAACTTATAGATGAGAAGCTAATTCAATGGTATCCTTCCAATTTCCTTGCCCAAAAATGGTATCCAAAGTAGTAGCATAATGTTACTAGCTCTTTCATCTTATTCCCATGAGAACGACTTGGTTTTTATAGGGATTTAGAGATAATTCCATATGGTTAATAGGATAAGATCTTGTATCTTAGAATGGAAGCCTTCTTCAGGAGAAACTCCAAGAAATCAATGGGAATTCTCATCCATTGCAACAAAATCCAAAAATGGTATTTTCTAGGCCTGGTCTCTCCCTAGACACACAAAAAGAGTGACTGGTCACTCCATGGAAGGCCAAAAAGAGAGACCATCCCTTCTGGTCACACTCTTAGTGAAGGAAAAGGGTGACCACGATGGAATTTAGTTGGAAACTCATGGAAGACGTGGGGAATGTTATTGGATTGGATAGATGACCTCTAGGAGATGATGGCTCAATGGTTAGGAGGTTAATAACTCTATAACACATGGTATTGTTATAACCCTAAAATGCGCCATACAGGTTTACCTGGCATCAGGCCAACTCATGCCTCTTCCTAGCCAAAGCCATGCTGAGTATTTCCTCAAAAACCACTCAAAACAAACAACCCGCGCCCTAACTTCTCACTG
>JZKD02S0811376.1:138333-152984 GCA_000966675.3 Picea glauca | reverse complement strand
CTCGAATACCTGTACAAGTATAAGGGTGTAATTCCCACAGTCAAGCTTGGCTCACTAGCACCAGTCTGTCTCAAAAGGTTAGCCTTGTACATTTGAAGCTCGATTCAAACCCTTCCTGGTTATTACTATCCCATAGGCCTTTCAAAAATCCCTCATTCTAAGCCATGGATACTCCTCAATCGAGGAAGACACACAAAGGTGGCAAGGTGGTTAGGACAGAACCGATGGACATGCATCTTTTTGATACAGAGCCCATGACAAGAGATGTCTTTCAAAGAGTAGGGTGCCTCTCTTTCTGCCAGAACATGTGGAGAGGCCATCCAAAGTTAGAAAGACAGTTTGCATTACATTTTGATGGCAGGAAAACCAAGGTTGGGATTTGGAATTTGAGGTAATTGAAGCCTCTATCTCAACTGCAACAGGGATCCCCATTACAGGTCAAAAGTGGTTCAAAGCCATGGATTTGAGTTTATCCTATGCTAAATATATTTTTAAATCTAAATATCAAGCCAATGATTTGTCTAAAAGTTTTCCAAGGAGTCAATTGATTAAGCATTTGACAGAATATTGAAGATCATACAAAGATATTTTACACGTGAAGGGAGTTTTAACACATTGTACTAGTACCATGTAAGGTTGTTGCTACATTTTATTGATAAGGTTGAGATGAATATTCCCTATTACTTGTTAAGAAGTATAGGTAAGATGTCAGAAAGAATACAAACCAAATCTAAAGATGTGGATTCTAGCCTCTTCCATTCTGGATTGATTAGAATGCTAGTCTTTGAGGAATTGGGTAAGAAAGAGATTTCATGGGAGAATTTTGTTGTTACTTCTCATTTCAAGTTGGATCTAGCATCAACTCCTCAATAAAAAAAGGCAAGTCCTTTGTCACCCACCAATGCTACTAAAGTAGGGACGAGTACGAAGAGAAAGAGTAGAGCCTCTGTTCAAGCTTCAAAGGTTAGGAAGCAGGTCACAGGAGCTGAGGAGGAAGTTTTCCCTTCTCCACAAAGAGATTTTTCACCACCTCCTCCACCAGGGTTAGAAGAGGGGCCTTCTTCTACCAAAGCTACATCCAAGCAAGGGAAGAAGCTACTCTTTCCCTCTTCTCCTCTAGCAGTTGAAATCAAGGGTAAAAGACCTTTCACAAGGTCATCAATTCCTAAGGAGGATTTCAAAGAGCAGTCCTTACTAGATACCCCTATTCAAAAGAAGAAGGGAAAAAGCATTGAAAATTCTATGGAAGAGAAACCAGAAACCCCTATTCAAAAGAAGAAGGAAAAAGGAATTAAAAATCTTGTGGAAAAGAAACAAGAAGCCCTTGTACAGAAAGGGAAGGGTAAAGGTACTAAAAGACCTTTGGAGAGAAAAGATGAAACCTCTGTGAAATATTTTGAGAACCTTGTGGAAAGAAAAGAAGAAACCCCCATGAAGAGGAAGAAAAGTAAAAGAAAATCCACCAAGAAACCTAATGAGCTAGACAAGACACTTCCCATGTAGGTGGAAGAGGAGACTGAGAAAAAACCTCTTAAGACTGTGCATAAAACTGCTCCTCCTGACAATCAGACCTTCAAGAGACTTATTAGACAACTTAAATATTCAATAAAAGAGGTGGCTCAATTGAAAAAGGAAGCCATGTCTGTTAGAGCCAAGATGACAGATCTTATGGATGGCCGTAGTCACACCCTTGACTTGGAAAGGTTTGCAACAAGAAAGGCCCAACCCCTTCATAGACAACTAAAAAATCTTTACAGGTAGAATGTAGGCTTTCAGTCTTAAAACAAGAAGCTAAAGGTAGAGATGAAGCATTTTCAAGATGAGGTAGCCAAAATAAATTTATAAGTATTGGTTGAAGATGCCATTGAGAATGACAAACCAACAATTAAGGAGAGCACAGATGTAACACCCTATTCCCCCAGTCTGGAAAAATAACTACACTGGCCAAGAACTATGGAAAACTCAAAGATTGTGAATGATTGATTTAACGGAACTTAGTATAAAAGGTCCAAGGAATGTAAATGATGTATGAATATATGTTGCATGACTGTTGAGAGGGGGATGTGATGAAGAAAGACCATGATGGATGATGAGAGGTGGTGGAAGGGGCCAAGAGTGGCTGCGTTAACTTCCACCAAACCAAAACCGTACTGGTCTGTACATGCTCAAGAAAACCAAAGCTCACTCTCAGACCCTGAAATGAATTACCTGCCCAGATGGTAGGTGGGGAGGCTCCTCAAGAGTAAATGAGGGGATGGGGCGAAGCGCCCATCCGTAGAAGCTCTCAGACCTGACCATTGGACAGGGAATTTCATGCCACATGCAACCTCGTAGGAGAAAATAAGTGTGGAAGGAAAGGGGGAGAGGAGCAGACAGACACACACACACGCGATAAGAATCGCGGAAGGAGAACCAGAAGAACTCCAGAAAATAGAGTGAAGCATGAGAAGAGGACAAGGATAGTAACCTTCGTCCTGAACTTCCGACGAGCGGGAAGTAAGAGACTGAGTCTCAAAGCCTCGTTTTCTAGCTCGGGGGTGGCTAGTGGTAAATCCATTTGGAATCGCTGAGCCTTCAGTTGGGTGGAAACGAGCACCCCTCTCAGCAGTTGCATTACACCTGGTGTTTTTTGATAAGTATTTATGTCCTGTATTTCAAATTGAATGTTCCTAGAATGCATGCTCATGGTTGTGCACTCATGAATGGTTTCTGTATAGAAGCGTTTTCCTGGTGTGTTTGATCGAAAAAGATGAATGCATGCTTATACTTGTATGGCCATATTCAGTTCATTTATATATATGTATACATATACATTGAACAAGTTCAGATTCTAAGTCCGTTCTCAGGAGATCTGTCCCATTTACTTGACTCACGCGATGTCTTGGTTGGATTTCCTCGAAGGCACCTCCTTCTGGGAAGGTTCCCTCACTATTCCAGAGTCGGAGTGAGTTCCTTGAAAGGACTATCGTTTAAGTAAATATCTAAGCTTACCTCGCCCCTATCACAGAGTTCATAGATCGATAAGTTAAGAAGGCCTTTCAGTCATGTCCCAAAGCCTCGTGATAATTACCCAAGGATCCATTGAAGGATTTTATGGCCTAAGTCTAGAGACCTTGCACCAGCAAGAGTGGTTCCCTTAGAGTCTTGGTGTTTCGGTGTTTCAGCAACCAGGAAACCCAAGGGTCAGTTTCCTTGTACTCACCAGTTTAGCGTGATTAGAGTCTTGATGTTTCAGTGTTTCGACACTGGGGATACCTAAGGATAATTTCTCTTGTAATCGCTAGCCATGAAATCCTAAAGTATGAAACCCCGAAAAGGTCTAGCGTGGATAAGTCTTGGTGTTTCAGTGTTTCAACAACCGGGAAACCCAGGGGTTAGTTTCCTCATACTCGCCAGTCCCAAAATCCCGACTTGCAAAACCCCAGAATAGTGTAGCGTGATTAGAGTCTTTATGTTTCGGTGTTTCGGCACCTGGGATACCTAGGGGTAAGTTCTCTTGTAATCGCTAGTCGCAAAATCCTAAAGTATGAAACCCCGAAAAGGTATAGCATGGATAAGTCTTGGTGTTTCGGTGTTTCGACAACCAGGAAACTCAGATGTGAGACTTCTTTTCATCGCACATCACGAAATCTTGACTTGCGAAACCCCAAAATGAGCATAGCGTATATACATGAGCTTCAGAGTTTAAACTACCAGGAAACTCAAATACGAGACCTCTTGTCATTGCACATCACGAAATCCCGACTTGTGAAACCCCAAAATGAGCGTAGCATATATACATGAGCTTCTGATTTTTGGCTACAGGGAAACTCAGATACGAGACCTCTTTTCATTGCACATCGTGAAATTTCAACTTGTGAAACCTCGAAGTGAGTTTGGTGGATATATGAGCTTCGGAGTTTGGACTCCCGAATATCCTAGATGTGAGGCCCCTCGTCCTCGCATATCACGAAATCCCGATGTGAGAAACCCTGAAATGGTATAGCATGGCTAGAGTTTAGTATTTCGGTGTTTCGGCACCCGGGATACCCAAGGGAAAACCCCTTGTCTTCACATATCGTGAACTCCTGACTCACGAAACCCTGAAATGAGCCTAGTAGATATATGGGCTTCGGTGTTGCGACACGCGGGAAACTGAAGGGTATGAAACCTCGTCTTCATACATCGCAAAATCCCGGTACGCGAAGTCCCGGCAGGAGAAATCCTGGAGCAGGCTTGGTGTGAATAGGATTTTTGGTTTCGAGGTGTTGAAGGACTTGACTCCCTTGCATTTTGAACTCCTGGGGTCCGAAGTCCTGAAATGAGAAAGGTGCCTCTTGACTTAGCCCGGGGTCACAACCAATAGACACTTGGAAGTAAATCCTACACTTGGTGTGTGAATTGTACACGATGGATTTTCAACAAAAAAACCCATGAATTGGTTGGGTGAAGGTCCTGATTGGAAGACCTAGCCCACGCCAGAACCTCGTAAGAATTTGGGAACTTTGTCCCTCGATAACGAAGAAGAAAGCAAAAAGGTGAAAAATCTTAGCTCCCATAGTGGGTGTGTTACAAATTGGTATCAGAGCATGGTTACAACACTTGGCCTTCTTGGGCTCATGAATGGGTTGTGCAGAGACTCCATTCAGAGTATTGTTAAAAGGAGTAACTCTTTATCTTGAACCCCTCAATTAAAAGGTCAAATTTAAGAATGAAAACCCCTATTGTGTGTGTGCATGTGAAAAATATGAATTATGTACTGGTTATAAATGAATATAAACATTGACTAACAACTAGCATTTTTCTTTTGCACACAAGCGAAAGATCAACCACGGGAAATTACAGACGTATAGAATGGTGACTCACCATGAAGTGAGGGAGGGATCCCACAATAGAGACGAAGAGTCTGAAGAAAGGAGGTCGGTAGGGACCCCTCCAGATCTAGCTGAGATGGTGAGGAGCCTCATGGTCGAATTACAGAGCTACAAGGATGACAACGAAAGGATGATAAAAGAGCAAGAGAAGCAAATGGAAATTAATGGAGTTTTACTGCAGTGCTTGTCCGACATACAAAGGCAATTGCAACATGAACCTAAGACACAGAAACATGGTCATGCCAATGGCCACACTGAGAGGAGAACCTCGAGAAAGATCCACCCAGAGATAAGGGACAAGCATCGGACAATTCTTCTGGAAAGGAAGCTAGCGACTCGAAGGAATCTTCAAGCAGTAGAACTAGTTCTCATTCCCGAAGAAAATGAAAGAAGCAAAAACTTTCCAAGAGCCATAATCTTGAAGAGTTCAAGAAGGCCAAACTACCCTCCTTCAACGATGAAATAAAGAAAGGAGAGGAAGCGAAGGCCTGACTTCTTGGACTAAAGAAGTATTTTAGAGTCCATGATTTGGTGGGGAGACCTTAAGAATGTAAAAGGGATTCACGAAGAAGACCTATCTTGGGAACGGTTTGAGAAATACTTCAGAAAGAAATATCTGTCGGAAAAATACTTCGGCGAAAAGGCTAAATAAATCTATGAACTCAAGCTGGGGAAACTTACCATAGAAGAATATGTCAGTAGATTCCTCGAGTTGCTGAGGTATGTACCCTATATAAAAACAGAAAAGGAAAAGGTGCAACGATTCATCAGTGGACTACCTAAGGACTATCAGAACAAGATTGAATTTCACGAACCAAACACCCTAGAAGATACTATCCAAAAGGCAAGATATTGTTATGAATAGCTTGGGCCTCGGACAGGACCTTGCGAAGGCTAGAAGAAGAAGAATAGTTTGGGATTCCAAAAAAAGGGGTTTAAATCCCCAAGATTTAAGGACTATAGAAATAACTCAAGGATGAGCTTCCCAGCGCGAAGTGTACACCAACAGAACTTTCCCTCCTTGAGCGGAAATAAAATTTCTGGATCTGCCCCAATAAATACTGATAACCCAAAGAGAGAACCTTTGAAATGTTGGGGTTGCGGAGAAGAAATATACTGAGGGACTGCCCACACCGACAACCGAACAACCAGATAATTTACAACATTCAAGAAGCTACCATCGTCAATGACGTGGCCAAGAGTGTGCTGCAAATTTATGTAGCCTTGGATAATAACCAAGATGACCACCAAGCTTCAGTGGTGGAAATCGAAGGTATGATCACCAACCATCTAGTGTCTATTCTGTTTGACCCTGGTTCAAATTTGAGTTATATAGCCCCTAAGGCTGTTGATAAATGTAAACTACAACCACATAAAAACACCAAGCCATGGTTGGTACAGTTAGCCACTGGCACCAAAAGAAGGGTAGCGGAGGTCATACTAGCCTGCCAATTCATTATGGGCGAATTCCCCACCCAAGAAACCCTTAACATATTACCCTTGGGATCATATGATATGTTGATTGGTATGGACTGTCTAGCTAGCCATAAAGACAAACTGGACTGTTACCATAAAACCTTGGAATGTGTAAGTGAAGAAGGAAGAAAAATAACCCTTCAAGGAATCCAAAAACCTGTCTCGGTGAGACAAATATCATCTCTTCAAATGAGAAAGTATTGCATAAAATGATGTCCACTATATGCAATACAGATGTTGAAAACAATTGAAGGTGACAAACTAAGCCTCGAAGACCACCCCACACTGAGAGAATACAGAGATATATTTCCAGAAGAGGTACTGGGTTTACCTCCGATAAGGGACATCGACTTCTCAATAGAACTTGCACCAGGAGTAGTGCCAGTGTCTAGGAAACCCTACAGGATGAGCACACCTGAGCTAGTTGAACTTAAATTACAACTGAAATAAATGATGGACAGAGGCTATATCCGGCCCAGCGTGTCTCCATGGGGAGCACCAGTCCTGTTTGTGAAAAAGAAAGACGGTACCCTCTGACTGTGTATATATTATAAACAACTCAATAAGGTAACCGTAAAAATAAGTACCCCTTACCCAGGATCGATGACTTGTTCGGTCAATTGGGAGGTGCCTCTATATTCTCGAAGATTGACTTGATATCTGGATACCACCAAGTCTGAATCAAGGGTGAAGACATGCACAAAAATGCCTTCAGGGTGAGATATGGTCACTACAAGTTTGTGGTAGTGCCATTCGGATTGACCAATGCCCCTGCCACTTTTATGTGCTTGATGAACAATGTGCTCATCAAATTCCTAGAAAAATTTGTGTTGGTTTTTATTGATGACATATTAATTTACTCCAAGAATAGAGAGGAACATGAGGAACACCTTAGGCTTATGCTTCAAGTTCTAAGAGAACATCAGCTCTATGCCAAATTTAGCAAGTGTGACATTTTCTAGAAGAAAATACATTACTTGGGCCATGTCCTATCTGAAGAAGGGGTAGCAGTAGACCCTGATAAGATCAAGTCTATCATGGAATGGCCTACCCCAAAGGACGTTTTGGATATGAGATCATTTATGGGCTTGGCAGGATACTATAGGAGATTTATAAAAGGATTCTCCAAGATTGGGAGCCCAATCACTACCCTCCAGAAGAAGGGGACAAAATTCACATGGACACAAAAATGTGAAGAAAGATTTCAAACCCTGAAACATCTACTGACCCACACACCCGTACTGAAGATCATCGATTCCGAAGTTGATTTCCTCGTGTGCACATATGCCTATAAGGAAAGGCTCGGAGGAGTCCTTATGCAAGGAGGAAGTGTGGTCTGCTATGAATATTGAAAATTGAATGAGCATGAATTCAACTATGTGACCCATGATCTAGAGTTGGCCACCATAGTGTACGCCTTGAAAATGTGGAGGCATTACCACCTGGGAAGAAAATTTGTACTTATGGCAGACCACTATGGATTGCGATATATGTTTGACCAACCAAAGCTCAATGCCAGACAAGCTAGGTGGATGGACCTCCTCAACGAGTTTGATTTTGAAATCAAAAATATTAAGGGAAAGGAAAATAGGGTGGCCGATGCCCTTAGCAGAAGCATGAAAACAATTCACCTGGCAGCAATAAGCACCTGCGAGATGAATGTCAAGGAAAAATTCAGGAATGCACAAGAAACAGACATATTCTTCCAGACCGTAACCTTGTATCTGAAGCAAGAACCCACAGGGATAAAATATGAAGGTTACTAGATGATAGATGGAGGTCTGCTAACTTACATAAATAGATTGTACATTCCAAATTGTGACGACTTGAAGAGGTTCATAATGGATGAACTACATAAAAGACCCTATACTGGTCATCCAGGATACCAGAATATTATCACGACCACCAGGAAACAATTCTATTGGCTTGGATTGAAGAAAGAAATAACTGAGTACTTAGCCAAATGCATAGAATGCCAACAGGTTAAAGAAGAACACCGACACCCAGCAGGATTATTACAACCTCTACCAATCCTAGAATGGAAATGGGAAACCATCTCCATGGATTTCATCACCGGACTACCAACCTCGACCAAACAGAATGATGCCATCATGGTAGTGGTGTATAAATTGAGCAAGTCCTCTTATTTTATCCCCATCAAGTCGACTTGTAAGGAAATAGACATTGCCAACGTGTTCATGAAGGAGATCTTCAGACTGCATGGTATGTCAAAAGAGATCGTATTTGACAGAGACACGAAATTTACTTCCAACTTTTGGAAATCACTGATGGCTGCTTTGGAGACCAAGTTACTATTTAGCACCACCTACCACCCTCAAACTGATGGATAGATGGAAAGGGTGAATCCAATATTAGAAGACATGCTCAAGATGTATGTAATGCATCAACCCAAAAAGTGGGAAGACTACCTACCACTAGTGGAATCCGCTTACAACAACGGCTATGGAGAATCCCTGAGGATGAGCCCTTTCGAAGTCCTCTACGGTAGGCTATGCAATACTCTAGTCAGTTGGAGTAATCCTGCAAACAGAGTTACTATTGGACTTGGCATGTTGAAAGAAATGGAACGACAAGTGATTCAAATAAAACAAAATCTAAAGGTCGCTCAGAATTGACAGAAAAGTTATGCCGACGAAAAGAGAACTCCAAGAGAGTTCAAGGTGGGAGACCATGTATACCTCAGAGTTAGGCCCATGAAGAGTTCCCTGAAGATGGGAGCATGTGACAAGTTGGCACCTCGATATTGTGGACCCTTTGAAGTTATAGATAGAGTGGGACCTGTAGCCTATAGGCCAACACTTCCTCCCACAGTAAAAGCACATAATGTTTTCAATGTTTCATTATTGAAGAAATATGTACATGATTCTAATCATATAATTGACTGGTCTGTGATCCAGGTGGAACCGGAGGGAGAATTCCTACCAGAACCTCAATGCATAATGGACAGAAAGGAAACCCCGCTCAGGAACCAAACCATTGCATAGGTCAAGGTGTAGTGGAAACATTTTGGCCCAGATGAGGCTACATGGGAAATGGAAGATGCCATGAAATGGGCATATCCGATTTTTTTTACTTCTGTACCTACATGTTCTATTTATAGATAGAACATCGAAGATGATGTTCCTTTAAAAGGGGGAGGGAATTGTAACACCCTATTTCCCCAGTCTGTAAAAATAATTATACTGGCCAAGAACTATGGCAAACTCAAAGATTTTGAATGATTGATTTAACGGACCTTAGTATAAAAGGTTTGAGGAATGTAAATGATGTATGAATATATGTTGCATGACTGCTGAGAGGGGGATGTGTTGAAAAGAGACCACAATGGCTAATGAGAGGTGGTGGAAGGGGTCGAGAGTGGCTGCGTTAACTTCCGCTAAACCTGTTAGCACTTGGTAAATTTCCTAGAGGTTGAAAGAGAAGAAAACTACAAAGGTAACTTTATCCAACCACTTTTAAAGCTGGGATCTAGCCCTTCCAGCTTCAGAGAGGGATCTCTCTATATGATTTAGCTTTGTTTATAACTTTAGATGTTAGGCTAGGTACTGAAATAGGTAGGTTTAGTTGTCAAAGTGTTTTTAGTTGGTTGAGACAGTCTACACCTCCATTGGGCTATGGGGTCTGTGTTATAATAAACATGAGATACAAACCAGAAACATAAAGGAATACTTCCACAGGGCAAGATAATATACTCACTGGATATTTGATAGCTTAAATGATGGACAGAAGAAAAGATGAGAAAGATAAATTCAACCAAGAAGCAGTTAAGAATTTCTTAATTGAAAACATCAGAAGATAAACATTAAAATCTTTAAAGTCAGAAATAGGGTATCCAAGATAAATCCTGCAGCATACGTTACTCTTAAAGATTAGTTTCAGAAAACAATATGATCACAAAACAAGAAAAACATTCAACTTAGAGAATAAACATCACCAGTGAATACACGCAAGAATCCTGTAAAGTGCCTCCTTTTATTAATGGCAGATCTCTTCAAAAATGTTACAGTCTAATAGCGTCAGGGTGTAAAGATCAACAACCTCAATACTTCAAAATGTGAAGTATTTATAATTCAAATTACAATCGTTCCTGTCATAAATGATTAGGACATGTCAATTCTATTTTTAGCCTAACTAATTTAACTAATCGAACTACTTGATGACTTGGTGCAATTGCATGCGGAATTTCTGGGTAGACCCTTTGATGAAGCCTTTTTCACGACCTCATCTGACTGGACAGGTGACTGGACCTTGGACAACTCATCTTCTAATCGAGTATATCGTAGAGTTCCTCCCATCTGAGATGACTAGGCACAGTGACTTTGAGAAATCTCCGATACACTTCGTCCATTTTCGTATACTTGGCGAGTGTGGGCTTAGTGAGGAATATGTATAGAATCTCGTGTTGGATGTTGATGTCCAATTGAAGAGCGTCCATGAATGCTTTGCCAGTGATGCTCCCTTGTATGCCAACAAACTTTGAACTGTCCTTAGACACTTCAGACAGTCTCTTTTTGTAATTTGGGAGTGTCATCAGTTTATCATTAATAACCTTCAGACAGGGGAGGCCTTTCTTCTGGAGATCCTCGATCTTGTTGAAGCATTAATCCCCTCTTGGTCAAAACTATTTTGACCTCAAGGATGGTCTATGTTCTATCCTCAATCTTCAACTCTTCTAGCTCTTCTATGGTCTTAGAATTTAGGAATTTGATGATCTCATTTGCTTGAGTTGGTCTATCTCCTAATTCTACTCTGATCTTTTCAATGGCCTGTTTTCTCCTTTGGACCAACTCATTCTGTTCAAACATAATTTGGATCATAGGCCATATCTCATTTATGGACTTTGTGATGTCTGTCCATACATTCTCTTTGACCTCAGCCAAAGTTTTCCTTGCCACTATTTTCTTTTGGAGCTGCTGTAACTCCTGCTTGAGCTTCTCTGTTATCTTCTTTTCTTTGGACAAGCTGGTCTGGAAAGAGTTCTTGAGTTCCTGGAGGCTCTCAACTTCCTTCTTAAGCCTGCTGATTTCTGTCTCTTGCTGGTTCATCTTTTCCATGGATTTGGCGAGATCGACTGTCCCCTCTTGTGGTGTCACTAGTGTTGCGGATGGGATTGTTGTTACTGTTGTTGTGCTCGTCCCTGAGATTGGGATGGCAGTCAATGGAATGGATTCCATCGACTTCAGCTACTCTTTCTCCTTTAACAGTTTCTCCATCTCCGCTTCCATTTCTTTGAGCTGTGCGTTCTGCTCCATGAGCAGCTTAAGCATTTCATCCTTCTTGCCTTCTTTCTCTGCTATCTCCTTCGCCTGTGATTCTTCTGTGGGTGGGAGTTTCATTTGTTTCCTTAGAGAGATGATGTCTGCATTCTTCTTCTTTATCATATCCTCTGTAGCTTTGACGTTGGAGGGGTCATAGCCAATCTTGAGGACCAGCTCCTCCAAAGTTTTGATTCTGTTGTCTTTTGCGAAGGATGATATCTTCTCCAGCTTTAGTTGTGTCTGAGCATTGTTCAATGATACCTGAAATTTTGATGCAGAAGCTGAAGCATGTGCCAATGTATGAAAAACCATCTCCCCTATCTGTTTATGCAGATCCATCTGATCTGCTGGGTGCACGTCCTTCGTCTGGAATTTGAAGGTGGCCCTCTTGTAGTCTGTGATTACCTTGGGGTCTGGTACCTACGCATGGAGGAAAGCCATGTGCATCCTGCCCTTTTCTGTGTCAAATGCTGACAACAGCCTGTGCTGCGTAGTTGACGATTGATTTCAAAATTGAGCATAGGTACTATTGGTAAGAGTCTGATTATTTTTCTTAATCATCTCGTACTTCTCGAAGATGCTCAATTTGGGCCCAGTATTGCTCGGCTGAGTGTCTAGGGGGGATACTGAGGATTTCTTCGGTACTACTGGGGTGATTTCCTTATGAATGACCATCCTGAAGGGTGGAATGACAGGTTTGACCACTATGGTAGGCGGGGCTTCTATTTCTTCGGTTGGACCGGGAACTGTGGTTGTCTTGGGCCTCTTACTGTGCAACTGGAACTCTTCGGACGACACCTCCATGATAGGCGGGGATGATTCTTGTCGGGGCCTTTTTTCCTTAGGGACCTATGACGTGGAAGTTGGAAGTACAGTGGTCGGGAGAACCTGTTGTTCCACTTCGACCAAGGTGTCAGGCATCCACACTGTCTGATTGGCAAATTTTTCAATATCGGGCTTGGACTCATGAACATACGGGATGTTTTTATTTTTCACTCACATTTCTGAAATGATCCTGCATGGATCATAGTGCCATGGGAAACTCGTAAATAATTTCATTTCTTTCAACATTCTGTCAGCTTCTTCCCCGACGCCTCGACTGTTGAAGATGAAGGATCCAATCTGCCCCTTGATTCAAAGTTGTTGTTTTTTCTTCAAACATACGAAATGAATGTCATTTGAATTCATGATCTGCCTTATGTATTCTAAAGCAAAGATTCTTACCGGCACATATTTGGGTAGCTTGTAAGGTGCCAGCTCGCACCCGAAAACTCTGATCTCTGTGTGATTTTGATATAGATACCAATCTCCGGTCTTTGACCTGTCAGAGAGATGAAGAATTCTAGGCTCGGGCCTGCCGCTCAACATGCTTACCATCGAGTGGTAAAAAAGATCAATGAAAGCCTTGAAGCTATACTCTGTGGATTTGTGCTTTAGCAAAGAAGTCCATGCTATGACTGGCTGAGGCCTTCCATCTGCGTCCATCTTTTGCATGGAGAAACTGAATTTATTTGCTTGAAAGTAAACAAACATGTATGCCAATATAGATGAGTATCTGAACATGCCTTCTGTGCCAAAATTCATGAACTGTTCATGAATATTATCGGCCAAAAAGGTGTTGTAATCAAAATGTGTTGTGGGTTTTTCATCATTGGAAAAAATGGATAGAAAACCCAGAATGGGCTCATCTACCCACTAGTCTGAATAGTAACCTAACAGATCACAAAGGGAGGAAATGACATGGCTTCCCTTGGTGGAGAACATGGATGAGGGGTAAGGGGGATTTGTGGAAGGGAATTGAGCGGAGGTGGGAAGGAAGAGCTCAAAAATTTGAGCTCTCTGGGGAAAAGTCATCTTCTGGTATAAATCAGTGAGGATTTCTAGGTTGAAAGGGGACGCAGATTCAGCACGGGGAATTTTCATCATCTGGTCTATGTCTTCGGGAGTGATGAGAAACAGGGTGTCTCCGGATGAGGATATGACATCTCTCTGTTCGGGGATGTAGTGAGCTTGGCATTTAAGTGCGAATTCGGGGATACAATGTATTTGGGGAAAAAGGTAAAGGGGCAAATTGGACTCCCAGAGTCCAATTTCATCACTCTGGTCCAGGAAAACCTCTCGGAGCCATGACTGGAGGTCAGAAAAATTGAAGTCACACTTGGTATCAGCGATCAATCTGTCTTTGTCGACCAATGGGATTTTGTCCAAGTCGACAGGAGGCGAAAGAAAAGGATTCTCCTCTCCTTCTGCTTGTCTTGGCTTTGGCACCATCTCAGCAACAGTACCTGCAATAAACAAGAAGTTAGTGGGGTCGACTGACTGTGGATGAAGGCAATGAAAATGCAATGGAGGAGTATGAGGTAAAATTTATGGTGTGATGGGAGAAAAATGAATGTAGAGGGAACAACGGTAGTTTTATTTAAAACTGGGGTCGGTTGAGCGCGGGAGACATGTCATCAGGATAACGAGTGTGTTATCCCATAATAAATGAACAACGGGCCACTTGGGGGTGAGATGGAAGATGACGGTGGCCAAAAAATACGGGCATATGACGTGGAGGCTAGGGATTGGACGTAAAAGTCGTGATAAGGGGCTGGTCATGAGTGAAAGGGGTGAGGGACTGACAGCAGGGACTGACAATAGTTATGGGATGGGACATAACTTGGGAACAAGTGGGACAAGTGGAAACAGTGGAAAATGGCGTCCATGAGTGACGGGGGCTGTCAGATAGCATATGGTGATAGGACTTCGGGACCAATAGGATGACGCCACGTCTGACAAGGGGCCCGTCGGAGAAGAATAACGTTCTGGACCCCACCCCCCTCGGTTAAAAGAAGATCATACGGGGGGGTATGAAAACCAATTAGAGTCGTTGATCTACGCGCCAGTTTCCTGGCCGCAGATCTTAGCGCGCCGTTTATCTCTCATTCCGGACCCCCCCCCTCCATTAAAGGAAGAACAGACGGGGGGGTCCGGAATCAAATTTGGGCCGTGGATTTACGCGCTCGTTCCTGGACCGTCCAAATCTGCGCGATTCTTATTA
>JZKD02S0811376.1:111322-121571 GCA_000966675.3 Picea glauca | reverse complement strand
GGATATGAAGGCTATCAAGATAGAGTTTGACTCCTTAGATAGGATCTTTTCCTATTTTGTTTTGACTTTCCATTTTTAGTATTCTAGATCCATTTTTATAGGATCTCATCCTACATTTGTTGTATCTATTTTGATTTGACTATTTTTAGCAAATTTGATCCATCTTTCAAGGATCTAGATTTCATCTTGTAAGGCTATAAAGCCAAAGACATTTGGAGCACTAGGGGGTTCAATCTTGGATACATTTTGCTACTGTTATAGACTCTTATTTGATAATAGAATCGCAGTCTTCTTTTGTCTTCAATATCAGAATTTCTCATGCATCTTATCTTTCTGTACTCTAATTTAATTTGTCTTAGCTTCTAAAGACTGTCATCTCTTTATTAAGCTCATAAACTTGAATTGAAGGACTTCTTGCTATCTTGTATTGACCCTACACCTAGTTGTATTTTGTTATCAAGATTAGTATTCTTCATCCCCTGTTTAAACTATCTTGTTTGATTATTGATTTCTAAAAGAACTGTCTTATTTGAATGTATGATGAGTTGTCCATTTCATTAGACATTGAGTTATCCCATTGTTCCAAGAATACAAAATTTACCATATTCTTGAGTTACCAAGCATCTTTGGCTTACAACCCCAAATAGTTTCTTGGAGTGATAACAATGCCTATGCATTGGTTAAATCTCTTAAGTCCTTCAAAGTTCATGTCCTGCATTCAAGAGTTATTGCTTATGTCCCATCAACTGTTGTAAAATAAATTCTTATTCAACCTGATATAGACGAAAAAAGGAGCAAGTGGATAGCTAAATTACTAGAATTTGATTTGGATATTAGGCTCGCTAAATTGGTTAAGTGCCAAGGTTTAGCCAAGCTCTTTGCTGAATCAAATTTCTCAGCATTGGGGGTGAATTTAATCCACTCATATTTATAAAATCAATAGATTGAGATAATTGATAAAGGTCCTCAAAGCATCTTTGCATTGGAAAATTGCATCTGGTACAAGGACATTATATTTTTTCTGCAAACTTTTACAGCCTCCAAGTGGTATGGAAAAGAACAAGGTGAGATCCTTAAAAATCAAATCAATAAAGTATTGTCTTGTTGATCAAATTTTGTATTGGAAGGATCCATTAGGAGTGATTTTGAGATCCCTAGACCCCCAAGAATCCCAAAAGATTATGTCTGATTTTCATGATAGTTTATGTGGGGGGCATCATTATTGGAGAACCACGACATACAAGATCCTCAGGGCTGGGTACTTTTGGCCTAGTTTTTTCACTGATGTTTGTGCTAAGATCAAAGCCTGTGCTAAGTGTTAGAAGTTCTCCAGAAAGCAATAACTTAAGTCTTTTCCATTAAATCCTGTGGCAGCCTCAGGACCCTTCCAGTAGTGAGGCCTAGATTTTATTGGGGAAATCCATCTCGCTTCCAGTGGTCAACATAGGTGGATCTTGACTACTATAGATTACTTTACTAAATGTATTGAAGATATTCCCACAAGGAATTCTTCCCACAAAGTGATCGTTGATTTCCTTGAAGACATTATGACAAGGTTTGGGTGTCCTGACATAATCATCGCTGATAATGCTGCATCTTTCAAGGATGAACCATTGATTCAGTTATGTGAACAGTTTGGGATCACCTTAATTCAGTCTACCCCTTACTATCCTCAGGGAAAAGGGCTTGCAGAATCCTCAAACAAAAGAACTATAAAGATCATAAAAAATATGTTAGAGGATAAAAAAAAGGCATGTGATTCAAAACTCAAATTTTCTCTATGGGCTGGCAGAGTGACAGTAAAAAGGTCCCTGGGACTTTCCCCTTTCCTACTGGTGTATGGAGTTGAGGCATTTTTTCCTTCTCAACTTTCCTTACCTGTGGGAAAATTATTCCAAGATTATCAAGGGGAACCTGATCATATGATCAGAAGGATTCAACAGTTGGTTGAAGTGCAACAAACCCGGGAGCAGCTTGTAGAGAAAGCATCTGACCATCAACTAAAGATCAAGAAGGATTTCGAGAAAAAGGTGAACAAAGAGGATTTTCAATTGGGCGATCTGGTGCTGATGGGATGCACCAAAGAAAGATAAAGGCAAGAACGGTAAATTTGAAGCTTTATGGATCAGTCCTTTCAAGATATATGAGGTATTATCTAATAACACTTTCAAGTTGTAGAATATGGAGAATGAAGAGGGTTTTGGTGGCCCTGTCAATGGGCATTTCTTGAAAAAGTAATTTTCCTGAGCCTTAATTGGATCTTCATATCATTGTAAATATCATTTTATTTTTATTTTTGTTTCTATAACTGACCCCATAGCCCTAGGATAAGGCAGTAAATCTACTTATTCTTGGCAGCCCGCAGGGGGCATTCCATCCACTGTGGAGCCAATGTTATCATACTAAATTGCCTTGGGTATTTTAGTTAGTTTTCAATCCTTTTTTTTTAAGACTTAGTTTTAAATTTCTTTTAAAGTCTCATCCCTTTAAATTTTATGTTTGGTAGGACCCCTTAGATGATTAAAGTTTTGAGTCTTAGCTCTATTTTGATCCTCAAATTGATTTTTGGTCCTAGAATCATTTTATCTCATGAATTATTTTGGTCCCCTTCATGATTTGTCCCTAGATCGATCCCTCCCATGATTAGAATGATGTGACAAACCTTTCTCCTCACTCATCATCTTGTAGGAATGCCTCAATATCCTTGCTTACCTATCCAATCATTTTTTGAATTGGAAGCGTTGCCTACTCATCAGGCAGTTCCGTAGTGCCTATCCAGTTCATCATACTTCCACCTCGAGTCATGATTTCCATGATTGATGTCATGTTCCTTTTTTTCAGTGCCCAAATTTAGTTAAATATGCCTTCCATATCTTTCATTTACGAGCTCTGGTAACGGTTTATAAGTTTGAAAGGATCAACAGTGATATGCTGTGAAAATTCACAAGTTCTGATTAGGCGACAACAATGCAACCAAATTTGAGACTAAAGTAGGTTCAAGGGATGAAGTTTTCGCAATCTCATCTTGAGATTTCATTGAAGATTCAAACATGTGTCTACTCCACAGGTATCCCATGTTGCCTCCTCTGCATATTAATTTTCACAAGAAATTTGCACTCGTGTTTTGGTTTGCCAAGTTTGCATAGTCATAAGGGACTTGTCTTTGCATGACAGCCTTGTCTTTTTTTTTTCAGACCTGTATCTTCAGTGCCTATATATAATTCTGATTATTGGTGCCTACCTTGGCCATTTAAATCATAAGCCTGTAAATAGCCTATCCTCTGTGTATGCGTTGCGCTACCCAGAGGCACTGCTTAAACCCTCTCTGGTTCCCTTTCTTTCTTTCATCTTAGAGTATAACGTTTTTACTCAATCACAAAGAGCCAATTTTAGATTACCCCCTCACTTCCCACACTCTTGAATACCTGTACAAGTCTAAGGGTGTAATTCCCACAGTCAAGCTTGGCTCACTAGCACCAGTCTGTCTCAAAAGGTCATCCTTGTACATTTGAAGCCCGATTCAAAGCCTTCATGTTTATTACTATCCCATAGGCCTTTCAAAAATCCCTCATTCTAAGACATGGAGACTCCTCAATAAAGGAAGACACAGAAAGGTGACAAGGTGGTTAGGACAGAATCGGTGGACATGCATCTTTTTGATACAGAGCCCATGGAAAGAGAGGTATTTCAAAGAGTAGGGTGCCTCTCTTTTTGCCAGAACATGTAGAGAGGCCATCCAAAGGTAGCAATATAGTTTTCATTACATTTTGATGGCAAGAAAACAAAGGTTGGGATTTGGAATTTGAGGTAACTGAAGCCTCTATCTTAGCTGCAACAAGGATCCCCATTACAGGTGAAAAGTGGTTCAAAGCCATGGCTTTGAGTTCATCCTATGCTAAAGATGTTTTTAAACCTGAATATCAAGCCAATGATTTTCCTGAAAGTATGCCAAGGAGTCAATTGATTGAAAATTTTGACAGAATATTGAAGATCATACAGATATATTTTATATGTGAAGGTAGATTTAACACATTGTACCAGTACCATGTAAGGTTGTTGCTACATTTTACTGGTAAGGTTGAGATGAATATTACCTATTACTTGTTAAGAAGTATATGTAATATGTCATATAGGATACAAACCAAATCTAAAGATGTGGATTCTAGCCTCTTCCATTCTGGATTGATTAGAATGCTAGTCTTTGAGGAATCGGGTAAGAAAGAGATTTCATGGGAGCATTTTGTTGTTACTTCTTATTTCAAGTTGGATCTAGCATAAACTCCTCAATCATAGAAGGCAAGTCCTTTGTCACCCACTAGTGATACTAAAGTAGCGACCAATAGGAATAGAAAGAGCAGAGCCTCTATTCAAGTTTCAGAGGTTAGCAAGCAGGTCACAGGAGCTGAGGAGGAAGTTTGTCCTTCTCCACAAAGGAATTTTTCACCACCTCCTCCACCAGGGTTAGAAGAGGTTCCTTCTTCTACCAAAGCTACATCCAAGAAAGGGAAGAAGCTACTCTTTCCCTCTTCTCCTCCATTAGTCTAAATCAAGGTTAAAAGACCTTTCACAAGGTCATCAATTCCTAAGGAGGATTTCAAAGAGTAGTCTTTACTAGAAACCCCTATTCAAAAGAAGAAGGGAAAAAACATTGAAAATATTGTGGAAGAGAAACTAGAAACCCCTATTCAAAAGAATAAGGAAAAATGCATTGAAAGGCCTATGGAAGAGAAACAAGAAGCCCCTGTAGAGAAAGGGAATGGTAAAGGTACTAAAATACCTTTGGAGAGAAGATATGAAACCTCTGTGAAATATTTTGAGAATCCCGTGGAAAGAAAAGAAGAAACCCCTGTGCATAAGAATAAAGGTAAAAGCAAAGCCACCATGAAACTTGATGAGGTAGACAAGACACTTCCCATGCAGGTGGAAGAGGAGATTGAGAAAAAACCTCTTGAGACTATGCATAACACTGCTCCTCCTGACAGCCAGACCTTCAAGAGACTTATCAGGCAACTTAAATATGAAAGAAAAGAGGTGGCTCAATTGAAAAAGGAATCCATGTTTGATAGAGGCAAGATGATAGAGCTTATGGATGGCTACAGTCACACCATTGACTTGGAAAGGTTTGGAGAAAGAAGGGCCCATCCCCTTCATAAACAACTAAAGAATATTTATAGGTAGAACAAAGGATTTCGGGCTTAGAACAAGAAGCTAAAGGAAAAGCTGAAGAACTTTCAAGATGAGGTAGCCCAAAGAAATTTACAGGTATTGGTTGAAACTGCCATTGAGAATGACAAACCAATAGTTAAGGAGAGAACAACCTCACTGAAAAAGCCTGTCACTTCTAAGAAGAAGAAGTCTGTTGTGTCAATTGAAGATCCTCTTTCTTCCAGAAAGAGTGTGAGGTTAAGTGTCAAGATGAAAAAATAGCTGGTAAAAGGTAAGCCCCATTTTTTAGGATGGTTCCTTTTTGGGAGGATTAACTAATATTCAAATATTTCCTCTGCCATCTATATAGTCTTATAATCATTTAACTATCAGAGTTTTGGGTTTTGATAAGTGCTAACTCCCTTAATGATAAAATTCACTACCTTCTGTACTGCCAAGACACCTAAATAAAATGGGTTTGATATCATGAAAGGCCATCAATTTCTCTGCACACGTTCAAGATTGAAGGCGCTGCATTTTTGACGTTGCTACCCAAACCTGCACACAGACACAACATAAGTGGCGCTACCTACATGCGCTAACTAATATTTGGCAGAGAACAGAGTTGGCATACATGTGCAACACAGTGGCACTATGTAATGGCACTAGCTAATATTTCACAAAAAATAGAGTCTGCACACATACGCAACACAATGGAGCTACGTAATATTTCACAGAGAGCAGAGTCTGCACACATACACAGCACATTGGTGCTACCTAAATGCGCTACCTCCTTTACTTGTCCAGCTATGAAATATGCTATTCAAGCTGCTACCTAAAGAAGCTACCAACAGACACCAGGGATGTAGGAAGGTCAGGCCAACAACTTTTTCGATGGATGATGATGGAGAAAATTGCAGAAGCAACATCCAACATTATGAGGACAACTACATGCTCTTAAAATACACATGGAAAAACAAGAGTTTGCATGGCAAGAGAGAATCAAATCAATTTGAATCACAGTTGGATTAGTCACCAACATTTTCCTGTTTTATAGCATAGGTGGTTAGATAAGTTGTTAGATCAAATAAATGTTTAGAGATTTTCAAGGGAAGGAGGTCGGCTCGTACCTCCAGCTGTTGCATCCCTTTTTTATAAATAGATAGATTAATTACTTTAGTAGGTTTAGATGGTTGAGCAAGGCTCCCTTAGACTATAATATTTTGATGAAGTAACTGTGATCTAGCTATGTACTGGACTTAAGACATTTTGGCTAATAGAAATCAGCTTCACTTTCATCTTACTTTTCTTTTGATGTGAAATGTTCATGCTTTGAATGATTCACATGAATGATTGTGGTTATGTTATGGTGGATGTTCGATCATTATATTATCATGGTGTTTATTTAGCTAGCTTAGTTTATGAGTTCAAGAATATCTTATGTAAAGAAGTTTTCCTCCTTAGGCTTTTGTAGGCCTGATGTTTACAATAGCCCCTACACTTCTCTTATTTTAAGTCTTCCCTATTCATAATTACTTCCAAACTACTGATTGAAGTTAGCCAAGACCTTGATTGTTGGTGCATGCTATCCCTGTTATCTGAGTTGGAACATTATCATTTTGAGTCTCTTTCCATTTTACCTTTTAACACCCTTACATTCACTTATAAACCTGATGGGTATTGGGCTTGCCTTCCATGCAATCTGAAGGTGATTCCTAGTGCTAACAGGTCCTACCGCTTGTTTTTCCCCTGAAGCCATATCGACTTGTTTAAAGTCATCGTGCTTGTAGGCTGCCAACCCACACTTTTCTAATGCAGAGGGTGAAATGAAATCATCTGTAGCACTATAATCAAGTAAAATTTTAACATTGGCATGATTTAGCGTACCTGACGACTCCACCACCATGGATTGATGTTCTATCTGGTGATTATTAACTGCTGCATAAATATGGTAGCTACTATTCTCTCTTCCCATAGAGGCCTTTCCTTCTCTATGCACAAATCCTTCTTGCAACTCTAGGCAGTCACACTGGTAATGGGGTCCTCCACACCCCCAACACGTAACATTATATGGAACCTACACACTGCCCTATGACAGTCTCTAAAATGAGTTCCTTCCCTTGGAGCCCCTGCCCCTACTTGCTTCTCTTTGAGAAGGTCGTGGACCTGCCTACATTGTTGGTGATGAGTGGGATGCTGCACTCACTTCCATTGAAATACTTGTAACAACTGTTCTAGGTGCGAATCTATTTCCATAAGGAGGTGTCCTAGAGCCTCCTCCCCTGGAGAAGGTCCTAGGGGCCTTCCCCACGAATCTAGGTTGTTGTGGACAGGTTGATCTCATACCTTTTTTTAATATCATGTGCTCCTCTGCATAACGTGCATTTTCAACTGCTTCAAATACTGATGACATTTTCCACATCCGTACCATGGCCCTTATCTTAGGGTTTAACCCATACAAAAAATGTTCTGCCTGTCATTGATTGGTATCCATGTATGAGACATATTTTACCAACTCTGTGAACCTGATCTCGTACTCTTCCATGGTCCTGTTTCCCTGAACTAGAGCATGAAATTCTCCCACCTATTGTTCCTCATAGTAATCCGAAAAATATTTCGTCTGGAACCTTTCCTCAAAACGTTCCCATGAGACAATGTTTGGGGTAAGGTGCAACTGCCTCTTCAAGTTACCCCACTAGTTCAAGGCATTGTCCCTCAACTGAAAGATTGTTATTTTCTCCTTTGATGTGGAAGCATAGTCTCTTAACGTGAAACATCATGTCATTCCTTCCAACCAAGCCTCCGCACATTCACTTGCACAACCCCCAACAAACTCTGGGGGTTTGATCTTCTATAGTTTTGTGGTGATGTCCCCTGGTGGAGGCCCTCCCTTTGAGTCTGTCGATGCTTCAGGGTTACCCACCCAATATGGTAGGGGTTCCACTTTGACATCTACTGAATGACGCCCCTTTAATGTCTCATTAATAGCCTCCAAAGAGTGCAAAATGAGAGTTAATTCAGGTGATGGTGGTGGTGGCACCGACGTTGGCGGTCCTTGCGATGATGCCCCTCTGCCTCAATTTCCCTGATTCCTAACCATATGGAATAATTGAATCTACATCAAACCAAATTCTTGTCAGGGAAGAGTCTAAGGGAGTTCACATTCACTCAACTTATACTTGTAAACATAGGGTTAGGCGTAATTTTTTTTTTTTTTAACTTGCTTGTAAACAGACATTACTCTCTTTAGGGTAAGTGGTTTAGATCGAGGTTAAAGCATCTAATCTTGGTATCATCGTCTAAGTATACTAATAACTCTCTCGCCTCACTAACTAGGATAACACTATGGGGTACTTCACCACTTACCCTAGGTATTTCCTTAACATGCGTTATAACCTGTATTCTAACCCTTAAAGATTTACATACCCTATAAATAATTAAACCCTCTCTTATTTAATAATGTTTTATAATTGATTTTAATGTTTAATAACAATAATTTGAGCTTTATATATATCAATATTAATATTATTAATTTATGGATCACTTAACTTAAGGTAGATTATGAGTAATATTTTCTAAATAATGAATTATCTTTAAAACTTATTAATAATATTTTCTAAATAATAATATTTTTTTTAATAATTTGTCTTTAAAACATAATAATATTTTCTAAACTTATTAAAATATTTTCAAAATAATATTAATATTTTCAAATAATAAAATAATATTATTATTTTCAAATAATAAAATAGAAAGGCCTAATATATAAGCATAGAACTAAGAGCAAAGTGCCAAATCAGAACCACAACACCTGAGACCAAGCTAGCGAATAAAAAATAAATAAATAAATTTAAGAAATTAAAATAATTAAGGTTGGGCATCGTGGGTCCTTGCATGAGGCTCACATGTCCCGCCCCCCCGCTCTCAGTACCTAAACCCTAAAATCTCACTCGCACATCCCATAATGTTTCTTCCCAACAACCTCATCCCTCTGCAACTGCTTGGCATGTCAACGAGTGCGGAGTTTGTGTGGCATGGTCTCGTGAGCTTGGTGTTGGGAGTTTGGATTGAGTGCTAACTTGTGAG
Organism: Picea glauca; assembly: GCA_000966675.3. Classification (NCBI taxonomy): domain Eukaryota; kingdom Viridiplantae; phylum Streptophyta; class Pinopsida; order Pinales; family Pinaceae; genus Picea; species Picea glauca. The sequence continues at coordinate 112,340 of JZKD02S0811376.1, read as the reverse complement.
TTATTTTCATAGCAAGAGGTCAGAGTTTCTACGGACGTAAGGATAGTTATATATAATATCGAGGGAGCCAGTAATGGCATAAAGGATTATCTTTCGGCATGTGAAACCCTTTTGCCAAAGCTCTATTTTTCGTTGTCTTTGATATACGTTGTGTTGGTTAGGGTTTGGATCTTCATAGTTGTGAGAAACCTCCTAATGGCCTACCAAATCCATGTATTCATGGCCACCCTCATCTGCCTGAAAGCCCTAAATATTCTTTGTGAGGTAGAGGGAGGGTCTTTAATTAAGAGAACTGGAACAGAGCATGGATGGGATGTTCTGTTTTATATTTTTCAGTTTTTTGAAGGGAATTATGATTTTTACCTTGATTGTCTTGATTGGAACCGGCTGGTACTTCTTGAAACCCTACTTGCAAGGAAAGGAGAAGAAAGTTATCATTGTTGTCATTCCCTTGCAAGTTTATCTAATATTGCAACTGTGGTGATCGATGAGATTAGGTCGTATGCCAAGGATTGACTTGCCTGGAAGCAGATGTTTCTGTTAGTTAGGGTTGGATAGGTCTAGCACCTTGTGATGCATTCTGCACAAGTTTGGCTGTTGTGGCTCCACCCTTCGATGGTTTGGTGTTGGTCTTTGGCATTGGCTTGTGTTTCATTGCTTAGTCCAGACTGTCTTGTGTTGTATTGTTGGTGCTTGGATCGATGTTTGGTTCTTAGCATATAGACTCAAAGATTGGTTTTGTACCCAATACCACCCCCTCGTTGGCTTCTCCTCCTTGTGGCTTGATGCCTAGCACTCTCGTTGGCTTCTCCTTCTTTTGTCTTGATGCTTGGCGCTTGGTCTCGACTGTCTTGTGCACTGGGTTTGTGTTAGCTGCATAGTGAAAAAAAAATAGTGCCTCATGGGATCCTCCCTTAGCTTGGCGCTTGGCCTTATGTGTCAGGATTGTGTTTTGTAACTTGTGGACTGTGGTCGATAGCTCTTGGGTGCTTAAATTGGAGGCCCAATATTTTTTTTT
>JZKD02S0811376.1:56606-80134 GCA_000966675.3 Picea glauca | reverse complement strand
TTCTACTCAATATGAGGGACATGTTTGAAACAACGTCCATCTTAAATCTATGTCTATCATGCACTCAAATGGATCAAGTCCCTCGAGGTGATTTTTCTTTTTAGATTGAAAAAACTTGAAGAAATGTTTGCACATGGAGGGATTCAATCCTTCTTGATGCATGATAGATTCAAAGTTAATATGGCTCTATGTTTCTTAAATATTCCAAGGTGATTATTCTTGTTTTCTCATCCTTTCACTCTCTCCTATGTATGTCATGTGTTCTTATGTTGTGGCATCTTCATGGTATTGTTGTTATTGTTTAACTTATACTGAGAGGGCGGGGTGAATCATTCTAAGATATTTTTTACTTTATTTAACCATTCATCAATCATTCATTAGATGAGAAATAATAATCACTTATAAAGTCAAATCACAATTGACATAGTTTAACATGGAAACCCAATTGATAGAAAATCATAAAACTTGTCTTTATAAATTCATGTAGGAACCAAAATATTGTTACAATATTTGTAGGCACCAACCTGCTAGAAACACCAATCCCCTTAACTAAGAACCAACTTAGCAATATGTATGCACAAACCTACTAGATACACCAATATAATTAACTGAGAACCAACTCATAAAGATGTAAACACCAACCTACTAGAGACACCAATCTCGTCAACTAAGCACCAACTCAACAACACCTATATAAACACCAATCCAAGATCCTCATACACAGAGTACTTTTGACTTTACCTGCATGCTTCATATCACATAAAAACTTCAAACCCTAGTCACATTTAGCCTTCATGCCCTAATGATCCTCATAGCATCATTCCTAGAATATGATCCCAGACTGCAGTATCAGAACCTTGAAAAAATGCACTTTAAAACATCACAAACCTTTAGTCCTTCATAGAACACCTTAAGAATAAGAAAAACCCTTAGAGTTCTCTTGCACAAATTTATATTCTAAAAATACACCTTAGGTCCTTTAGCACACCTCAGATCACTTATGCACACCTCATACCTGATTTCTTGCTTGGATGCTCTTCAAATCCTCACATCTATCCTGTATTTATAGTATTTTTGTCCTCACTTCCAAGGCCAACCTATAAAGACTGACTACACCGACCTAAATTTTCTAGCCGGGTTGTCAGATGGAAAAATTCATATCTCCTCATTCCTAGGGATTTAGAAGGAATTCCATATATCCTTGGAAAAATATCAGAATAAAATTTCCAACCATATAGCTTATGCTCCCATTTGATCTAGGTATATCGGGTAAAAAATCCTTCAAATATAGGGTATCTAAACTGAGCATCAAAAATCTAGAAACAATGTTTCCAACAATCTCCATCTTGAAATATTTATCTTGGACATATGTAGTCTCCCCCTTTCTTTGACATCAATGAAAACAATATTTCCAACATTCTCCCCCTTTGTCATTGATGGAAACCCTTAGTCAATTATGATACTCCCCATGTCTGTGAATTTCCTTGTGTCTACAATTATTCCTCTATATGGAAATTCTCCCCATTTGAAATCAATGAAAAAAGGATTCCCCCCTAATATTGTGCTTCCATTTATTGACGAGATGATAGGGATATCTCTCCTAGATTCTGTCCCATACAAAATTTGTCTTCTTTGAATTCATCAAGTATGTGTACATCACTTGAGGGTTCTATTTTTATTTTCCACTAATATTTCTGAAGAGGATTTCCTTATCTCACACCCTTTATAATGAAATTTGAGGTTGTAACCTTGATCACACATTTGAATGACACTTAGAATATTGTGCTTTAACCCTTCAACATACAAGGCATTATGTGTCTTAGTATTTCCATTATCAAGAATAACAATACCTTTTCCAACTATCCTTGTCGAACCATTATCTCTAAAAGTAACACTGTCTCCTTTTTCTTATTTCAAGGTGAGAAACTTGATCTAGTCCCTTGTCGTGTGTTTTGAACATCCATTGTCAATGTACCATTGATTCCCTTTATTTTGAGCATAAAGTGCAATTCTTCATTATTGATTCTTCTATTCTTCTTACTTCCTTTTCCACACCTTTGTGTATTCTTCTCTATGCTTGGTAATAACATCTTCTTCCCTCTTTATTATGTTTATTTTGAAGTCACATGTTATGTTCCCATAGTTATTTCACTTATAACATTCAAAATTGTTATCAAGTAGGGGAGAAAATGAATTGTAGTTTCTATCAACAAACCCATGAGAACTTATGGTTTTTTTTCTCACATAATCATTCTTTTTGGTTTTATAAGAACCTCTGTTTATCTCTCTCACATGATCACTTCTTGCATAAGCTCTACAGTCTATTTATTTATGACCAAAATTATTGCAAGAAAAACAATAGCCAAGAAAGAGATTTTGGTACTCGTTTACGAAATATATTCTTAGTGGAGAAACTCTTCTGAACTCATTCTTGTGGGAAGAATCAGATTTATGTTGGTCATCATTACCTTTCATGTTGTTTCTTTCATTATTGATGGAGCCTTTGAGAATATTGGCATAGCTTTTATTTTTTTCTTCATTTTCCTTTTCTGATAGCTTTGTGACCTTAGTGCTTGCATATCCCTCGAGGGTATTTTGTTTTTAGTCATATCAAAGACCTATATTGATGAATGTTGACCTTTGGAAATTGATAATATTATACAATATTTTAGTACTAATCTTTCCAAACTTCAATCTTCTATTCAACTGATCAATTGTTTTCTCTAGTTCCTTTCTTAAGGAAACTATTCCAGCTTCTAGCTTCTTGCAATTTTCTTCCTTTTCTTTCATTTGGCTTCTCACCACTTCTTATATTCTTTGTGCCTCTTCTATTTGAGTCTTAAGGATAATAAATGTCTTATCTATTTCTTCAAGATCATGATCCTCTTAATATTTATGCAATTGGTCCTTCTGCTTACTATTCTTTTCCCATAGTCTCTCTCTTTCTTCTAAGGCACTAATGAGTTCTGCTTAAAGGTTCACTTCCCCATCAATTTCTTCTTCTTCTTCTTCTTCTTATTTTATTTCTTATTGTATTCATTTTATTTATTAGTAGAATTTGTATCCATGGATATGAAGACATATTCTTCTTTGTCAATATTACCACTTTCTTCAGAGTAGTTATTGTCTTCTCTAGAGTAAAAACTCTTCTTCTTAGTATATTTTCCTCTTTTGTGTCAATAAGGTTTTATTCTATTGTTATATTCTTATTTAACATTATTTTCCTCATCATAACTATCTTCCCTTATTGCAAATGGCCATTTAGCAAAAAAATTCCCTACTCTACCAAAATTAAAACATATGAAGGGTTGCTTACCTTTGTGTTTTCCAGATCCTAGTTTTATCTTTCTCGCAAATTGTGCTTCTTCTATATCTTATTCATGGCTAGAAAATCATAGAATTTGTGTCCTTTTGTATCCTTTGATTCTTTATATATGCTTCCTTCCGTGATTTTTTTTTTCTTTTTCTATCCTTATCTCATATCCATGAGAATCCCATGCAACCCATCCATCGTTAGTTTCTCTAGATCCTTCATTTATTCAATGGAAGATACCTTGGAATCAAATATCAAGGGGAGATATCTCAACACATTTTGAAAAATAATTGGCTCTTCAACCTTATCACCAATTCCTCTGATGGTGTTGACAATTTCATTCACTCAAAGGAAATAGGATGCAAAATTTTCTTCATCTTTCATTTTCAAACTCTCAAACTATGTTCTATGAGTTTGGAGCTTTTCCTTTTTCACCTTATCATCTCCTTAATAGATGTTTTGTAGTTTGTCCCAAATTTATTTTTTCTATCCACAATTCATCATCTTTAAAAACTTGGTTTATGATAGACCACACATGATGGCTTTCATGACTTTTGCATTATGTTCACTAGGATTCTTCTTGGCCACATCTGTTGGTGGAGTTGTTGGGGTTGTATAAACATTTACAACTAATTTCGAAATATCAAACCCAATATCCATTAGAGAAGTCTGCATCCTTATACTCTAGAATGCATAGTTTTTTTCATCAAACAATGGACCCTTGTTTGTGAATAAACCTTATTGACTAGCCATGTGTGCTCTTTAGATATACCTTCCAATGGTTAGACTGTTTATGAAGGAACCTTCTCTGATACCAATTGTTGAACTTATGCTTATACTGAGAGGGGGGGGGGGATGAATCAATATAAGATCATTTTTATTTTTTTTAACCATTCATCAATCATTCATTATATGAGAAAGAATAATCACTTATAAACTAAAATAAAAATGCATAGAGTTTAACATGAAAACCCAATCAGGAGAAAATCATAAAACTTATCTTTATAAATTCATGTAGGCACCAACCTACCAGGGACACTGATCCTCTTAACTAAGAACCAACTCAGAAATATGTAGGGACCATCATACTAGAGACACCAGTCTCCTTAAGTAATAACCAACTCAACAAGACGTAGGAACAAACCTACTAGAGACACCAATATCCTCAACTAAGAACAAACTTAGTAACACCTGTATACACCAATCCAAGATCCTCATACACAAAGTACTTATGACTTCACCTGTATGCTTCATATCACAGGCAAAATTCAAACCCTAGTAACATTTATCCTTCATTCCCTAGCGAGCCTCATAACATCATTCCCAAAATATAATCTCAGAATACAACATCACAACCTTGAAACAACACACTTTGCATCATCACGAACCTTCAGTCCTTCATAGTGCACATTAAGAACAAGAAAACTCCTCAGAATTCTCTTACACACCTTTAGATCCCAAAAAGACACCTCAAATCCTTTAGTGTACCTAAATCACTTATGCACACCTCATACCACTTATGCAGACCTAAAACTTGTTTTATTGATTGAATGCTCTTTAAATGTGCACATATATCCTGTATTTATAGTATTTTTGTCCTCATTTCCAGGGCCGACTTGTAAATATTGATTGAGAAGACCTAAATTGTTTGGCTGGGTTTTCAGATGGAAAAATTCATATCTCTTCATTCCTAGGGAGTTAGAGGGAATTCCATATACCGTTGGAAAGTTATTGGAATAATATTTCCAACCATATAAACTATGCTCCCATTCGAGCTCAATATATATGGTAAAACTTCCTTCAAAGATAAGGTATCTAAAGTGAGCATCAAGAATCCAAAAACAATGTTTCCAACAATCTCCATCTTGTAATATGTATCTTATACATCTGTATTCTCCCCCTATATTTGACATCAATGACAACAATATTTCCAACAACTATGACCACAAAATATTTAGTAAAATGTGGAAAAAAATCAAGAATTCAGTTTTGAATTGTTTGGGTGGTAATTTTGTTTTGTAATCCCCTAAAATATTATACTCCGGTCAGTTAAGAATTAACATCATTAAAACTAACTTTTAAAGAAACATTAGAAAAATGAACTTGGAAAGAAAGACATTGCCTAAATCACCTTTATTTATAGGTCCATATTTCAGCATCTAAGTTAATATGCCAATTAAACTACTCCATGATAGTGTGGTTTCCTTAATTTGATAAAGATAGTCTTACCACTCAAATTATCTCTCTTCATTAATTGTAACGATTAATGAGTAAGATGAACTAAATTATTTTGTTGATTTCCTTAGTTTATTATCCATTTCTTCAATAGTAGAGACAACTCTCTATGCAACTAAAAGTCATTATTTTTATTCACCCTAAAGGATATTTAAGGTGAAGATGATATATATGTAGAATATTGTCTCATTTATTTATATATTTAATATTTGTATTAAATCACAAGCTCTCCAACAAGTTTGGTTTTTTACATTTAGGTCACTTTCTTTGTTGTCTCAATACTAGCTGACAAAGTGTAAACATGTATGTTATTTCTATATTACTTGTACCTTCCTTCATTTTCCTAATCCTCCCAAAAGGTATAAAACTCTTCAAATTATTTGGAAACTCAAATTTTAACTTCTCACCACAATTATCATCAACTCCTTCATCTTGTAGGATTAAAATACACTCCAAGACCCAATTGTGAGTAGGAAATACTATACTAGTTAATTGCCAAAAAAAAAGAGGAGAGAGAAAAATAGAATCAATCTTCACACATAAGAGACTAAGAAACCAAATCAAATCGCATTGTATTAATCCTTGATCATCAGTACAATATATAGGAATCTCAATAAGAGGAGTATTGCACACTAGGTTGGGATTTCCATGTGCATGCTCAAGTAAAAAAGCAACCACTACTACTAGCAACAATTAACTAAAGTAAAAGTTGCTAATAATAAGAAAATATTAAAAATATAGGGGTGAAATCAATGAGAAATCTACATGAAGTAAACATGCATTCCATAATATAAAAAATCTCCTAGAATAAGACTAGATTCCAAGAATGGAACTAAAGTCCTTAATGAGAGACAATTTCATAAATATGGAAAGTCACTAAAAATAGGTAAATAAGTAAAATGGGTTAACTCCAAGAATAAGATGGGTAATACACACTTATTTAGGAGAATAATATTCTCTCTTAGGGGTGGTCTCTAGCCATTACATAGGAATTATCTCCTAAAATTAAGGAAATATGAATTATCTCCTAAAATTAAGGAAATAAGTTATCTTCCCCTGAAAAATAGGAATTTTCCTAATGGTGGTTTATGAGCCCATGGTTTTGGAAACCCATGGTATTTTCCCATGATATTACGTATAGGAATCCATTGACCAAAAATAGACCTGCTATAAATACAAATCCTCCTAAATAGTAGGAAAAATGGAAAAAATGAGCATGTCACTAAGTATCTAGTTGAACATGTACCCCACCGCCCCCACTGAAACTTAACCAAGGTGTTCACAATGATGAATCCAAAAAATATGAATCCATGTTAGGTACTCATGTACACGTATAGATGCATAACAACTGAACAAAAGTGACATAAAAAGGGAAAACCTAGTGGGAAACATTGCCCCCCCCCCCTCTCAAAATATGCTACTAACAGAAAAAGGAATGCTAACATGTTCAATTTCTAATATGATGTATCTCTCACTCCTAAAATGTCCCTCAATGAGACAAAATTTTATTCAGTGAAAGGCTTTGTGAAGATGGACAAAACTACATATTAATGACTCCATCCTCAATTTTTCATCGAATAAAGTGCATATGAACCTCGATGTGCTTGGTACAAATAATTATGTGTCACTAACTTTGGAAACTTCTTTAAATTGAGATTTCTCTGATTATCACACCATATAAATGTCGAACGATGAAAATGGACTCCCAACTTTGTAAGAAAGTGCTACAACCAAATAGCCCGAGTAATAACATCCACTACACCCCCGTACTCTACCTCCGCTGATGATAGATAAATTGTTTATTGCTTCTTACTTAACCAACATATAGGTCTTGATCCAAGGTAGAGGACATATCCTGAAGTGGACTTTCAATCAATGTTATCTCCTACCCAATCTGAGTCTATGTAACCAACAAGATCTAAGGAAGATCTTGCTGCATATTGTATACCAAAGGTAGTAGTCCCCTTGACATATATAAAAATCCTCTTTGCTTCCTTCCAGTGAAGCTCATGTGGATATTTCATGTACCTAGAAAATTATCCAACTAAATAATAGATGTTAGGTCAAGAGTGTGTAAGGTAGAGAAGACTCCCCACCAATTGTTGATATATAGTACAATCAACCAAAGGTAATGCACTGACATCCTTTAGTCTAACCCCAGACTAAAAGGGTGTTTTAGCTGGGTTGAAATGTGTCATCTAAAACCTATCAAGTATATTTATAATATACTTTTACAGAGACATATTGATTCTTGAATCATTCTGGTTGATTTCATTACCAAGAAAGTAATGTAACAGTCCCATATATGTCATAAAAAATATGTCATGCAAATCGGTCTTCACTGCAGTAATGGAGGAGGTTGAGCTCCCTGTAATGAGAAAATCATCTACATATAGAACTATCAGTAGAAGGGAATTTGTGTTCCTCATCATATACACATTAGGATATGATCTACATCTAAGAAAACCTCCAGGGAGAAGAAAAGAGTCCATTTTAGCATACCATGCCTGAGGTGCTTGCTTGAGTCTGTACAATGACTTCCTCAAGCTGAAAACTAATGATGGATCATGAACATAGCCATATGGATGATCCAAATATATATCCTCATTAATGTCTCCATGTAATAATGCATTATTCACATCCGTATTGTGTACCTCCCACTTTCTAGCTGCTGCAATAGCTAGAGCTAATTGAATGGAATTAATCTTGGAAACTAGTGTAAAATCCTCCTCATAGTCAATGCCTTGTGTTAGCATCAGAAGTAACCTCTGTATTGTGTCAGAGGCAATATTGATAACCATCAATTTGTATTTCACGGTAAATAGTTTAAAGGGTGGTCTAATGGATGCAATCTCAAGATTATATCGCTTTAACTCAGAAAATTGGGTTGGTATGCCTACGGAAAGTGAGGTATTGATCTAACTTCAGTCAGTAAGTTGCAATAAAGGGTGAATAGGGGGAATAACTGGTGAGGATATGTGAGGGCTTGCTATGGACATCCGATCTTCCAGCAACCTAAGGAAGAAAAGCGTCAAGAATGAGATCATCTTGTACCCAAAGCTTTAGATACTGAGATATGTATAAATGACACATCTACAACAACACGATGATCAAACCTACATCAAAATGATACTGTAACATATTGACTGGATCCTCCATGCCCAAGATACTCAATATAAGAGGGGAAAATATAACATGAGAAATTGATTAAAATGGGTGAAAATATTGCAGTGATCAAACCTACATCACAACAACATCACAACCCTCGGCTGGATCCTCCAATTCTGAGTGTCTTAACACAGTGTTTACGGAGAGATGAAAATAAGTTGACTTTCATTGAACAAGAAGTCTCAAATACTTATCATAACTAGAGAACCAAAGGCTTTATTAAAACTTTACAATCGGGAGCTTAGCTCAACCATCGACCATTACAAAATATCAAAATTGAGTATTTATACTCAAATAAAAAATCACAGAAGCATAATCAAGAAGCTGCATTGAAGGCATTACGTGTGTTTTCTTCCTTTCGGACTGTGCATACAGTCTCTGATCAGACGTGAATTTCGATCAGACGCAAGCGAGCCTCATAACGGACCTACTAATGAGTCAACTAACTGTCAGTCCTTTCCTATGCCTTTTATTTATGGCTGAAACGATGCTCAACCACCACCAACGAACCTTAATAACTGCTTCATATGGATCGAGAAAGGCTCTAGTCAACTCTACACTTGTAAGACATGGAAGCCTCAACATTCGTTGTCTAGATCTGAGCTGGATGTTTGCAGGTAAGCCTGACGACAAATGTGGCTGTTGACGAAGTGATTGGCTCACTCACTGCGGAGTAGTGGGCAGGAGATGGCCAGGTGGATAGCTATGGATGGACAAGGAGATTTAGGATAGCATGGGGGCCACACAAGCGGGAGCTGAGGTGTAATGGGATGGAGGTGATGTGGAGTGAGGGGGAACAAGTGGCGGGGGATGAGAAAGGGATAGGTACTGGCAGGATAGTTAGTGGAAGACAGATGGATTGAGCGGAAGTGATGAGGGGTGGACACTTTTTGGCCTGGGATAGGACACTATGCACACATGCACATATCGAGGCTACAAAAAGTGGTTTGGAACCTCCCTGCTTTTTTTCCCGATGTATGTCTTTGGTCGACACGTAGCACCTTCACAAACCATGGTTGTTTTCCCTGGTCTTCTCTACCCTTTTTATGTTGTGTGACTGTTGAGGCCTTGATGTGGTCATCGACCATTGATATGGGGTGCTCAGCTCTCAACCACCTATCTCTGTGCGCACCTTATCATGTCGCGTCAAAACGTCGCATCACTCTCCAACTTAGGGTATAAGCCAAATTATGGGTTTTTTTTCTCATTTTATTTCATTCCTTCGCAAAGGGACCAAATTCTTAGGAAAATAACCCTCTTTTACAAATAAATGTGCTAACATTAGGCTCCATGGGGGATGTCTTTCTTTCCGTGGGATACCAAGAACTCTTCTATAGTTTTAGTGCCTTACTATTGGGCTATGGAGTCACCTATAAAACCGATAAAATAAAAGAAAAACAATATTTACAAAAACATGGGAGTCTCTTGTGGCTCAAATAAAGAACTTCTTGAGAAAATTCCCATTTATACGGCCACTAAAAACTTGATCGCCCTCCAAATTCTGAAACCTATATGTATTACTTGGATATATCTTAGAGATTTTGAAGGGCCCAATCGACAGGGATTCAAACTTGTTGTGATTTCCTCTATCTTGCCTTGGTGCGTCCCATTTGAGAACCAGATCCCCTAGCTGGAAATTGTATTTTCTCTCCTTTTTGTCAAAGGCTTGCTTGATCTTATGTTGGTGTTCATGGACTTTGTCCAACAACTATTATCTAGTCTCTTGAACTTCTACCAATTGATGTATCCTTCTAATCATATCATCAGGCTCACCTCGGTAGTCTTGGAAGAATTTCGCTACAGGTAGGGCAAGGTGAGAAGGAAAAACTACTTCAGCCCCATAGAAAAGTTGGAAAGGCGAGAGGCCCAAGGATATCTTCATTGTCACTCAATCAACCCACAAAGAAAACTTAAGATTTTAATCCCATTCTTTCTTATTGTCCTCTAGCAGTCTTTTGATGATCTTTATTAGGCTTTTGTTAGAGGACTCTGCTAGTCCATTTCCCTGGGGGTAGTAGGGTGTAGAGTGGATCAATGAAATTTCAAACTCCTCACAAAATTTGACTAGTGGTTTGGCCTTGAAGGATGCAGTGTTATCGGTGATGATTTTGTTCGGACAACCAAACCTTGCCATAATATCTTCAAGAAAACCTATGATGACTTTGTGAGAAGCGGTCCTTGTGAGAATAACTTCTATCCACTTGGTAAAATAATATGTGGCAGTTAGGATCCATCTATGTTGGTCGCTTGATGCAGGATGAATTTCTCCAATAAAGTCTAGGCCCCACTGCTGGAAGGGTCCTGAAACTACTACAGGATTCAATGGAAAATACTTGAGCTTCTACTTTCCTAAAAAATTCTGACATTGGATACAAGCTTTGATTTTTGCAAAGACATCAGTGAATAAATTGGGCTAGAAGTACCCAACGATAAGAATTTTTTAGGTCATGGTTCTCTAGAAAATATGTCCCCCACATAGGCTTCCATGAAATTCAAAAATAATATTTTGGGCCCCTTGTGGGTCTAAACATATCAGAAGAACACCTAGAGGGTCTTTCCAATACAAGACCTAGTCAATAAGGCAATATCTAACTGCTTTGAGATTTAAAGCTCTTGCCTTTCTCTTCCCCATTCTGTCAGGGGGCTTTAACTCTTGCAGAAAAAATATAATATCTTTATACTAGGTGCATTCTTCTAGTGGAGGGATATCCTGAGGAAGACTATCAGTCAGCCTAGCATGCTGATATTTTGAGTAAGTGTTGATGAAATTAACCCCCAGATCTTTACAATTATATTCAACCAATAGTTTAGCTAAAACTTGACCTTTAACTAGTTTGGTGGGTTTTATTTCTAGATCGAATTCAAGGATCTTGGCAATCCACTTGATCCTTTTCCAATCTATGTCAGGTTGAATGAGAATGTCCTTCAAAGAGGCTGAAGGAACATATGTAATGATATTTGAATGAAAAACATAGACTCTGAAATATTTGAGAGATTTCATAAGGGCATAGGCTTGTTTCTCCATGATATCATATTTTGCCTGTACATCTCTCAATGCCCTACTAAAAAATGAAATTGGCTGCTCTAGCCCTTCAACATTTTTCTACAACAAAACAACAACCACTGTATCAAAAGAAGCAAAAAAATAAATAAAAAAAATCCTTGGAATAATCAAGACTGATGAGAACAAGTGCCTTAGTCAATTCCTTTTTGATTTGGCTGAAGGATTCTCAGGACTCAACAGTCCATTTTACTTCATTTCACTTTTTGAGCATGATTGTGATATGCTTCACCAACTCAACAAAATTGGAAACAAACCTTCTTAAAAAGTTAATTTTGCGCAAGAAATACTGAACTTCCTTCCTGGATCTGGGAAGTGACAAGGTTTGAATATCCTCTACCCTTTTTGAATCAATTCTGACCCCATCAACTGATACTATGTATAATTTCCCTTCCTTCAAGGAAAACATTGATTTCTTGGGATTTAAGGAGAGACCAAACCTTCTGCACTTCAAGAAGACTTTCCTCACATGACAACAATGTTCTTTATCAGATCTGGAAAAGATTGTTATATCATCCAGATAGATGACCACAAATTTATCCTTCTCCCCAATGAAGGCGATGTCCATGGCTTCCTGAAAGGTTTCTCCTGCGTTCATTAATCCAAAGTGAATTTTGGCATACATGAATGTGCCCCAAGGAGTGGCGAAGGTTGTCTTTTCTCTATATTTAGGCAGGACAAAGATTTGATTGTATCCAGAAAATCCATCAATCATGGAAATCCTAGACACACCAGTTACTCTCTACAATATATGTTCCATCTTTGGCAGCGAGTAACTGTCCTTCCTAGAGCTCCTGTTCAAATTTTTGAAGTCAAAACAGAGTCTGATTTCTCCACTCTTTTTTCTCATTGGGATGAGGTTGGCTACCCACTCAGAATATCTCAAAGGAACAATAATCTGAGCATCCAAAAGATTCTCCACCTCCCTTTCCATAATAGGAAACAACATAGGATTTATTTGCCTCAATTTCTACCTAAATGGATTGGCCTCCTCTTTCAATGGGATCTTTTGTTCAATGAAACTGGTGTCATATGCTTTGAGATCTTCTTATGTCCAAGAAAACACATCAGAAAATTCATTTAATAGCTCAGTATAATTGGCCCTCTGCTCCTTTGACATATGTCTCGACAATTTGACAAATTTTGGGTCCAACTCTATGCCAATATTTCACTCAGCCACATCAACATCATCATTTGAGATTTTACCCTTCATTGCCACATCGTTTCTGTCAAAAATCCTTTCCAAAGGAACTAGTCCCTTTGGGAGTGATTGTTGGGTAGCTGGACAATGTGATGATCATCAATCTTTTTCAAGAAGACATTAGGATGAGGCTCTATTTCAGAGTCAGGATCTTGATCAATGTGCAATATAGAGAACTCCTCAACAGTTTCCAGGAATATTTTGATTTCAAGATCATCCTCAAACACTTTCCAATGCTTGACATTGTCAGGTATAGAGGGTCTATATTTCACTTCTACATCATACCTGAGTTTAGGTGGCAAGGAGACTTTGAAATTGCTTGCTGAAACAGCCAGATAATTAGCCATGACATTCTTTTCCCTTGGAATAAATGAAATGTTGTAAGCCAAGAAAAAACTGTCGATGAGGTCCCATACTTCATTTCTATAGTTTCTAAGCCTAGGATGCTTAGATTGATACAAATTTCTAATTTTTTTAACAATCAATTATGCATATCCAAACACAAATATTTCCTTGATCCCCATGTCTTTTGCAACTCTTAAGCCCAAAACAAGAGTTTCATATTCTGCCACATTATTGGTAGCTTCAAATTCCATTTTGTATGATAGAGATATGACTTCCTGGGCTGGTGAAACCAAGACTACTTAAGCACCACCAACATCCTTAGAGGAGGCTCCATCAAAAAACATTTTCCAAACAGAGGTGGTGGAGAAAGAAGCTTCATGAAAAACCATGGATTGTTTTTTGAGATTTAAAGCAGGCTCAGGAGCATCGGTGAACTACAAAAAACTAGCCCCCAACTCAGTGTCAAGTGCAAAGATAAGATGATTGGTGGGGTCATAGTCATCACTAATAATGTAGGCCAACTGAGATTCTCTGTACAGTATTCTATGACCCCCTCCGAACATAGGAATGGTAGCATATGTGAGGTCCATATGCAAGGTTCTCCCAATCCTTTTAATCCAAGATCTTGACAAAATCATGCCAAACTTGGGAGGAACGTCATCCACCACAATATCCATGACCAAATTTTTCATGGGCAACTGAAACAAGGTCACAAATAGATCTTTGATGACCCCAAGACATTGCACCCTCCTTGAATCAAAAGAATACAAATCATGATAAGCTTTTTTCATATCTAATCTGAGCTCTTCCATAACTGTTTTTGGCATGAGATTATGAGATTCCCCAGAGTCCATCGACAATTATGCAACACTTTATCACGTA
This sequence comes from Picea glauca, assembly GCA_000966675.3. Classification (NCBI taxonomy): domain Eukaryota; kingdom Viridiplantae; phylum Streptophyta; class Pinopsida; order Pinales; family Pinaceae; genus Picea; species Picea glauca. The sequence goes on along the minus strand of JZKD02S0811376.1, from coordinate 65,929 downwards.
TGTTCAGTGATGTATAGAAGGGAGGGGATGAATCATCTCTATCTTCTATCATAGGAACTAGGATGACATCTGACTTCTCATCTCAGAGATTTACCGATTTTGTGGAATGGCAAGATGGCTTAGACTGCAACAGCTTAGAGAGGGACCATTTGAAGTCTTCATGCTAGACCAGCTCTGAAAGGGGAACATGGATTCTAATCTTTTGAATTTCATTCTCAAAGTTAAAAGAGGAAGGGGGCTTCATAATTTCTTTTACCTATGGGACAAGGTCTTTGGCTATTGGTGGAGGATTTTGAGCCTTCTTCTCTTTGTTGTTGTTTACTACATATTTAGTAGGATTCTCTGCTATGGAAGGCTGATCAGGGGTGTCATACTTCCCTTCCTTATTATTAGACTGGAGTTTTTATTTGTTGGGACTGATATTATCTTTCTCCCCCTTTCTCAGATCATTTATTTTGTTGTCTACGAGAGACTCCTCGTATGAAGATTGAGTCAAGTGAGGGAATGGGAAGGTGTCTCCGGGACAATGGATTTTATGATATATCTCTTCCTCCTCTCCTTCTTCATCAGAAACAAGGTTATTTTTAATAGGGGTTTGGATTTTTTGATCGCTTCTATCTCTATCCCTTTGGTCCCTTGGTATAATCTGAGGAGAACTGCCATTTGGCCTCTTGAAGTTGCCTCTGTTATCAATATTTGGAGGATTTCTATATGTCGGATTCCCCTTTACTTCCAACCTTTCCATCCTAGTTGAAAGTGATTTTAGTAACTTGGTTACTTCATCCATTTGAGGGGGAGAAACAAAGGAGCCAAAGGTGGAGGATTTGGATTTTTTTGTTGGGATGTCTCTATTAGCCTTATTCTTGAGTCGGTTAGTTACCAACACATTGGATTCTACTTCCTGGGCTGCATCTTGCATATGAGCCAAGGAATTATCTCTTATTTCTCTGACCAGGAGGCAGAAATTAGGGTCAAAAGCACTAGCATAAGTGATTTTGGAAGAGGCTTCTGTAGGCTTTATTTCAGCAGGGATCTTATTGTACATTTTATTGAACCTCTTGGAGAAGTTAGATACTGATTCTCCCTCTTTTGTCTTTGGAGACCCAAACTCTGTGATGTAATACATAAAGTCTTTTTTACCCCCCCACTGTTTCAAGAAGGAATCATCTAGAGCCTCAATCCCATAAATGGATCCAGGGGTCAAACCTCTAAACCACTTTCTAACCTCACCATCGAGGCTCTGGACAAAGAATCTCATCCAGGCATCTTCATTTTTCGATATTTAGATTGTCTGCATAACTGTAGAAGGAAACACGGTTCTCTTCAATAGTTATATCCTCTTCTCCAGTGAACTTAGGCATATATTTCAGGTAATCTCTAGCAGGGAGAGCATTCATTGTCTAAGGTAGGACCAGAGGGCCATATCTTGCAGCCACTATGACATCCATTCTATTTCTAGGGGGATTGGAACCTTCCATAGGGATATGAGGTGGAGGATAACTAGGAGGTGAAGGTGTTAGAATAGGGGAGACTGGAACTTAGCTTCTAAGAGGAAAGGGAAATGACAGAGGATTTGGAGAAATAGTTAGAGGGCTTGAGGGAACATGGGTCTCTTTTTCCATGAAATTAGTAACTCTAACATGAGGAGGAGTGGTAAAGCCCGGGGTGGGAAAATATTATGAGGTTCTGGGTCTAAAACATGATATGATTTCAGGGGAGAGTGGAGTGACAAGGATTTCTCTCTCCAATCCCAAACCAGGAGGGGAAAACTCAATAGGAACACTCCCAAAATTCAAAATTCAAGAAACTCCAATAGAAGGTATAATAGAAGGCTGAAAAGAAGGAATTAGAGTTCCTATAGGATAATGAAAATCATCAGAAATACCTAGTTCAACAGTAGAAGTACTTTCATGAAGGACCTTTCCCTTTCTGATAATTTCCTCTGGGTCAACTTCAAGTGTTGCCAAAGGAATCTATGGAGTATACATCATGTGTCTACCTCTGGAATCCATAATTGAAACCATGGAGTCACATTAATGCATTCGCCACAGTGAAGTCACCAGGTGCACAACTGCAATCTTGATGTATTGGGTTTTGATGCAACTTCGAAACCAGTAAGGTTTGTCGTTCAATCCCAGGGAAAATCTTTAATTTCGTCCTTGACAACGATCCTAGAAATGTTAGCGTCAGAAGTCACCTATGGATTGCTTCAGAGGTAAGCTTGATACCCATCATTTTTTATGTCATGGTAAATAGTTTAAGGGGTGGTCTAATGGATTAAATCCCAAGATTATATCACTTTAACTCAGAAAATTGGGTTGGTATGCCTACGACAAGTGAGGTCTTGATCTAAATTTAGTCAGTAAGTTGCAGTAAAGGGTGAATAGGAGGAAGAAATGGTGAGGAGATGTGAGGGCCTTCTGTGGACATCCAGTCTTTCAAAAACCTAAGGAATAAAAGATTCAAGAATGAGATCATCTTGTACACAAAGCTTCAGATACTGAGATATGTCTAAACAACATAGATACAACATCACGATGATCAAACCTACATCACAATTCTACTGTAACAACTCGACTAGATCCTCCATGCCTGAGCTACTCAATATAAAAGGGGAAAAGATAACACGAGAAACTAATTAAAACTAGTGAAAATATTGTAGTGATCAAACCTACATCACAACAACATCACAACCCTCGAATGGAGCCTCTGATTTCGAGTGTCTTAACACAATGTTTATGGAGATATGAAAAGAAGTTGAATTTCATTAAACAAGAAGTCTCATATACATATCATAACCAGAGAACCATAGGCTTCATTAAAACTTTACAGTCGGGAACTTAGCCCAACCATCGACCATTACAAAATATCAAAATTGAGTATTTATACTCAAAGAAAAAATCACAGAAGCATAATCGAGAAGTTGCATTGAAGGCATTACGTGTGCATGCTTCGTGTCGGGTTGTGCATACAGTCTCTGATCAAATGTGATTTTTGATCAGATGCAATTGGGCCTCAGAATGGACCTGTTGATGAGCCGACTAACTTTCAGTCCTTTCCTATGCCTTCTATTTATGCCCAAAATGACACTCAACCACCACCAACCAACCTTAATAACTACTTCATAGGGATCGGTAAATTCTCTAGTCATCTCCACACTTGTAAGATTTGGTAGCCTCAACATTCTCCATTTGGATCTAAGTTGGATGTTTGCGAGGAATCCTGACGACAGAGGTGGTTGCTGATAAAGTGATTGGCGCACTTGACATCGAGTAGCAGGTGGGAGATGGCCAAGTGGAAAAATGTGGATGGACAAGGAGACTGAGGATAGCGTGGGGGCCACACAAGCAAGAGTTGAGGTGTAATGGGATGGAGGTGATGTGGAGCGAGGGGGAACAGGTGGCATGAGATGAGAAAGGGAGAGGTATTGGTGGGACAGTGAGTGGAAGATAGATGGACGGAGCGAAAGTGATGAGGGGTGGCCACTTATCAGCCTGGGATAGGACACTATGTGGACATGCACATATTGGGGCTATAAAAACTTGTTTGGAACCTCCCCACTTTTGGGCCCGATGTATGTCTTTGGCCAACACATAGCACCTTCACAAACCACGGTTGTTTTCCCCAGCCTTCTCTACCCTTTTTATCCTGTGCGCATGTTGAGGCCCCGATGTGGCCATCGACCATTGATCTGGGGTGCTAAGATCTCAACCACCCAACTCTATGCGTTCCTTATTATGTCACATCACTCCTTTGACTTAGGGTATAAGCCAAATTGTGGGTTGTTTTGCTCATTTTCTTTCATTTCTTCGCCAAGGGACCAACTTCTTAGGAAAACAACCCCATTTTACAAATAAATGTGATAACACCTTGTACCTACGAGAAACCTTTAGCTACTTACAAAGCCTTATAATTTGTAAAGTATCCATCAACATTCCTATTTTTCTTGAAAATCCACTTACATATAACAAGATTCCCATGGGAAGGTAGAGGAACCAACTCCCATGTGTTTTTCTCCATCAGGGAATTGTACTCCTCTTTCATAGTTTCCTCCTAATGGGGGTTACCTTCATCCTCTGCATAATAATAAGGGTCCAATCCAAGTACCATATAACAATAAGTAGGTAGCAAGGGATATATGGGGATAAGATCTTGTGGAGGCTCCACAAACTAAGATCTAGTTCTTCGTGGATTGGTGAGATCACCCACTAGATCACCTGCTTCCTAAAGAGTTTATTGTGCCCATTTTGGTAGATTCTCTAGAAATACAAATTCTTCACTCTAATCAGAAATATAAAATATACCATATTCAAAGATTTGATCAGAAGAAGTCTCATGAAGTTCCACAACTAGAGGTGATGGAGATGGAGGTGTGGACTACTCAGAAGTACCTGTGAAGGACATTATTCAAACTTAACACTCCTTAAAATGGACTCTTCATTAGAATTTGTTAGAAGAGGTATGAAATGAGATTTTTTAGTAAATTGAGAGAAGGTGTACAACCTGGAATGGTGATTAACCTCACTAACAACAATATTTGAACCATCTGACAAGTTGGAAATAAAAACTAAGTCCGGAGTCAATTCCACCTTCTTCCATGTACTTGAATGAGTGGTTTGATATATGGAGAGGATATTCAATGAAATATATGGAACATGAAGTACATCCTGAAATCATACATGGTCTATATCAACTCTACCCTTACCACACACCTCAACAGGAGAATCATCCCCCATGTATATCGGTGGTCTGGAACAAGTCTCCAAGTATGATAAAAGTAAATATGATGATGCCATGTGATGGGTATCCCTTGAATCAATAACACAAGCACTAGGATAAGATGAAATATCAAGTAATCCATGACCATTACCTCTTTCCAATGATCGCTTGACTAGTGGTTTATTCCTAACATTATTCATAATACAATCCTCGAGGTGATGTTTCTCAATTGATTGTTCCATGATATCTATGGTATTTTTCATGCAATAAATTTAAGGATGGAACCCCATATAAGAGTAGGAATGATTGGTCTTCTCCTTCTTTCTCTTTGATGCCTTGGAAATCGAACTCTCATCTGTGGATTATTGTTTACCTTCCTTATTTTTCTCTTGGTCCTTCTACTCTTTCTATTCTGCTTATTCTTCTTTGAAATTCCTTGAGATGTAAGAAAATGGGGATTGGATCTCTTGAGTGCCCCTATCTAGATGAGCTTTGTCTTCTCATGGATAAGTGACTCCATGAACTCATCTAAGGATGGAATCTTCCATGTAGACCCCATAACTTGTTGGAGTTAGTTTATTCACACACACCTAAGATTTCTTTTTCCTAAGGTTTTTCCTTGTTTATTAGTCATAATTAGTCATTATCCAATATCCTATATTTTAGGGATGAATATTCCACCTGGAGAATATTCTCTTTCAATTGACACTTCAGTTTGACTAGTTGAGTTGAGTTTATATGTTGCATTGGTTTTGTCACCATGCAACATTGGGATCATCACCATGCTAATTCGACCTTGCCTTGGTATCATCACCATACTGGAACATTAGCCTTGATTCCCTGAGTTAACTCCTCACTACTTTCTGTTCAGTTAGTTAATTGAAGACTAGTTGACTAGTTAACGCAACTATGTGGCAGTTCACTCCCGTAACTGCCTGAGAGACTAGACTAGGTGGAAGTTCACTTCCGTAACTGCTGGTGTGTGTCTAGATCACTCTATACCACCACTATGGCACATTGGTTCTCCTTCATTTCACACTCATTGAGCTATGCATAGTATATCATGTGTAAAAATATTCATTATTCACAACGGTTAATGAGAATTCTTTCATTCTTTCTCTCCTTCTTCTTCTTTCTCAAATTATCTCTGCAGATGTGTGTATTATTTTTTATCTAGATCTATTCTATGTAGGTTCAACACATTTACATGTTATCAGATCTGACGAATTGATAATAAAAAGCTACACCAGAATGTTTTGCAGGTACAAAATATTGAAGACAACGGAAAGATGGAATTCCAAAAAGAATTCATTCTTACACCTTACAACTATTTTTCATGGAAGGAGAAAATATCCATACATATCTGAACCAAAGGTTTGTATAGGTTAACCTTGAATACATATACAAAACCGACATCATCCATAGAAAAATCCAAGTACTTAAATTGCATGGATGAAGCACTCAGAACAATTTGCAGTCTTATTTCTCACGATCTCCTTTTTCATATATCTTCCTGTAAGACTCCCAATGAATCTTGGACCACCTTGGAAGGGATCTTTGGAAAACATGATGAAATGAGGGGACACATGCTGGAGGTGGAGCTGCTCACATTGGATCCAAAAATATTCGACAATATCCAAGATTTCTTTACAAAATTCAAGGATTTACTCTCACAACTCAAAGTTTGCAGGGTTGATAAATCAAACGAGGAGAAACAAATGGTTATCACCATCCTCTCCAATATTGGTCCTGAATTATCTATATTCGTATCTACATTCCATACTGTCAGATTCACTGCTGGAGCCACCTGGAAGATGCCTTCTCTTGAGGACTTTATTGAATCCCTGCCACAAGAGCAAACCAAGCTCATCAACATGGGCACAATCAAAGGACCAAGGGTGCATGCACTCACTATGCATGATGGAAGCCAACAATATCATAAATCTAAATATAAAGATAAATGGAAAGCTCATGCACATACAAAGAAAGAAGGGTACACAAAACCCTTCACCGATGCCTCCGGATCCAAAGGGGAAAAGGGAAGAAAAAGGGATAAATGCACATACTGTCACAAAGGATTCCATTCGGAATCCACATGCATGAAAAAACAAATAGATATGATGTCTCAAACAGTTCACAAAAACAACCTTGGATATCACATCCCTGAGGGTGCAAAGAAGAAGAAGCCATAAGATCTGAATTCCACGAAAGGCAATTCTAGCCATGCCTTGATTTCCATTAACTCCTCTCTCATTTCTTGGATCGTTGATTCAAGAGAATCACATCACATGGCTACATCAGAAGAATCATATTATTCATTGGATGCATGCAAAGGTCCTCCTATTCTGATGGGGGACAACTCTTCTGTCGAAGTCACCGGAAAAGGAAGGATTGAACTCACCAATGGAAGCTTTGTGAATCTGCTACATGTTCCCAAACTTTATGTCAAACTTCTCTCCATGTATCAGATGAAAAATTCTAGCACCGGAAAGAAATTCATATTCACACCAAATTCCTTGGACATCTACGACATGCAAACCAACTATAGGGTTTCTACTGGTGAGGTAAATCATCAGTCTAGATTGTATACTTTTTCTGAATTCATTGAACCTGATTCTGCTTTACTTCTTACTCATGCTGATGAAAGTAGTAGGATATGGAATGAAAGGTTTGGACATTTGAATTTCAGATACATGCAACAACTTAGCAAGAAAATATTGGTTGATGGTCTACCAAACATCCATTTCTCCAAGGGAGTGTGTGAGGGATGCGTTCTCGGGAAACACCCTAAAGAGAAATTCAACAAGGTAAAGTATCAGAGAGTCTATGCACCTTTATATCTGATCCACAATGACCTTATGGGTCCTTTTCCACATCTATCCATCAACAAAGTGAGGTTTTTCATCATTTTTGTTGATGATTTCTCAATTTTTACTTGTATCTACTTTCTCAGGGAAAAATCTGAGGTCTTTCAACACCTCAAATATTTCAAAGCCCTGGTTGAGACACAGTACGAAAATAAGTTCAAAGTCCTCCGAACTGATAAAAGTGGAGATTATGTGAATCATGAGATCCACAATATTTTCCATGAGGAAGGGATTTAGGTGCAACATATAGTTCCCTATACTCTGCAACAAAATGGAGTTGTTGAGCGGAAAAACAGATCTCTAAAGGAGATGGCATGTTGCATGTTTCATGCAAATTCACTACCACTACCAAATTCAATGCCAAATAACTTAATTGTGCAACATACATCCAAAACATATCTCCTCATAGATATTTCAAGGATATGACCCCCTATGAGGCTTGAAGTGGCCTCATACCGAAAGTGACCCACTTTCACATTTTTGGTTCACGTGCATGGGCCTATATTCCCTCTGAAAAGAGGAAGGCACTTGATCCACATAGCACCAAGTGCATTTTTTTCGGATACCCCGATGATGTGAAGGGATATAGGCTTATTAATATTTCCTCGGACCGACTCATCATTGAGCGTAGTATCCAATTCGAGGAAAGTGTCTCGCATGCACCTCAACATCCACATTCATACATCTTCATTCTTCCACCTGCTTGATATGATGAGCATGCACATGCCAACTCTTATTCAAACGTGAGTTTTGATTCAAAGGACTCAGATGATTCAGATTCAGAGTCAGAGCATCCAGATGCAGTTGCAGAGCCATAACAGAGGCCCAAGTGGGCACAAACTACTCTTTAGGATGCAGGGGATCTCGTTGGTGATCCAACCGATACTAGGAGGACTCGATATGATTTCGAGGAGCCTCCTATTGCACTCATTTCCACATAATCATTTCCCTCTAGGCATATTTTCTTGGTTTAGTCTTCAGATCCACAATATTATGGAGAGGTTGTTGGAAATCCCTATTGGATTAGTAAGAAGGGGGGTGAATCAATAATAGAGCAATTTAATACTTTTTAACCATATAATCCAAGTGTTGTATTAATGAAGCATTATCATCCAATAACTGTAGAGTAAATAAGCAATGAACAAATGAAAAAACACACACATACACAGTACACCATTATTTTACGTGGAAACTCAAATCGAGAGAAAACCACAAAATGATTTTTCTTATATGTCTTGAAGAATTACATTCATTGGAAGCACCAACTTCTTTTGTTTTCCAGCTGCAACTAGAAGGAGGCTCCAACCCCCTAGTTTCTCAAGATACAACCTGAGGGATGCTCCAACTCCCTAATTCTCTGGCTACAACCAGAAGGAGGCTACAACCCCCTATGTTCTACGGCTACAACCGGAAGGTGGCTCAAACCACCTGTCCTTGCCCCGTCCAACCTCCCTGAAGTAGAACTAGAATTATGGAACCACTGTCACACTATCATTGTGATATATACCGCTGTAAACCTGTACCAATAAATCTGAACCATGCATCAACCATACATCAACCTGTACCTCAACCTGTACCATAAACAAGTGCATCAACCATGCACCAACCTATACCAAACAACTTGTAATCAACATGTACCATAAACAAGTGCATCCAACCATGTACCAATTATGTACCAATCATGTGTCAACTACTCATCAACTATGACTCATCAATATGTACCAACATCATCAACTA
>JZKD02S0811376.1:41900-56556 GCA_000966675.3 Picea glauca | reverse complement strand
CTCAACCATGTACTCAACATGTACCTCAACCAAAATCCCTCATCAATTTCATCATCCAAATATTATTTGTAGCTCTGTAATAGACCTAGTGTATATGATCACATTCCTGCAAACCCTCCTTAACTTTAACAACAAGAGACTAGCATTTTCATCAAACGTTTCTTTAGTCTCACATGCCTAGTTTCAGATTAGTCAACAACCCTAACTTGAAGTAATCATAACTTTGTACCTATAATGTATAAAGATTTGAAACAGATATACAATGTTCTTCAGTGTGTTTTGTGCAATTCCTCCAAGTTTCACTACTTGGAACCTCTCAGAAAAAGAGTTATAGCAAAAATGACATACCTTGCTGAATTCTAGATTATTCTAGAGAGCGACCTTGTAGAGCGTGCCCCGCACTGAATATTTGTTGAAATTATCTGAAACTATTACAAAGAATACTAAATAATGTACCCTAACAAAAAAAATTGGTTTCATTGAATTTGGATCTGTTATGAAGAATTTATGACGTTTTTACCCGAAACACCTATTTTTGACTAGTTTCAGGACTAGCCACAAACCCTATTTTCCATGTAGTGTAACTCCCACAATAAAACAACCCACATGATGATTTTTTTACCACAAATACTTGCATATGTTTTATCAATGTCATATAAATTTCATTATATTAATCATTATAGAAAGAAAGTTATAGAGAAAATGGTGATATGACCTGTAAATAACATACCTTAGAAAGCACCATCAAAAGAATTTATCCTTCCTTGCATTTTGGCCTTCTTTTATTCACCTTCCATCAGAATTTCAGCCTATATATCCTTGGTTACCTAAAAAACCTATAGATATTAAATATTCTCAAGTGTGATTAAAATTATAGAGCCTTTCCTCTTATTTATACTCTCCAAGTAGCTTCCTTAAAAACATATTCTAGGTCACTTGGCCCCACTTTCCTTATTTTAGGGTTAACTCACTTCTAATTTCTCCATTAAATTTATTATTGAAATAATTTATTTTTTATTCACTTTGAATTATAATACAATCATTACTTCACTTTATTATTTACCTTTTAAAATCTCTTAAACCACTTTGACTATGACCTTTTGGGGCTTCTAGATGACATATGAGGGTTCTCCAACTTCGTAAGGCCATAACTCTCAAACCGTGAGGAGTTATGTTGCATTCCACATACCACTAGAAATGGAATGAAATGTACTATCCATATAGAATAATATTATCTGAAAATATATCATAAATCATATCGTTAACCTGGGGTCTCCAACTTCTCATGGACATAACTCTCTAACCGTGAGGAGTTATGTGACATTCCACATACCAAAAAAAATGGAATGACAAGTGTTGCGCCTCTTTCATCACATTCCTGAGAAAAATAGAGGTGCTTGCAAGCTTAGTTGGGTTTCCTAGGCAGGACAACTATAAGGAAAAGGGTTAGAGAAAGAAATACAAAAGAACAAATAAGAATTAAACTAAGAAATAAAACAACAACTAAATTAATGAGAATAGGGACATAAGGACAAAAGAAAGAATTAGACCCATGTCACCAATGATAAGGCTGATATTAGTGAAAGAAAACACCGAGAAGAAAGAGGACTATGAGTCCCTTCTTCCTCCAAGGGAGGGCTCTTGGACCCCCACAAATAAGCTCTTCTTACAACTTTGAAAATGAAAATGAAAATGGTGAAAGAATTCTTTGGTAATCCACTCAAGGGGCGGGATGGATTGCCCAATGAAATGATGCAAGTATACTCTTAGTAAGGATAGAGGATCCTTCAAGAAAATAATGGCAGCATAACTTTGCTATGAATTCCTTGAAAAATGAAGTGTATCCATGGCCTTTTTATAGCATTCCTTTGAGGTATTGTCCAACTAGTTTGTAGTGTGTAAAGAGGCCAATTAGGGAATTTCTAGGTCTTTGACCAGCCACCCAGTCAAATCCAGTCCATATTTAAGTGTCAAATAAACTTGGAAGCTGAACCATAAGTGGGTGGGAGGCTGACCACTCTCATAAATGCGTTGTTTCTCAGGTGCACAACTTTTTGTGACAACAGTGGCGCATCGTGCTCATGTGTGTGAATATTGCATTTATGTTTTGTGCATGTGTGCACGTGCCCTATGTCTTCATAGCGCGCTTTAATTTTTGCACTAGTTGTATAGTTTTTGACCCTTTGGGAATCCTTTTTTGATATTTTTGGTCCATGGGTGACCTCATAACTGTTTTATGATGCTAAATTCTTGTAACCATTTGCGGACGAAATTTCAATGATAACAGATGCCCCCTGATGGATGAGGTTAGGAGCATACGTATAGCTGAAATCCATCAATGTTTCTTCTACTGAGAGTGCTTTTGTAAGAGAGAGTGATAGTGAGATTGTCAAGAGTTACCCGTTGGAGGGAGAAGGGAACCTGTATAACCCGACCTTCCATAAGGTGTGTAAAAATAAACTGTGTACAAACGAGGTGGGCATGCCCCATGCTCATGTCATGTAACTCAAAAGAGGAATGATGTGTTGATGTAGACAATTGTAGCGCCCTCAGGGGCGGTCATGAGAAAGGAAGAAGACAATTCTGCAGAGGAACATACTCTGAACGGTAGGCAATGATATCTGTAAGAAATATCACAGATCTTGTAGGCATTGATAGCCCAACCCAGTTCGGAGGTCTTCGACAAATATAAGAAATAACTGCAATAGTTGCAAAGTAAGACCCACTGTAACATGAGAAAGTGTTGAAGTTGAATATTATGGGGGTCAATGATAGTAGGGATCAATTGTGGTTCTCTATGTGCCGTCCGAGATCTCTCATTGGATAGGTAATGGGAATCAAGATACTATCTCCCTTATGGAAAACTGTGTTGATGTCGACAAAAGGGGGACGCGACTCCCAGAAGTAAGGGGCTTTGTGAAATATACTAGGTGAGGTTAGGAATTGGAGGAGGTACATGGTCGAAGTCAATATGTATGGAGACTCAAGACTTCCCTTGTTTGGGGGTATATGTGAAGTATAAGTGGCCGCAACCATTCAACTAAGTCAAGTGTCAGAGGGACAACAAGACATGGGATAAGTTGTGCTAGAGGTGAGACAAAGTGAACAAACTCAGAGGGTAGAGGTAAGTGGCCTATGGGATACTCAGAGGATATGAATGATGTCAATAAGGGTAGATGATAAGGAGTGCCCCAACCAAGGGCGACATGGCTTGCATTTTCCAAAAAAGGGAAGAAGGTCGCCAAAGGTGACGACAAAAAAGGGTAATATAAATGCTAGAAACAAAAGGTGTTTGTACAATAAATAAATAATATGGGATCAGTGTAAAAATACAGAAACAGGTGCCCCAATAGAATATGGTTGGCCCGGGTAGGGCACAATTTACTTGGAGAACTGGTGGAGGGTGGGGGTCCCATGGGTGGTTTTCTGTATGAGGTAGGTGAAATGAAGGGAAATTTGCAGATGGGAAAACTGATCATGGATGAAATGGAGGGTTCATGATACTGCAGAGGTGCAGTCAAAAATAGGAAATTGAAGAGATAATCTGGGAGTCCGGTGGGAGAGCTAGCAAAATGAGGAAAATGAGTATGTGGCTAATTCGCGACATGATGGAAAACTATCGGGACTCCCATCCCTAAAGGGTTTTGAAAAACAACATGAGTGTCAAAGGTGCAAAAGGGTGCTATGAATGGGACAACTTATGTGGGTAAGAGTGCTACCGGGTGACAGTACTGAAGATGCAAATGGAGGTGTTGGTACTGCAGAGCTAGAGATGGGGACCCTAGAGGAAAATGTCAGAGGATGTGACTGGAGATGCAAGTGAGATTAAGAGGGAATGACTACATGCCAGTGTTGAGTATATACCTAAAGGGGTTTCATTGATGTATGATGACCAAGTACCCGCACACATGAAAACCAAATGCCCGACGTGAACAATATATGAAGAGAATCGAACATACGAGCATTTGTTTGATAATTTTGAATATGTACATGCATACTTGGTCGAGGTATGAAAAAATGGTGTCCCGGAGGCTCAGGATGAAAAGAGGCCCAGGGACTGTCATGATGTAGATGTTGGGATGTTGATCCCGTGGCTGAAGACAGATCGGGGAATGGACACCCGAAGCTCCCAGAATGGTGAGTGGAAGTTTGGTGAAAAAGGACTATATATAGCTGTAGGGCCCACATTGCCACCTCATTTTTACTTGCTACTACAGTGACTGGACGAGAAGTATTCAGAGGAGATTTGGATATTATAGGAGGATGAGGCATCCGATTGAGGACCAGGGAGATTTAGGTTAGTAGTCTAATCATCCTGCATAGAAGTAGGGTTTCCATTTTTGGGCAGGGCTTGTACGGAGGGCCATACAGGGGGTTTTATGGGTGTGGGCCCCCACATGCGTGGGTGATACAGAAGTATGCACGCACAAGTACGCCCCTACCCACCGGATAGGTGCACATGAGGGCACTTGTAAGGGGGGAAAAGGCACGCATTATGTGTGTGCATGTTGGCTACACATCCATGCATGTGTGCGTGATTGTGTATTGGACAGGTGTGCTTTGATGCGCGCATGTGTTCGTCATAGGGGCACATGAAGGCAGCCCTGTAGGATGAGCAGGTGTGCATGTGTGTGTGCCTGTAGGATGGATAGGCACGCCTGTGGAGTGGAAAAGTGCGCATACGTGTGTGCCTGTGGAGTGAACAGGCACGCATGTGTGTGCACCTATGGGTTAAATAGTCGCCCCTTGGAGGCAAGGTTGACGGGTGTAAAACTTATCTTTTTAATGTTGTTTATGGTCCATGTAGATGACCTAGGACTTTTTTATGTGGCTGCAGGTGATCGTTTTACATGATGCCAGTTGGGTGGTGAGAGTGGGATTGGTCCCAGCTAAGAGATGCCATGGCGATTGAGGATCTGGGGGTTCGTGCGACTTTGGAAGCCTCTGGGTTGCTGAAGTTCTTTGAGTGCCTATTGATATGGGCATAGGAGTATCTCCTGCAGTTCCTTATCCGGATGTGGAGTCCGGACTTGCATTTTTTCATGGTGCAGGGAGAGAAGATTGCCTTCATTGTGGTGGAGGACATATATTTTTTGACTGGGCTCCCGTTTTGGGGAACGCCCCTACCGGCAGAGCCGATGTTACCTAGGGATGTGGCGCTAGTGAAAATGGGTTGGAGGTTTTGTTCGAGGGAAAAATTTATGTCGAGCTCTGTTGTGAGCATTGGGATGATGGATGCTCTAGCACATCACTGTATAACAACGATGATTGTGAGAGTGTATGGGTCCCTTGCGGCTCAGGGGATCAGTGGTGGTTAGCTGTGTGTGATGGAGAGGGTATTGGTCGGTGAGCACTTCGCCTGGGGGCTTACACTGCATGCCAGGATGGTAGGGTAGCTGGACCATTGTCGGTCCATTGATACATGAGAGTTTGCCTTTGGGTCCATCCTAGTGGCCTAGTTTTTGGAGAGGGTGCCTATGTTGCACCCTAGGATTTTATTGGGTGCTCCTGGGGCATGGGAGCCATGACTGAGGTGGTGGTCGAATATTTTTCTTCACCATGGTGGTGGCAAGGGCAGCCACTTCTTCATAGCTGAGGCGATGCAGGTGTGGCGGCAGATACCACAGGTGATATTGCAATTCGCATATGTTGGTGTTGACTTCCAGGAGGATCCAGACATGGTGTTACCTCCAGGGGAGTTTTTTGACCATCGAGGTATGTTCATGAGTTTTATAGATTTTTTTTTTGAGATAGCATGACATGTGTATTTGGTATAGATGCTGATACTATCTATTGTTTGTTTGTATGTGCATATGTGGCACCTCGCGGGTGAGAGGTTGAGTTGCTGAGAGCGCCGGTTCGCCAGGATCCGAAGAGACTGTCACGAGGAGGGCCATGGGTAGGAGAGAGATGTCGGCATGAGGATACTGAGGTGAGACTAGATGAGCTTGAGAGAGTAGCGAGGAGATGCTATTTTGATGACCCAGGTGCCAGGCCATCACATGCTCCTCCGGCGGATGCCGGAGCAGATTTTGAGGAAATTTTCCGCCACCTGGAGGCAGTGCTACAGGGCATGCTTGAGGGCATGTGGTCGCATATCTAGTATGAGGGTATCCTAGAGTAGTGTGTGGGGGTTCCGCCACCATGGTGGGCCGTGGTACAACGAGCAGTAGTAGCAGGTGCTGCTATGAACGGACAGTTACCTCCTGGTCAGGAGGGACCAGTAGTGGGTGGGGGACCACCACCTGAGGGAGGGGCAGGAGGTGGTGCTCTAGAGGCACCTTAAGTGGTGCTCTATGTATTTTTGTATTTTTGTATATAGGTTGGTGAGCCCATTTTGTACTGAGGTGCTTCATTGGCCTACGGATACTTGTATTTTTGTATGTAAACATTTGGATGCCACTGTGGACCATCTTATATATACATGAGTATACATTTTGAGATCTATGTGGTGTTTACATGTGTTTTGTTAATGTGTTGATGATGTCTAATCTATGTATATGCTGTGACAGGTTTTTGATATGTTTATGTATGTGTAGAGGTATCTTGATGTGATATATGCCAGTCTAACACAATGTTAGCTAAGTTATTTGTAATTTGATTCAATTGCCTTAGAATATGTGTAAATGTAATGGAATCAAAATGTCGAGATAAAAGTCTAACATGCAGGTATTTGCGAAAGAGGCAAGGATCGTGGATGCGGTACACATTGTTGAGTTGGAGAACGACTAGTTGAGAGATGAGAAGTACGCTAAGGTGACGAATATGATGATGTTGGGCATCGTCGAGGAGGCCAATGACGGTAGTTTATTCGGCTTGGTTGTTGGTGGCTGAACCCAAACATATGCCGTTTGAATGGAGCATTTCATATGAGGAGGTATAGAGGGCCCAAGCTACCGAAGTGATATTTTGTGTCCATTGGCTGGTGCCATCGATGTAATCGATGCGGTAGGCCGATGGAGGACGCATCTGTCAATAGAAAAAATGATAGTTTAGACGTGAGGGATGGAAAAAAGATTAAAAACACTATAAAAGAAAAAAAACCTAGAGTAGAATGACTACGCTTAGGCATAAAATTTCTTTAAGTATAACCCGTTGATGGGTTCTTTGAGAGAGAGGCCTTCGGGAGAGGCCAGGATGTATGCGCCTTTGGTGAGGCAATGTTGGATAATGTAGGGGCCACGCCAGAGTGACTCATATTTTCCATCACTGAAGGTATCATGAGCGATATCATAAGCAAGGATGAGGTCACCTTCGTGAAATGAGCGAAGGTTGACATGGTGATCAAATGTGGCCTTTGATCATTTTTTAGTTGCCTCATTGTTTTGTAATGAAGATCGACGATATTCATCCAAGGACTCTAAGTTCAGCAAGCACTGCTCCATTGGAGCAGTGTTGGGTAATAGCTCAGTTGCGATGTGTAAGGTGGGAATTTCGCACTTGATGGGTAGAGTGGCCTCAACCCCATGGACTAGATGAAATGGTGTGAAACTAGTGGCTGTTTTCATAGCAGTACGGTAAGCCCATAGCGTAGAAAATAACATATGATGCCAATTGGTCTTATGTTGGTTAACCATGCACTATAACATGGTCTTGAGGACCTTGTTGACTGCTTCGACCTGTCCGTTAGACTGAGGGTAATATGGTGAGGAAAACTCATGGGAGAATCCTAACTGAGATGAGAGTTCGACAAAAATCTGATTCTCAAAGTGTTTCCCATGATCAGAAACTAGTTGGAGTGGTACTCCAAATCGGGATATGACGTGGTTAAATAAAAAACGCATTGCGGTGTCAGTGGTATTGTTGAAGGTGGGCATAGCTTCCGCCCATTTTGTGAAGTAATTGACTACGACAACAATGTATTTGTGGCCATTTCTAGAGGGGGGATTACAAGTCATGAAGTCAATTCCCCATTTACAAAAGGGGCCGACAGTAATGACTGGGTGAAGGAGAGCAGGTGGTGCTCATGCTTTGTTGGCATAAAGCTGACATTTCTCGCATCGTTTCATGGCATGAATACAATTGTGAAACAAGGTAGGACAAAAGTAACCTGCTCGGATAATCTTCTGAGCAGTGGATATTACTGAAAGATGGCCCCCACATGCACCTCTATGGCAGTCATTCAAGACTCTATCGGCCTCATCAATGATCAGGCATCAACGAAGAATGGTGGCGACCCCTCGCTGGTATAAGATGTCTTCGATGAGGAGGTAGCAGGGGGCCTGGTGGCGAATACGACAACGATCATCGCGTGAAAGGTGGTTACCAAACTTTTGAGTTCGGAGGTAGACGAGGAAGCCGCCATACCAAGGATCATCCGAAGTGATGTAAAAGAGGTGTTCGTCGGAAAAGTTGGTATTGAAGGGGGCACTAGTTATGTTAGAGGGGAAGGCCATGACAAGTTCGACGAGGACGAGGGCTTTCTTTCTCTTGGGTGTTGAGAATTCAAGATCGTACTCCTGAAGGATAACAGTCCATCGGGAAAATTTTCCACTAATTTGCCGACGACTGAGCAAGTATTGCATAGGGTTGGAATCTACTACGACCTTAGTTGTGCGAAGTAGAATGTAATGACACAATTTCTGGACTGTGAAGACAACTGCAAGGGCTAGTTTCTCTTCATGTTTATACTTCAAGGGTGGGCCTGAGAGGTTTTTACTAACGTAATAAATGACATGCTCATGATCGTCATCACCGATTTGAATGAGAACTCCTGCTACTGAGACGACTGAGGCTGATATGTAGCAGACATAGTCGCAACTATAGTTGGGTGCACTAATTAAGGGGGCATTGGAGAGCGCCACTTTAAGATCGTCAAATGACTGTTGGGCATGTTCATCCCAATAAAATGGGATGTCATGACATAGTAAGCGAAGGAAACCATGTGCGCGAGTGGCGTAGTCTGGGACAAATCACCGTAGAAAGTTATCCTTGACTTGTAGGCTCTGGAGTTGACATAAATTCCAGGGAGGTGGAATTTCAGTGATATCTTGGACTTTGAGGGGGTCCATGGTAATACCACTTTGGGAAAAGATGAATCTGAGGAGGCGCCCCACGGTAACGTAGAATACGCACTTGAGGGGATTCAAGCGGATGTGGTACTGACGAAACCGTTGGAAGATGATCCGTAAATCATCAAGATGTTGGGTACGTTTCTTGGATCGAGCTGTGAGGTTGTCCAAGTATGCGAGGATGATATGAGCCAGATCGTGAAAAATGTATGTCATAGCCCATTGGAAGTTGCGCCAACATTCTTTAGGCCAAATGACATGACACGATATGCAAAAGTACCCCAAGGGGTAGTGAATGCGGTTTTGTATTGATCGGCTGGGTGAATTTGGATTTGATTATAACCAGAGAAACTGTCCATGAAGGATAGAGCCTCGTGGCCTGCGTAGTCATCGATAATTTGATCGATGAAGGGTGTTGGAAAGTTGTCTTTGGGACATGTGTGATTGAGATCGCGAAATTCCGTGCAGACACAGATAGTGCCTTGTTTTTAATTAAAGGGTACAGGGTTGGAAACCCATGATGTATAGGCGATGGGGTATATGAACCCTGCCATGCATAATTTGTCAATCTCGGCTTTGATGGTCGTTGCTTTGGATGGGTGAAGCGGTCATTGTTTTTGATGAACTGGTGTAATGTCGAGCCAGGTGTCAATGCGATGTCCAACGATAGAGGGATCGAGACTAGGCATTTCTATATATGACTAGGAAAAAATATCCCGATATTCCTGGAAGAGGGATTTATAGGCAGTGATTTCTTGAGGAGTGCAAGCGGCTCCAATGGTGATTTCCTCGACGATGCCATTTTTGATGGAAATGTCAATTTTGATGGTCGGGAAAATGTTGGCCATGTTGCCTTCTTTAAAAGCATCCAGGGCAGGAATGGGGTTGTTGAACCAATCGGTATGCCTTGATGGGATAAAATCCTTGGTTTCGACTGTGTATATGGGGTGTTGGTTAGGAGGCGTGGAGGCTTCTTGTGGAAAGAAGAACGCTCGGTGGTGTAGCGCATCCGATGGGTAGTCAGGGTTGTTTAACTCTTCTAGTATTTCCTCGTCACAATGGAATTGGTGGGAATACAAGGGGTCGTGAAGAGTGATATTGGTGACTATTGTTGTGTGGATGTCCCTAGGGATGAAGAAGTAGGGGGAACAATGCAAGGAAATTGCGATGGTTCACTCGACATGAACCAAATATCGAAGTACTGATGAGTACCCATGGTAGTGGGATATAAAATTTCCATAGGGAAATGAGCGGGAGAATTGGGGGGAATTGGGGGTGAATCCTCAGATAAGTCATCTAAGAACTACAGAGGCATTGGGAGGGCCTTGGGTTCGGGAGAAATGATATGAAGAATCTCTAGTGATGAGGTAAGGTCAACCATCGATTCTGTGGGTCATTGAAGAATTGTCAATTGGTGTTTCCTATATTCAATGATTATAGGACACTGGTATGTAAAATGATCTAAGGATTCACATAGAGAGAAAGGGAATCTCATACGTTCATTGAATGAAGTTGTGACATAATGGTTGTCAGTTATTTTTGGTAGGGATGACGTAGCTAGACTGGATTCGCTCTGGAAGCTTTGGCGTACTACGGCTAATGTTTGTCAAAAGTGTGGCAGTGTTGGGCAATGGTGTGTATAATGGACATATTTTGAACATAGCGCAAGCTAATTTGGTTCATAGCCCTTTACTACTTGAGTGAGGGGCGGTAACGGTAGTACTTGCTATGGTGGCGAGTGTTGATGGAGTTTGATTGAGTGGAATAAAGTTGCATAACTCTGGTAGAGATGGGAAGTTGTTGGTTTGGTGTCCATATTTTTCACATAGCACACAATGGGGTTGGACGCACCGGGGAAGTGGAGGTGCGGGATCCTTCTTCTTTCTCCTGCCCCTAGCTATGGCAGGGAGGGTAGTGAGTGGGGGTGTAGAGGGTATGGTGGGAGTGAGTATGGGAATCGTCATTGGGATTCCTTCCATATGGGGGGGAAGGGATGGTCGAGGGACCATCGTGGGTGGATGTAAATACCAAACTGGAATTGTTAACACCATATTAGGGAGGGTAAGAGTTGCAGCTACTTAGAAAGCTTCGATGCCAGGTGGAGGGTAAAAGAAGGTGATTTGAGTAATGTCTTGGGGAACTGTCTCCCAAACTGGGATATGGCCTTAGGGAGACGTGAAATTGTGGACTGGTGGGGTCGACGAGTTTGCAGGAAGCTCGTGAGGGGGAAGCTCTGCGACTAGTGGGATGTCAGATATGATAGAATTCTCCCTAGGAGGAAGGGTATCCTCTATGTCAGTTCCATTAGATGATGTGACACATACTCGATTGGAAGGATGAAGGTGCGATGGTGCTCCATGGTAAGTTCCTAACAATGATGGATCTTTGAAAATTCTGAGACCCATTTCGTTGAGTGGGTATGCATCATGCCTCGTGTGGATAAGAGGAAGAATGTAATTGATGTTGGCAGAAGTGTTAGGGTCGTAATGGGAGACTTGGTCAATGGTAACGATCTTCCCATTGTGGGGGAACATCATTGTTCTAAAGATGAAAGAGGCAATTTCCTTTATAGCATACATGTAGCTATGACCGAATAGGATATTATAATTGAGTGGGGCGTCGATAACTTGAATGTCGATGAGAATAGTCTTGCCCCCGATTTCTACGGGGAAATTTTGGAAGAGCCCTTCAGGAGATGATGGTCGTCCATCATAAGTTCATAAGGTAATGGCAGAGGGTATGAGTTCGGGGGAACCAAGTTTTTTCCATACAGATTTGGACATAATGCATGTAGATTCACCTTCATCGATGATACACTGATGAACTGTAATGTTCCGTATTTTCACTGGGATTTGAAAAGCGATCAGAGCGGGAAGGTGAGGTTCTATGCTATTGAGATCAAATGTAATGAGTCGAGTATCTGTAGGGTCGACTGCCCCCAAGGCTGAAAGTAATGATTTCCACTAAGTGGGACAAGTCTGAAGGACTTCTAAGACTGACATGGTAGTCGATGATTGTGCTAAGTCATCAACCAAACTGTAATTATGAGCTACCCTAGCCTATGGGTTATGGACATTCCTACATAATGAGATG
The DNA here is from genome assembly GCA_000966675.3 of Picea glauca. NCBI lineage: Eukaryota > Viridiplantae > Streptophyta > Pinopsida > Pinales > Pinaceae > Picea > Picea glauca. Next base: position 44,452 of record JZKD02S0811376.1, on the reverse strand, counting down.
CCAGGGATGTGAAGAGGTGGTTCTGTGTTAGGGTGAGGGATCACCAATGGGGGTCTCATTGGTGCGGGGATTGTTTCTGGAGGAATGGGAGGGGACTCAGCGGGTGCATGGTACTGACGATTACATGATTTCTTCCTCGCTGGTGAGGAGGATCGTGCAATCTTATAGATTGTTTGGATTGAGTTATTGTCCCACCTGAGGTGGGGGAGGCTGCGTGTCCTATTGGGTGTTTATCACACCTTGGTGTGGAATAGGATTTTGTAGCACTGTAGGGGGGTTGTTGCATGTATTGTTGTGGGGCCTGCTGAGGGGAAGGCAATGTTGGAGGATGGGGTAGACTGCCTGAGTCTTTCAACTGTTTAAAATTAGTGATTTGGGGGCAATCATGAGTATAATGACCGAACTCACCACAAAGGGCACAAGGGAAATTAGTTTTGATAGTATTATTATTTCTCCCTTGATGCCTATTGTTATTGCCCCTTGGGGGTTTTGATTCCCTTGGTTCTGGTTTCCCCCAGCCGGCTGGTTTTGTCGGGGTTGATTCCCACTTTGGCCTGGGTTGTTATTGTTCCTATTTCTTCCTTTCTTTTTGGCATTGTTCGACGGGTGGGTCAAATTTTTCGTATTCAGCTGTTTGAAATTTTGATATTGTTGAACGGGAGAGGGTTGAACAAAATTCACCCCAGCGTGAGGATGTGGGGGACCAGGAAATGGAAAGTATGGATTCTATGGGGGTAATGATCCATAAGGTACATAGGAAGGTGTGGTGCTTTCGCTAGTACTATAAGCTGAGGTAGATGAGGTACCAGAACTTGTTTGAATAGGTGGGTGTATGGGGGGTGCCGACAGTGGCCCACTGATGGGTGGAGGCATAGAAATAGGGTATGGTTGTTGATAAGGGGGTGGGGGGTAATAAGAGGTGCCCCCATATGCTGGAGGATATTGAGGTGTGCCATACATTGGTGGTGGTTGGGGTTGAGGACTGTGGTGTGTGGTATTACCAATCAGTATGTCTGCTGAGTGAGACATCCCAGGTTTGTCTTGGCCAAATGGCACATCTTTTGGGAGATCAGGGAGTACAATGTATAATTACTCTGACTGTGAATAGATGAGGTCGTATTGTTGAGCCTTACTGATGGATTCCTCTTTAGATTGAGGGAAGGTGGAAGCTACATCCTTACTGAGGAGTTAGACAAGTGATCTAAGAAACCAGTCAAGGCATTGTTGTTTGGTGGTTTCAACTTTGCATAAACTACGTCATCTATGCCACTCGTGAATGTGATTAGCGATATGTGTGGCTGAGTTTTGTTTGAAATTAGAGAGTATCTCAAGACCGTTGTCATGGTGGATTGGTAATTGGAAGAAGGTAAAAAATGATTTGGCCAAGGACTCGAAAGTCGCATGGGACCCTGATTTTTCATCTACATACCATTTGGCTGATGGGATAGTGAGTGTGCATTGAAATAATAATAGTGTAATGGAATCATCCATGATGTTGTTGGAAGAGAACCATAGGTGGAAATTCATGACATGGTTGGCAGGGTCATCTCCTCCCTTTCCTTCAAACTTGGGGATGTCTGAAGGTAGTTTGGTGGGCATTGCAGGCCATGTGGGGTCATGCAATATAGGATCATTGGTGAGTTTGCTTAGATATGGTATGTTAAGAGAGGCCAAATGGCATCTGCAATGGGGGGGAGGATTAGCTCCAACCATGGTGTAAGTGTGTTGTGAACCTGACCCTTGAGGGGGGCTAGGTGGGTTGGTACTTCCCCCTTGAGAGGTAGTTGGTCCTCCTCTTCCATGTAAAGGAGAGAGAGTGGAAAGAGGGACTTGGGAAGTGGACCCAAGTAATGTGGAACCAAGCAAAGTTGATCCTAAGATAGTAGCACTCACAGGAGTGTGTGAAGGTGGTGTCGATGAGGTGGCAAGACTAGGAACTCCCACTAAAATAGGAGGGAGGTTTAGTAAGTGTCTGGAACGACGGAGGTTATGTGGGTCCCCTATGATGTCCAACTAGCTAAGTGAATGTGTGCAAATGGTGGTGAGAGTAATAAAGAAACAAGAGCCTTTGTTGCAAATTTTGATCTTTACACAATATATATATCCAAATCAAAATGTAATCAGAAGTGCATCATACATAAAGTGGTTTGAAAAAGAAGCATATATGTGGATAAGTGGGTTTTGTCCATGTGGGGAATCAAAGAAAACAAATGCTCTTGTCCTAAAAAGGCGTAACATTCTTCCTCTCAAATAGCACTAGATCTTCCAATAGTACTCAATAGTGGGGTATGAAGTCACCGGAAGAGAAACTAGTGAAGGATGAAATAATTGGTTATACTGAGGGGTAAAGGGGGCATATCCCGAAAGAGCTGGCGATATTTCCCAATAGCCACACAAAATCTGATCAAGGTGTGATTGCAGCCCACAATTGCTACCTGGGTAGATGTCCTAAAATTTGGTCGCTAGGTACCTCGGTCAAAGTGTGTCATTTAGATTTTCAGCCTTCAAGAGGTGGGTGCCTCAAGGGGGGACATACACAACAACTAGACCTC
>JZKD02S0811376.1:5078-24535 GCA_000966675.3 Picea glauca | reverse complement strand
AAAAAATACTAACACAAATTTTCGAAGGAAGGGATTGAAAATGGAATTCATCAACCCTTGGAATGTGGAAGGTGCATTTTTAAGGCCAAAAGGCATGACCAAAAATTCATAATGGACTTCATGAGTTCAGAATGCTATTTTTGGGATATCTTCTTCCTTCATTCTAATCTGATGATACCCTGAACGAAGATCCAACTTTGTGAAATAGATTGTTCCATGTAGTTAATCTAACAATTCATCAATGATGGGAATATGAAAATTATCTTTAATAGTGATCTTATTGAGATCTCAATAATATGGACACATACGTCGTGAGCCATCTTTCTTGAATAGCATTACCACCGGTGTAGAGTAAGAACTTTGGCTAGGTCTAATAATGCCAGCCTCTAACATTTCTTCAACCATGCGCTCAATTTCACTCTTCTAGGCATAAGGATATCTGTATGGCCTAATGTTAGGAGGAACACTCCCAGGAATTAGGTGAATATTGATGCAACACCCCCTACCTCGGCAGGTTTTGCGCGACCTCCCAGTCTTAGGATCATTCTAAACCTTTCCCTGAGTTAGATTGACTCTTCGATTTTCCCCACAAGGAATATCTCACACACACAAGGGTGTATCCACAAGTCCTTATGATTTATGCCTGTGTGATCAAACACAGGGCACTACTCTACACACTTGATCAACAATTATGATCGGGACTTTTACCGAAAAAGGAATTTCAAATTTCGCGACTTCGTGAAATCCTGGTGTAAGTTCCTCGACTCTTCAACCTATGAAACCGGAAATGTCAATGAAGGTTGACTCCTTCAATGCACCGAACACATGCCACTTGTTGCCCACTAATTTCTTCTTTTTAGGACTTGAGCAAACAACCAACAATCGTTCCTCTTCCCTTATGATTCTCTGAATTCTTAAATTTCTCCTTTGGCGAGATCGATAGCCTTTCGGGATTTTTGTCGAACCTTGACCACTCCTTTGACTTCCACCACACGTATCCTCTAACTGATACTTAGGACCCACCTTTCGACGTTTCTCTCTTCGTGATTTTGGGAGTTGTGTTGACCATGCAACTCTACCTCTTGAGTCTAGGAACCTTGAAACCCGATTGGGGCCCAACGACTATTGTCCCTCAACCTTTCGGGAATTTTTCCTTTTTCTCTATGGGATTTCGCGACTCACAAAAATCCACAGTAGAGATTTTCCTTACCTTTCAAAACTCCCATTCCAAAATTCCCAAAGCCTCACCTCCCACGTGATCTATGACTCATATCTTCCTCGATCTGACAGCTCTAGATATTTCGAGATTTCGCGAACTGGGAGTTTGAAACTCTCGATTTCAAAATCACAGCCTCCTCTACTTCCCAAACCCTGAAATGTCGAAATGGGCTCAACGATGATTATCCCTAACCAAATCTCGGTCCATGTGACTACTTCCTCCATGAACACAACCCTACTCCAAAGACACATCATGTTTCATGACTTCGGGGTTTTCAACGCAAAGTGCCCCGACTCCTTGTCATCGAAATTGCCAAAATGACAAAATTTCGAAATTCCACTCTAAAGGGGGATCAATGGCTCATGTTGATTCTCATCCAATGGTCACTACTCCTCCTAAGCTCTTGAATGCTAAAATACACTCAATCTTAACCTTCTCACAGATCTGCAAGATCCAACAGTCCACATTATTTTGACACTTCTCCACGAAGCATCTCCACCGTTTGTTTCAAATCCTCTCCCGCGTGACCTCCCAGAGGTTAAACTCTGTGCTCCTTCCTCCATATCCGATGGCTATCGGTCCTTTACACTAGATCTGACAGCCTAGATCTGTTTCTCTTCCTTGTTCACTTTCCTGCATGCGTCTGGACATAGACTTTAATGACCCAGATCTCGCCTCTCCAGTTGATCTAACGACAATTGTGCTCTACCTTGAGAATGCCCTTCTTCCTTTCCCTTGGAATATTTCTTTCTCCAAAAGGCCTCAGCCTATGTCTCTACTACAAAGCCTGTAACCTTATCTCCCGCCTGTATTCTAAGTGGTGTTCCTCCTCCTGAGATTTATTTCTTTGAACCTCAAAGGTTCTTTCGAACTCTGCAACCTCTTGTAGGACATTTGCATGAAATGGTGCTATCTCTTCTGAGCTTATCTATGGCTCTGACCTCAAAGTGTCTCTATCCCTTTCTCTCCTTGAAGGGATGTAAGTGCCCTCTGGCAAATTCCTGCTCAAGCACGTTTTGCTAAGCCTGTAGGGTGTTCAGTAACCCTGTGAGTGTCTCCTCTTGTGACACTTCGCTTCTCTCTAAACTCAAACAAGAGTTCCTTCTATGCACACTTGCACCAACTCAATGCCCACCTCAAAGAGTTCTCCAGAATCCTCAGTGACTCTGTCTTCTCACTGAACTCAAAATAGATTTCTCCTCAATGCATCCTATGCATTTGTTGAATTCCCTCCTGGCAGAGCCTTTACAGAATTCTCAACAATTCTGCTTCTCCTCTCTATGCTCTCCTCTGAAAAGTTTCTCCTTCAAGGTGTTCAACAACCTTGAGGCTTCCTCTTTTAGTCAATGACTTTTGCTAGTGTGCCATCCTAACACGTCTTTGTCTGAAATTCCACATAATTCAGAAGTGCACTCCCGCACTGGTTTTCAGAGACCGCAGTACTCTATCATGCACTCTTGCATGAAACCACAAAGAATCCAAAACTAAAATCAAAGAACTCTCAGATAGGAAAATCTATCTATCCCTGTAAATGCACATCTAACATACATCTACAACATACCATCAACACATAAAGGCATTCATTCATGAACTCACAAACACATGAACAACAACATGCAAGAAAAAATTCTATGTTTGTATTAATCAAGAATGCTTGATTACAATGTGTTCGAGCTCATAATTCAACAGAGTCTCAGCTCTCCTCTCCTATATAACCTATTCTTTGTTCTTCTCTGACTACTCTAAAAAACAAAAAGAAGATCTCTTTACAAAAGGGGGCTCCTCGAGTGCTTCCCTCCATCCTCACCAACTCTCATTAATTACAATGAATTACATTGAATGGGCCATCTAATCCAAATTGGATCTAGATCCCCATAAAATTATCAACCATTAAGGTGACACCAACTACAACATGCTCGAAGACACGGCTTCGGCTCTACCAGCCTTACAAACATTTAATACATTAAATTCAAATTTGAAATTTGAAAGTGAGAGGCTTGTGCCTCTCCTCTCCATTGAATGCGTGTTGGGTGTGTTGGTGCTTTATGATGTTGGAGCGATGCTCCTGCATCATACTCCTTAGCTACAAAAGTCATGAGATCCTTCTCATGAGCTTCCCAGCACTGCTGTTTAAATCCACCTGGATCCTAAATAGTTCTTTGGAGCTGTCCATCTGCTCCACTGCTTCGCTGTTGCTGCTGCATCTATTGCCCTGCTACTATGGTAGGTTCTCCTCTGCTCAACTCCTCCTCACTAGCAGTTTTCGCTGCTGACCTCGACATCAGCCTTCTAATATTCTCAATATCCTCATCCAGCTGCTCCCATGGATGGCTTTCCTTTTGTAGCATGCTTCACTGCATTTCTTTCTTGCCAATGGGTAGATCATCCTGATCCCCCAAACTATCTTCTTCCTCTATGGCCTCAACTTGCCACCCTGCTGCAAAATTCAGCTTTGCAGTCTTATCTTCTTGACTGATCTATTGTTCAGTCATCTTCTCTGACGGACTTGCTTTTTCCATTTCGCCTTGTGCTAGTTGAATTATAGCTTCCTCAAGCTGCTCCTCAGAGTGGGATTCTCCTTCATATTCTTCTACATGCCTTGGCATTGCAGTTATCATCTGTTCATATCCCTGGCTGAAATTTCTGAGAGATTCCTTAGAATGCTCCTCTACTAACATATGCATGACTTTCTACTCATGGCAGTCATCTACCAGTTCTGGGTTGTTCAAATAATCCTCCAACATTTCTAGCTCCTTCTCCCAATGATTGAGCATCTCAACTGTGTGCTCCTCTTCTTCTCCTTGGGCAAATTCTGACATCTTCTCCATCTTTTTGACAGTCACAGTTGGTTTTCCTTCCATTGTTGTTGCATTGGCAGCATAGACCCTGGCCTCAAATGGGCTATATGGCAGGAATACCTTTATCCCTCCAATCATCAGAATGCTCTTATGATCTTCCTTCTCTATTAGCTATCCATGCTGATATGAACTCACTTCTGAGCTCATATTTTCTCCCTTGCCACCTGGAAATTCGGGATTTCTTTCTTTCCCTCTTGATAGTCTATGAGATCATCCAGTGATCTCATCTCATTCTCAATGTCACTGAGATTTCTCCCAGTCTCTGGTTCACAAGTGTGAATCACTCCTTCTCTGTCACCGAGGCTTCTAACATGCCTCAACCATTCCTTCAATAGTCTCTGCTACCTTCGCGCCAATAAATAATGAACTGGCCACTTTACCCTTCTCTTTATGGGCCATTCATATACCCAATGCGGCTTTTCATCCTGCTGTATCCACAGTGAAAGCTCTTCCATTCTTTCCCTTATCTCAGTGAGCTCTTCATCCATCTCATCTTTTCTTTGCTGCTGCTGGTTCTTCTTTCCACCGTGTCCATGGCCTTCATTAGCCATCTTCCTATTCTTGTCTGCCCTCTTGGAAAACTTGTTGCTATCACTCTGCAACCGTGAGTGCTTCCAGCATTTCGTACAGTCATCCTGACTGTCTATTGACTGCTTCATACCTTGAAACAATCATCATGGAGCTTCAACACTCTGTCTTCCTTTTCCTCTGGCTCCCTCTGCTTGCAATATATAGACAAAATAAATCTTTGATACCACTTTGACGGTATCAGACTGTATCAACTCACAGTCCTCCTTTTGTCTGCAATTTGCAAACAAAAAAAAAAATATTGGCTCTGATACCACAACTGACGCAACACCCCCTGCCTTAGCAGGTTCTGTGTGACCTACCAGTCTTAGGATCATTCTAAACCTTTCCCTGAGTCAGATTGACTCTTTGATTTTCCCCACAGGGAATATCTCACACAGACAAGGGTGTATCCATAGGTCCTTATGATTTATGCCTGTGTGATCAAACACAGGGCGCTACTCTATGCACCTAATCAACAATTATGATTAGGACTTTTACCGAAAAAGGAATTTCAGATTTCGCAACTTCGTGAAATCCTGATGTAAGTTCCTTGACCCTTCAACCTCCGAAACCCAAAATGTCAACGAAGGTTAACTCCTTCAATGCGCCGAACACATGCCACTTTTTTCCCACTAATTTCATTTTTGGGGGACTTGAGCGAGTAGCCAACAATCGTTCCTCTTCCCTTATGATTCCCCGAATTCCAAAATTTCTCCTTTGGCGAGATCAAAATCCTTTCGATATTTTTGCCAAACCTTGACCACTTCTTTGACTTCTGCCACACATATCCTCTAACTGATACTTAGAACCCAACTTTCGACGTTTCTCTCTTCATGATTTTGGAAGTTGTGTTGACCATGCAACTCTACCTCTTGAGTCTTGAAACCCTGAAACCTGATTGGGGCCCAATGGCTATTGTCCCTCAACCTTTCAGGAATTTTTCTTTTCACTCTTCGGGATTTCACGACTCGCGAAAATCCACAGCAGAGAGTTTCCTTACCTTTCAAAACTCCCATTCCCGAATTTCTGAAGCCTCACCTCCCACGTGATCTACGACTGATATCTTCCTTGATCCGATGGCTCTGGATCTTTCAGGATTTTTCTAACCAGGAGTTTGAAACTCTCGATTCCAAAATCACAGCCTCCTCTACTTCCCGAACCCTGAAATGATGAAATGCCAAAATGGGCTCAATGACGATTAGCCCTGACGAAATCTAGGTCCATGTGACTTCTTCCTCTGTGATGACAACCCTACTCCAAAGACGCATCGCGTTTTGTGAATTTGGGGTTTTCAATGCAAAGTGCCCCGACTCCTTGTCATCGGAATTGTTGAAATGCCGAACACCGAAATGATGAAATGCCAAAATTCCTCTCCAAAGGGGAATCAACGACTCCTGTTGATTATGATCCAACGGTATCTACTCCTCCTAAGCTCCTGAATGCTAAAAGACACTCATACTTAACCTTCTCACAGATCTTCGAGATCCAATGGTCCACAGGATTTAAACACTTCTCAACGAAGTGTCTCCACCGTTTGTTTCGGATCCTCTCCTACGCGATCTCCCAGAGGTTAAACTCCATGTGCCTTCCTCTGGATCCAATGGCCATCAGTCCTTTACACTAGATATGACGACCTAGATCTATTTCTTTTCCTTGTGCACTTTCCTGTGTATGTCTGGACGTAGACTTCAATAACCCAGATCTCGCCTCTCCAGCTGATCTAACGATAGTTGTACTCTACCTTGAGCATGCCCTTCTTCCTTTCCCATGGAATATTTCTTGCTCCAAAATTCCTCGGCCTTTGTCTCTGCTGCAAAGCCTGTAACCTTGGCCCTCGCCTGTATTCTAAGAGGCGTTCCTCCTCCTGAGCTTTATTTCTCTGAACCTCAAAGGTTCTTTCGAACTTTGCAACCTCTTGTAGGAACTTTGCATGAAATGGTGCTATCTCTTCTGAGCTTATCTATGGCTTTGACCTCAAAGTGTCTCTGTCCCTTTCTCTCCTTGAAGGGATGTAAGTTCCTTCTGGCAAATTCCTGCTCAAGAATGTTTTGCTAAGACTACTAGGTGTTCAGTAACCCTGTGAGTGTCTCCTCGTGCGACACTTCTCTTCTCTCTGAACTCAAACAAGAGTTCCTTCTGTGCACACTTGCACCAACTCAATGCCCACCTCGAAGAGTTCTCCAGGATCCTCAGTGACTCTATCTTCTCACCGAACTCAAAATAGAGTTATCCTTAATGCATCCTATGCATTTTCTCAATGCCCTCCTGGTAGAGCCTTTACATAATTCTCAACAATTTTGCTTCTCCTATCTGTGCTCTCCTCTGTACAGTTTCTCCTTCAAGGTGTTCAAAAACCTTTAGGCTTCCTCTTTGAGTCAATGACTTTGGCTAGTGTGACATCCTGGCACGTCTTTGTCTGAAATTCAACAGAATTCAGAAGTGCACTCTTGCTCTGGTTTTCAGAGACCAAAGTACTTGGTCATGCACTCTTGCATGAAACCACAAAGAATCCAAAACTGAAATCAAAGAAATATTAGATAGGAAAATCTATCTATACTTGCAAATGCACATCTAAAATACATCTACAACATACCATCAACACATAAATACATTCATTCATGAACTCACAAACACATGAACAACAACATGCAGGAAAACTGCTCTGTTTGTATTAATCAAGAATGCATGATTACAATGTGTTCGAGCTCATACTGCAACAGATTCTTGGCTCTCATCTCCTATCTAACCTTTTCTCTAGTCTTCTCTGACTACTCTCAAAAACAAAAATAATATCTCTTTACAAAAGGGGGATCCTCGAGTGCTTCCCTCCATCCTCACCAACTCTCATTAATTACAATGAATTACATCGAATGGGCCATCTAATCCGAATTGGATCTAGATCCCCATAAACCTATCAACCATTAAGGTGACACCAACTACAACATGCTCGAAGACATGGCTTAGGCTCTACCAGCCTTACAAACATTTAATGCATTAAATTCAAATTTGAAATTTGAAAGTGAAAGGGTTGCGCCTCTACTCTCCATTGAACGCGTGTTGGGTGTGTTGGCGCTTGATGACGTTGGAGCGATGCTCCTACATCAAATATCATGATCATGATTTTGAGTGGGTGGAAGACCTTTGGGAATATCTTCAAATAATTTTGAGTTCTTATCAATGATCCTTGGAGATCTAGAGGAATAGATGTCTTGGATGTTTGAACATCTAGTGAGCATAGTTGTGCAATAACACCTTGATGCCCCTTTTTCAATAATTTTATCATGCCATTAGAACTTATCACCTTACCTGGTTTCCTTGTGATACCTCTTAACTCAATTTCTTTTCCTTCCAATGAATATTTCATGAAAAGTTCTTGAAAATTAAAAGCCATCGTTCCTAATGATTGCAACCATTGGATTCCTAGTACAACATTAACACCACCCACGGGTATAGCAATCATTGGACTATTCATTACATATTACCCCATAGTAAGATTGATATTATTGCATTTTCATGATTAATTGATAGTTCTTCCATCTTCAATCATTACTTGAAACTCTGGTGTTGGATATACAAAACAATTGAGATCTTTGGCTAATTTATAGTGAATGAAATTATGAGTATCGCCAGAATCAATTAGGACTATTACCTTTTTCTTTTTGATATATCCTTCGATCTTGAGGGTTTGAGGAGTGATAATTCCAACCAATGCATTACACAATATTGTGGGAGTCAACTCTTCAGACGAAATTGCATCTATGTTTTCATCTTGATATGGTTCTTGTTCTTGTTTTTCCTCTTCACAATCTATGGAGAATAATTTCTTCTCACCACACTTATGTCCCTTACTGTACTTGCTATCACAATTAAACCATAAACCTTTTTCTTTTATTTCCTCCAATTGTTGAGGTGTCAACCTTGTAGGTTAAGGTGTTTTAAAACAAGGAGAAATATTCTCTCTATAGTTGTTAGGATTGATCCTTCTAGTAGCTATAGCCATATTTTTACTTTCAACAGTTCTTGCCACCCTAAATGCATTCTCCAATTATTTGGGTTCCCAAAGGCGAACCTCATGTTGAATGTTTTCCTTTAAAGTTCCTATGAATACATAAATCAAGTGCTCATATGGAATATTTGTTACCTTTATATTCAATCTTTGGAAGTTCTCAATGTGCTCTATAATTGAACCCTTTTTCTTGAGATTTATCAATTGGCTAAAGAAGGTATTGCTCCTTGTATCCTCATAGTGTGCTATCATTTCTTCCATGAAAATTTTCCAAGTGACAAGTGATTTGCAAGAACAAAGCCATCGATACCATACAAATTGATTGGGTTCTAAATATAAAGAAGAAATCCATACCTTTTGTGTATGTGGCACATTATGTAGATCAAATAATTGCTTCATTTGAAGTATCCATGTGGTTGGGTCCTTTCCATCAAACTTCCTCATATCGATCTTAGGAACGTGGTTGGTCTTCAACCCAAAGTTGGAGTTTCTCCATTCTTGATTCATCTTCCTTTTGTCCTCATCATGAATTTCATGGGACACATTTTCAGTTTCAGGTGTCCTCTCTATTAGGAAAATTTCCATTCCTTCCATGATATCCCTTTTTAAACCATCCATCTTAGTATCCATTATTGCCTCTAATTTAGCTTCAGTTGAATCCATCATCCCTTATAGTTCATATTTGTCACTGTCTTCTTTTGTAACTCATTTATGTCCCTACACATTTCTTCACCTTCATCAAGAGTCCAAGTAGGAATTTATAGAGGCTTATTTGGTGTGTAAGTTCCCTTTTTGGGTGGCATGTTGGCCAAGTATCACTTTTGAACCTTGATTTTGAGGTGGTTCTGCTAGACAATCTTTCTTCTGTTGTATCTCCAAATGTTTTGCCCTTCTGGGTATGAAAATTTATTTTTTGTAGTTCTCTAATATTTCTTCTCTGTAATTCCATAGGTCTAATCAAAATTGGATTTTCCAAGTGGAATTTATGGTAACTTTCCCACAACTTGATGATTTTTTGACTTTCCAGGAGATCTCACTTGTATAGCATGCCCCACACAAAATGATTGATATAAAATTATGAAACTCGTACCCAAAATACTAAAGACTGTCCACTATCCAATGCAACCAGTCTCACTCAATTTGGATACTCTACGAAGAGGTTATGATAGTTTTACCTGGAACACCTTCTTGAGACTAGTCAATAGGACTAGTCAGATACCCTATCTTCCACAGGGTGTATCTACAAATTTAAGATGACCTAGAATATGAAATTTTTACCACAACTACCTTACTAATTTATGTGAATAGCCTTTGGATTTTAGGGCCTACAACATTACAGAAACAATTTTATAGCGAAAATTCCATAATGACTCAGTTCAGGATGATTCCAGAACCCTATCTTACACATGCTATATCTACGAATATATAAGGCCCCAGGAGATGAAATTTTAACCCAACGTACCTTGATCCATCTAATAAATATATCCCAAGCCGTTCCTTCTGAAATGTTGTATAAAACAAGTTATAGAAAAAATTCCACGATGTCTCAGATGTAGTAGTGAAACCTCAAGACCTTGAGCTTTGATACCATATGTTAAGAACCAAATATCAATATAGCATAGAAAAACTCAGAATAAGTACTCAATGCCTTGAAAAAGAGAGAAATTCAGATAGTAATCCTCTTCAAGGGGGCAACCTCCTTATTCCCACATAAATGTACAATTACAAGATGATTCAAAATGAAAATGTCTCCTTGGTATATATAGGAGACTAGGAGGTATAATTACCACTAATGGAATAAAGCCAACATAAATAAAATAACATTACTAATGTAATATGCCCAAATTAAGGGGTAATGAGACACTATTTAGGGCTTAAAAAGAATCCATTTCTTCATGGTGATATCTCTGAGGAGATCTATATGGACCAACCCTAGGGATTTCTGCAGGACTCATCTTTGGTCTGTTGACTGAAGAAGTCAGTTTATGGCCTCAAACAGGCTCCGAGGGCATGGTATGCCAATATGGATTCCTACCTATTGTCATAGAAATTTGTATGTTGTAAATCATACCTGAATGTCTACATGCTCAGGACGACTGATTCACTTCTACTTTTAGTTTTGTATATCGATGATTTGTTGATCACCAGGTGCTTGACTTCAATGATTGCTGCAATCAAGAGGATTCTACATGATACATTTTTTATGATGGACATGGGTCCTCTACACTTCTTCCTTGGAATCAAGATCAGTCAGGATGCATCAAGCATCAAACCGTCTGAGGCCAAGTATCCATGAGATCTCCTTGAGAGATTTCACATGAAAGACTGCAAGTGTGCTCCAACTCCTTTCCTATCAGGAGTCAAACTTGAGGATGGTGGGGAGAATTCACTGGTTGAAAACACATTGTACATACAACTAGTGGGGAGTTTGTTGTATATCACACACTCCAGACCAAACCTCTCATATGCAGTTGGTGCAGTTTCCAGGTTCATGCAAGAGTTGCATGAGCTACATTGGAACGTTGCAAAGTGTATCCTTCAATACGTACATTGTACCATCACCTTTTGGATTTATTATATAAAAAAACTCTACATTATATCTCATCGGGTTTATTGATTCCGACTGGGTCAGAGATAACACTGATCACAAGTCCACATTTGGTTACTCACTTAGTCTTGGTTTCGGGCCTATCTGTTGGTCGAGCAAGAAGAAAGCTTCCATTTCTCTATCTTCAGCGGAGGCAGAGTACAGAGGGGTAGTTAACATAACCATTTAGGCTATGTGGCTACAACATTTTCTCACTGAGTTGGGCATTTAGTTTCATCAACCGATCATCATCTGGTGTGACAAATAGAGCACTCTGAAGTTCTGCAGAGATCTAGTTCATAGGCAGTGGATGCAGCACATCGAGATCCACATGCACTACATCTGGGACTTAGTACATGAGGGTATCATCAACTTACAGTTATGTCCTTCAGCAGAACAAACGACACACATATTCACCAAGACCTTCATTGAGCAGAAGTTCCATTCTCTGCAAATTCGTCTTGGAGTGAAGGACACAGTTGCCTAGAAACTATAATTCTTCTTTTTACATACATTGTAACTTGAGGGGCGGGGGGGGTTCCCATGAGGTTTTCCCTCTTTCCTCACTTTAGTTTAGTGTATATTTTGTATTTGGTTACCTAACATGTTCTCGTTGCCGAGACCCATTCTTTATTTTCACCATAGTGATGTTCAGGGGGGATGTTGGATTTACTTCACACACACCTAGTATTTCTTTTTCCTAATGTTTTTCCTTGTTTATTAGTCATAATTAGTCATTATCCAGTCTCCTTTATTTTAGGGGAGAATATTCCACCTAGAGAATATTCTCTTTTAGTTGACACTTCAGTTTGACTAGTTGAGTTGAACTTAGATGCTGCATTGGTTTTGTCACCATGCAACATTGGGATCATCACCATGATAATTCAACCTTTCCTTGGTATCATCATTAGACTAGCACATTAGACTTGATTCCCTGAGTTAAATCCTCACTATTCTTTGTTTAGTCAGTTAACTGAAGACTAGTTGACTAGTTAACTCAACTAGGTGGAATTTCACTCCCGTAACTGTCTGAGAGACTAGACTAGGTGGCATTTCACTCCCGTAACTACCTGAGAGACTATAATAGGTGGAAGTTCACTCCTGTAACTGCCTGAGAGACTAGACTAGGTGGCATTTCACTCCTGTAAGTACCTGAGAGACTATAATAGGTGGAAGTTCACTCCCGTAACTGCTAGTGTGTGTCCAGATCACTCTAAAATACCACTATGGCACATTGGTTCTCCTCCAGTGTGCACTCATTGAGATATACAGATTATATGATGTGTAAATTATTCATTATTCACAATGGTTAATGAGAATTCTTTCATTATTTCTCTCCTTCTTCTTTTTTCTCAAATTCTCTCTGCAAATGTGTGTATTATTGTTTAGCTAGATCCATTTTGTGCAGGTTCAACACATTTACATAACTAACATGGTAGTATGAAAAGAAGAAATGCAGACAAAATACTTTGGTCCTAGTTTGGTTAGAATTGAAAAGATTAATTGTTCATATTTCTTATCAATTCCACAAGCCCTAACATGAGAAATAAAAGTTTTAAACTTACAAACGTAGTCCTATAGAGTCTCAAAATCTCTTGGATTCAATGCATGTACATCATTCTCCAGCTGATGACCTCTCAAGTTGTCTTTCTTTCCTAGAAAATATCTCGATTTTGTCCAAACATAGTTAGGAGTGTTGCAACTATTCTCTATGTCTGAAGTAGCTCGACCTCAGTCCCTATGGTGACCCTATACAAGCACTTGTTTAGAAGTAGAAGCTTTATCTTGGGATTCCACTCAAAGTAATTGAAGGGTGTCAATATCATTGAAGAAGGTGGTTGATCCATAGTTCTTTGTGGGATTTCCAATATAATCTATAAACCTGCAATAAAATTGAATCCTCGCTCACAATAATGGATCTAATACTATGTAGGATTAAACCACACTCCAAGACCTAATTGTGAGTATGAAATACTACACTAGTTAATTGCAAGAGAAAGAGCGGAGAGAGAAAAATAGAACCAATCTTCACACATAAGAGACTGAGAAACCAACTAGAATCACATTGTATTAATCCTTAATCATGAGTATAATATATAGGAATATTGACAAGAAGATTAATGCACACTAGGTTGGGGTTTCCATGTGCATGCTCAGGTAAAAAAGCAACCGCTCCTACTGGAAACAATTAGCTAAAGTCAAAAGTTGCTAATAATAAGAAAAGGTTAAAAATACAGGTGTGAACTTAGTAAGAACTCTACATGAAGTCAACATGCATTGCATAATAGAAAACATCTCTTAGAATAAGACTATATTTCAAGAATGGAACTAAAGTCCTAATTGAGAGACAATTTTATAAATATGGAATGTCACTAAAAATAGGTAAATAAGTGAAATGGGTTAACTCCAAGAATAATATGGGTAATGAACTCTTCATTAGGAGAATAATATTCTCACTTAAGTTCACTCTCTACCCATGAAATAAGAATCATCTCCTAAAATTAAGGAAATAGGAATCATCTCCTAAAATTAAGGAAATAAGCGCTCTTCCCCTAAAAAACAGGAATTTGCCTAATGGTGGTTTATGAGACCATGATTTTGGAAACCCATGGTATTACATATAGGCATCGAATGACCAAAAATAGACCTACTATAAATATAATTCCTCTTAAATAGTAGGAAAAATGGAAAAAAATGATTATGTCACTAAGTATGTAGTTGAACATGGACAACACTACATATCAATGACTCCATCCTCAATTTTTCCTCGAACAAAGTGAATATGAACCTCGCCGTGATTGGTCCACTTACTCTGAAATGGATCTCTACACATATTGAGAGTATTTTTATTATCACACCATATAACTTTCAGACCGTGAAAATGAACTCCCAACTCTATAAGAAAGTGTTGCAACCAAATAGTTTCAGTAGTAATATTCACTGTACCTGAGTACTCTACCTTTACTAATGATGAAGAAATTGTTGATTTCTTCTTACTTAACCAACAGGTAGATCCTTATCCAAGGTATAATTTATCCATGTGGATATTAGTGGCCACCCACCTATTCCAATTGGCTCACATACAGATTTTATCTTGGAAATTTCAATTTTCATTTTGGATTTTTTTTTCTAGTTTTTCAGGTCCTGAACTTCCGAGGTTGTTTTGAGGCCCTAAACAACATTTTCTAGGCCCGTCGGAGTCATAATATTGAAGAAAATAAAAGTGTGACATTATAATGTGTAGTCCCCAGATAGACATTTCCAATTGGATATCGTGTGCCTAAAACAAAGATCGTATGAAAAAGTTACGACCTCGGGAAGTTGATGTACCAACTTACCCCAATGGGGACCACTTGACTTTTGGCGATTCATCTCCTAGGGTTAGGTTTTTGGATGTCTATGGTTTTGGTATTCATGTTTTATGTAAAAATTACTTTGGAGCCTCATTGTAATCATATTCTTGCGAATGAGCGCAACCGTCACATCTCTTCTTAGAGATAATCTTCCACCATTCTAGCAAGCTCGTTTTACTTTTCATTTTACAGTTTCAACATATTTATTTATTGAAGAGAAGCCAAGTTTTAATGTATATGTGTTATTTTTCATTGTATCTCTTTAATAATATAGATCTGTATTAATTTCGTTTTGCTCATAAAATCTAGATCAGTGGTATCAGAGCGGTCTACTCCTTGTCATTCTTAATGCATGTCCCTGATGAGGTCAAGGTACAAAGAGTTGGGTCTCGATCTTGTTTCTCTTGAGGAAAATAGATCTCGCATGCCTAAGCGACCTTCCATGGAGGGATAAAATAAAGATTATGGGACAAAATATCATTTCAAAATGGTTCTCGAGGAATACCTCACGCAACAAAGGAACGATATGATGGATAGTTTTTCGCAAATCCTTCGACGACTACCAACAGGCGACGAATATTCCTAGAGCGTAGGAGGCGCCCCATTCATGGTACATATCAACTTTTATATTCCTATATTTTAAGGTCAAATACACACAAATGTTGTAGAAAAATGGTTGAATCTACTATAAGGGTATTTTTCTATACATGACTTTTCTAGTAGAGAAAATATTACATTTTCCCTCCTCAAAGTCATCCCCCATGTCAAAGATTGGCGGGAGACTTTCTGTGAGAAAAAGGAAACAGAGGAACCCTCATTATTTATAGTTTCACTCACATGGGAGTCTTTCATGGATGCTACTAAGGAGAAATACTACTCTTTTGGAAGTTGTGACGATCTATATACAAAATGGACCACATTGCGGTAGGAAAGGGACAAAACGGTGCTGGTGTTCACAAATATCTTCCATACCTTGTGCACCAAGATGGGTATCAAATATTTTGAATGGAATTTGTTGCTAAAGTAACACAACGGTTTGCATAGATACATCCAGACAAAAATGGATTTTCTATAAATCTCATCCTTGGGTGCGACCTATCGATATGTTGTCAAAATCGAGAAAATGCTTGAACAAAAGATGCATCGTTTTGGGTCTAGGAACCCCTCACAGTAGAAGAAGGGAAAGGGCAGCCCCAACCCATAGAACAAAGGGAAGAGAAAATATGGAAAACCTCGGGACAACTAGTCTAAGCTACAAACAAAGACGAACAATGGAAAGACAAAGAAAGACACTAGGAAGTGGTGTGACTTCAATAAGAGCCCTTGGAATAACACTCTTGATTGCCGATCAAAGTAGGCATTGGTGACAGAGGTGAAAGCCTCTAAATCAGATGCAGATTCCAAATCATATTCAAAAACAGAAAAAGGGAGATAGATTATTGACGTAGAACCCACTTCCACTGTTAGTACCACCAAGATCCAGCCCGATAAACTTGATGAGCCAGAGGAAGGAAAGTGTCTCTTTCATTCACATATATGCATGAAAGGTACTCTACTGCACTTCATCATTGATAGTTGTAGCTAGAAGAACCTCATCTCAATAGATTTCATCAAGTGGATGGCCCTGCCAACAACTCTGCACCCACAACCATACACCATCGGATGGCTCCGCCAAGGAAGCGATCTTCAAGTTAGCCAACAATGCTACATGTCCTACATCATCAAGCCCTTCAAAGATGAGGTATTGTGTGATGTTTCTCCCCTTGAATTTTGTAATTTTATTTTGGGCCAACCTTATTTATGGAAACATCATGTTGTATATGAGTCTAGGCCTCCTAGTGTTATTATTTATTTGGAAAGGAAATTGTACAGTATACCTGAGGTAGTCCCACCTACTTCCATTTCCTTGATCTCTACTAAGAAATGTAGGAAGGTAATCTCTTAGACCAGGAATTTTGTCTTCTTCGTGATTCTCTCTCAAAGTGAGTAGAAAGTTGCAACCACATCCATGGCCTCTGCGATTGAACTCTCCACACACTAGAAGAAAGTGGATAAGGTCATGGAGGAATACAAAGACATCTTCTTCTCACCCACTAGGGTACCTCTACACTTTCAGGTCAAGAATTCAATTGATCTGACCCCTGGCGCACCACTACCCAATGGGCCAGTCTATCATCACTCTCTATTAGAATGTGAGGAGATCAAGAATTATATCTAATAACTACTCCAAAAGGAGTAAATATGACCCAACTTATCACCGTGTGGAAGACCAATCATGTGTGTACAAAAGAAAGACAATACCTGGAGACTCTACATCGATTATCATTCCCTAAATAAAATCACAGTCAGGAACCGATACCTGATTCCACAAATTGATGATCTCCTTGACCAACTCAAGGGGGGAAAATACTTAAGTAATATTGATATGAAGTATGGATACCATCAGGTCCCAATACAGTAGAAAAATGTATGGAAAACTATGTTCAAGTACAAAGAAGGTATTTTTGAATGGTTGGTCATGCCCTTTGGTTTGATGAATGGCCCAACAAATTTCATGAGGATGATGGATGATATCTTGTGGCATTTAACCAATTATTTTTTGGTGGTGTATCTGGATGAAATCCTCATCTACAACAAGAATTGAGTGGAACACTTGTAGCATGTTCAACAGGTTCTGCACTCTGCGACAACACAAGATATATGCAAATTTGGGAAAATTCTCCTTCGACATGGATATGTTCCATTACCTAGGCTAAATTGTTTATGAGAATGGGGTGCATGTTGATCCAACCAAGATCTAGGTCATTCGTTAATGGCCGTACCCAACCACACTCACTGAGATTAGGAGATTTTTAGTCCTTGCCAATTTCTATCGCAGGTTCATGTTGGGATTATCCCATATTTCATGGGCCCTTAGCTAAGTAACCAGGGGTGGTGGTAAGAAAACATTCATGTGGGGCCTATCACAAGAACAAGCATTCGATAATTTTAAGCAGTGCTTTTGCTCAACCCCAGTGCTTTCATTAAATAACCTGCAACATCCCTTTGATATCGAGACATATGCTTCAGAATAAGTTGTGGGAGGAATTCTCACTCAACATAAGCACCCCATGGCCTATCATAGTGAGATACTATTATATTTCATCCATAAGAACCCTACTTATTACAAATAAATATAGTCCATTTTTCAAGGCTACCACTAGTGGAGGCATTACATTCTCGGGAAGGAGACAATCATCCACACCGATCATAAGTCACTGTAGTTCATGCAGACTCAAGGTAAATTGTAGAATGACCACCATTAGAAGTGTTCGACATACTTGTAGCAGTTCAATCTCAACATCAAGTATAAGACAAGATGCACAAACCATGTTGTTGATTAATTCATCCTCCTTCCAGTTTCAACACTCACCACGGTGCTAAAATCATGTGGCCACGAGACTTCCATATGGCCCCAACTCTATGAGATAGATCCTGACTTTTCTGCTACCTAACAGATGTTGGGCGCAAACAAAATTGTCACTAATTTCCATATTTAGGAAGAGTTTTTGTGCCATCTGGTTCATCTCCCTGTTCCATCAAGTGAGCGAGTGAGATTTTGGAAGCCCACTACATTTGGGTGGCAGGACACCTCAATGTAGAAAAGATAGTGGTTGTGCTGCAACAACATTTCTATTGGTCGAAACTTCAATAGGATGTCAACAAGTATATCAGGTCCTACACTTCCTATGTCATTTCCAAATCAACCATTAATAAAAAAGGAATGTACACCCCTATGCCTACTCCTGAAAGGCCCTGGGAATCCATCTCGATGGACTACATGTTGGGATTTATGTCAACTAAGCGGGGAAATGACTTTGTTTTTGTGGTGGTTGATTTTTTTTTCTAAAATGGTGATTTTGGCTGCCTGCAACAAGAGAATCATAGCAGAGGCCACTGCAAAGATCTTCTTTGAACAAGTGTGGGTACATTTTGGGATACCAAAAACCATCATCTCATATCGGGATAGGAAGTTCCTCAACACATTCTGGTCAAGACTCTAGTCATTGCTGGATGCCAAGCTCACCAAATCCATTTCTTTCCACCCATAGATAAATTGCCAAATTGAGGTTGTAAACTTGATGATCAAGCATATCTTGTGCATGTATAATTCCAAGAATCTCCGCACATGGGACAAGAGTCTTCCCTATGTTCAACATAACTACAATAGAGACATACATAGATGAACCAACCATATACCCTTTTAGGTGGGGTTTGGATTTCAACCATTAGGTCCCATAGATGTTGCATTACCCCTTGAGACCACCCAAGAAGACTCATCCCATGCTCAAAATAAAGATGAAAAATATACACGGTTCATTGATGGATCCAACACATTCACCAACAGGTTCAAGATATTTTACATAAGTCCAATTCCAAGTACAAGAACCACCATGATCAACATTGGGTTCGACACAAGTTTCAGGTGGGAGATAAATTTTGGTTGCACTTATAGAAAGAACGCTTTATAGTATCCCATCGGAAGCTTTGTCCACTCTGCTATGGAACTTATACCATCACCAATGTTTTGGGTGACAATTATTTGGATCTCAACATTCCCCCCTTCCTTGGCTTGGACCCATTATTTAATGTGAACCTCCTTCGGGCATACTTTCCACCCTTATTGGACACCTCAGAGGTATTAAAACAATTGACACCAATAGAGATCAACCTTGAATGCATGGAACATGAATCCACTGATCATATCATGGACACATATTTAAAGGGAACTCTCCAATAGAATATCCAACTTTATTAGGTTTTCAAAGCAGGTTAACTCCTACACCAAGGCAAGTGGCTCACCCGGGGCCAAATTCAACAAAAA